>CM076687.1:98694726-99077226 GCA_038501925.1 Xenopus petersii | reverse complement strand
GCACTTTAGGATGGAACTGCTTTCTGGCAGGCTGTTGTTTCTCTTACTCAATGTAACTGAATGTGTTGCAGTGGGACCTGGATTGTACTATTGCGTGCTGTTCTTAGATCTACCAGGCAGCTGTTATCTTGTGTTAGGGAGCTGCTATCTGGTTACCTTCCCATTGTTCTGTTGTTAGGCTGCTGGGGGAAAGGGAGGGGGTGATAGCACCAGTCACATGACTGGGGCAGCTGGGAAAGTGACAATATATCTAGCTCTATGTCAGATTTAAAAATTGAATATAAAAAAATCTGTTTGCTCTTTTGAGAAATGGATTTCAGCCCAGAATTCTGCTGGAGCAGCACTATTAACTGATGCAGATTTAGGAACTCATGTGAGATTTTAAGTACCCAAGCCTGGACACTCACGAATTAGTAAATTGGCCTCTTAATGTCTCCATATTCTTTATGTGTGGCACTCTTAGGTTGTTACTTCATCAGAATTACACATGGATTCTCCACACAGTCTCAGAACTGACAGTTAATGTACTGGTCTAAACACTAGAGGGCTCATTTACCAATGGAAGTGTGAATTGATCACATAGACGCAAAACAACATTCACAAGGGTACTGACACCCATACATGCTCCTACCAATATTAAGAGAGCCAACGTGCCCCTTCAGCCTGCCAGAATTTAAAAATATTCAAGATTGTGATTGTTTTATTTGTCGTTGCGATTTACTGAAGCAAATTTGTAAATAGTAAAAACATTACCACTTAAAATCTTGTGATTAAGATTGAACCATTTGAGATTTTTCTGAAATATCAAGCTGCCAGGAAAAAAATCCACGATTGTGAAAAAAATCTATAATTTATTTGTGTTTATTTTTTGCCATAGCGTTAAAATAGGTAAATATGCTTCTAAGGGTAGAATCCGACACGCTGCGACAAAATGCCAGCGACAAATCGGAAATAAGGTAAGAGAAAGAAATGTCGGGTGAAGTCGCAGCATTGATCCGACATGACTGTTGGATGCAGACGCAGTTGCGTTGGATCAACGTTGCGACACCATCCGACAATGCATTAACTTACCTTATTTCAGTCGCTAGCGATTTGACGCCGGCATTTTGACGCAGCGTGTCGGATCGTACAGAAAACGTCTGTGTAGTTCTACCCTAGGGGGCACATTTACTAAGCTCTAATGAAGGATTCGAAGTAAAAAAACTTCAAATTTCGCAGGTTTTTTTGGGGTATTTCGACCATCGAATAAGCTACTTCGGACTACGACTTCGATTCGAACAACTCAAACTAAAAATCGTTCGACTATTCGACCATTCGATAGTCGAAGTACTGTCTGTCTAAAAAAAACTTCGACTACCTACTTCGGCACTTTAAACCTACCGAGCTACAATGTTAGACTGTGATCTTTTTTTGATCGAAGGAAAATCGTTCGATCGATGGATTAAAATCCTTCGAAACGTTCGTTTCGAAGGGTTTAATCGTTCGTTCGAACGATTTTTCCTTCGATCGTTCGATCGAAGTATTTTTGGTAAATCCTTCGACTTCGATATTCGCCGTTGAAGGATTTTACTTTGATGGTCGAATATCGAGGGTTAATTAACCCTCGATTTTCGACCCATAGTAAATGTGCCCCTAAGTGTTAACTCTGAGAAAAACACTGCATTGTGAGTTCTGTGTTTAGCTTCCCAGGTGTGCACGTTCAAATAAATGTGTGATTAGGGCAAAGAGAAGATGTTTGTTTTGTGTCTTCAGGCTTACAAAACCTGTTTTAAAAATCTATTGACACCACTATCATTGAGGGAAGGTCATGCTTTCAAACTAGGTCTGATTTAGTATTGGTTTGGCATGATGCCTTCCTTATATTTACAATATCATAGTTTCTTGGTGACAGTCATATATAAGAGTTAATATATGTATTTTTTTGAACTCCAAATTTTTGCCGCAGTGAATAAGTATGGTTCACAGTAATGTAGAACTTACCCTTTACTTCGCAAACTGTGGTGCGCTTGTCGTATTCGTGTAATGACAGCTAATACTAAGGGGGTTATTTACTAAACTCCGAATGCAAAAATCCCAAAAAATTGGTGGTCTTTTTTTAGATAAAGTCGGACTTTTAAAAAATCTTGAATTTTTCAGAACTTATTGAACCCCGAGGATGGAAAAGTCAGAATCAGAAAATCCGGCATCTCACACCTGTCAAGGTTGCATATAAGTCAATGGGAGAAGTACAGGTATGGGACCTGTTATACAGAATGCTCGGGTTTTCCGGATAACGGATCTTTCCGTAATTTGGGTCTTCATGCCTTAAGTCTACTAGAAATTCATTTAAACATTACATAAACCCAATAGGCTGGTTTTGCCTCCAATAAGGATTAATTATATCTTAGTTGGGATCAAGTACAAGCTACTGTTTTATTATTACAGAGAAAAAGGAAATTATTTTTAAAAATTTGGATTATTTGGATAAAATGGAGTCTATGGGAGACAGACATTCAGTAATTCGGAGCTTTCTGGATATCGGGTTTCCGGATAAGGGATCCTATACCTGTACCAATGATTTTTTGATGTGCGCTGGGTTTTCGTGCAATACTCCAAAGTTTTCAGAGTCTTCAGGCAAAAAAGCATAAGAAATCTAGGTTTTTGGGTGAAAAATCCGGAAAAAAATAGTGAAAATCAGATTTTTTCCTGCAAAGCAAATTTTCCGGAAAATTTAATAATGCATAAGCGTAAAAAACCATAGCGGACTTGATCGGAGTTTGTAGCGCAAAATGTTGAGATAAGATCAGACTTTGATAAATAACCCCCTAACTATATGTTTAACATGCTTTGCTCGCTAATATTCTTTGGCTCTGATGTATGGGCATATATTATTGGAATATCAATGTATATTTCCTTGTTATTTAAGTCAAATTATTCTGCCTATGGCTCCATAAGTGCTGAGTTGCCCCAGCAGTATTAGGAGACCCTGTCACAGCATCCTAGCAAATGGTGTTGGGCAGGTTGTGAATATGAAATGCAAATATGGTTCAGGAACTTGGGTTCTGGGTCAAAAAATTGGCTTCTCCATATCACGGAATAGTTTCTTTCCTCCTGCCCATAGATGGCATCAATTTTTGGTTATGATGATAATATCGCTTCTTGTTTTATAGGAGGTAGAGGAATTGGTTGCGGTTTAGTGATTTACGCAGAAGTACCATCATGTGCATGCGCAGACCTTTCCTGAAGCCAAAGTTTCTGTGCACATGCTCATCATGATGTCACGGAAATGTTGTGGGTCTGCACACATTGGATTTTCGACGCAAATCCTTGAAAATCATCAGAAATTGGGGGAATGCTTAAGAGTCATGTGAGATTGGGGGATGGAGCCCAAAGTTTGGTGACTCTGCCATCCCATTGAACCATAAAGAGCCAAACATTTGGTAAAATGGCCACAGCATTCATTCACATTTTATCAGATAAATAGGACCTTGCCAGCCTCACCACAAGGCAACATTCTAAAGCCTGAAATCCATAAGTGATCAAAATGCCCTGCCATTCCTCACTGAACAGCACTATGCCATTATATCCACCACTGAGTATTAGGCTGCCTCTGCCTACAGCAGTAGTGTCAATCAACCCACTGCACAGTCACAGGAGAGAACCTTCTTTGTCCCTCTTCTACATTTACCTGTGCACTACTCTGGCATGCTCCTATTGCTTCTCTGACAATTGACACTGAAAATACATTATTATATATTCATTCGGTTGCCACCTTCCCTGTTCTGACCCCGATAACCCAGTCAAATGTGCGGGTCAAAGCTGCTTGCCCGGTTTCAAGTTAGGAAAACCAGGCTGGACGCTTAGCTTCTCAACATTTGCTCAGAGCCCACTGACACTGTCACAGACACTTTCCAAGATGGTGACTACCTGTGACAAGTTTGAAGTCCTGGATCATTGCTTCTATTGACAAACTGAAACTTTAAGCTGGTACAATAAGTTTTGTATATAAAATATGGCATTTTTATCCATATTCATTTTTAGGGTTTAGTTCTCCTTTAATTAAAATACTGGTCTTTACCACAGAAATGCTGTTGGATACAGGCTAATAATTGACCTTGGTGCTCGTAGCTTTTAATGGCTTTGTTGTTAATATTTAGGGAGGTGCAAAACAAATACTTTATATTTTGCCCATTTTGAAATAAATCATGCCCCATGTGTTTAAGCCCCACAGCCAAATAAAAACCATTCATGTCATGCATCTGTGCAATCCCCAACAAAGCACCAGTGCATGTATAGTATCGCTGCAATAACAGGAGATGCTGCTGTGCTTTTTCATATGGCTTTGGTGTATGCATTTACAATGAGGACGGTGTTGAAAAATATGATGTGATTATGTGTTGTATGTTTGCTTATAATTGATAAAGTCATTTATAAAAAAAACAGTATTTATTTTAATGTAAGATGCCATTAATGGAAGGCATACCTGTGTTTTTCAGTTCTTTGACTTCAGATAACAAACTTCCTTCCCATGTCTTTAGGCTTGTCTAAACAAACAGAAAACTCAAATATAATTATCAGATGAACTGGAAACACCCAACATTGGCATCGGCTTCAGCAATCTCTGTGTTTCTGAAACTTAGCAGAGCCAGCTTGGGAAGTAAATATCAATGTACCATATACAGTATGTCTGCAGGTTACGCAAAGGGGTCTCCTCTCTTAATCTTGATAAAAATGTTGTACTATATACAGGTATGGGACCTGTTATCCAGAATGCTCAGTTCCTGGGGTTTTCCAGATAATGGATGTTGACGTAATTTGGATCTTCATACCTTAAATCTATTAGAAAATCATGTATACATTAAATATATCTACCATATATACTCGTGTATTAGCCGAGTTTTTCAGCGCTCAAAATATGCTGAAAAAGTGTACCTCGGCTTATACTCGAGTCAGGCCTGCTTGCACAAAAATTCTCCTATGTACCTAGCTGATCCGGCATGGAGATCCATGCAGCCCAACACAAAACGATCCGTTGCCTTGTTGAACATCAGGAGTAAGGTCACAGTGCCGCGGGACATGCCCCCCTCCCACGCAGCTACTCTGGACTGGCTGATGGAGTCTGTGTGCGCGCTGCGTGTGACATCACCACAGGTGCACTGCGTGTGATGTCACCGCAGGCGCGATGCGTGTAACGTCATCGCAGGTGCGCTCCTCACTGCTCCGCACTGGCCATATTGGTGCTGCTAGGAGACGAGGCGAGCAAATGGCATGGTGAAAGCGAGCAATAGAGCAGGACGGGACTCGGGCTGGAGAAGGAGAGTACCGGAACTATGAAGGACAGGGGAGACAGAGGCGACAGTGTGAGAAACACACAAAAACAGGAGAGCGATCCCTCGCAGCTGCTGCTCAGATGGATGAACAAGGCAGGCTGATGCAGGCCAGGGGGATGGGGATTCCAGGACTCCCCATCCATGGGGGACCCCAAACTCTCACTCCTCATCCTATGCATGACCCCCCCAACAGACAATGGGAAGCCCAGGAAGCAGGATGTCGGCAACATATTTCAACAGATCATGACTATCACTGACCAGAGCCTTGACGAAGCCCAGGCAAAGTGAGTACAAGAGGGAGGGGGTAACTTTAGGTGCTGAAGAAGAGGCCTTTGTGTGTATGAGCGACTGCTCCGTGTGTATGAGAGCCTACATTATGGCCTTTACCCTCTGCCCATCAATCCCCACTCAAATCCTTCTTTCCTCCAAAAAAAGTCCACAACTCCCCTCACAGCACAGCTTCTTAATCCCAACCTTTCACTTCCAAACTTAGTGCCCCCTATGATTTGATAATTGAATGGTCCCTGGAGGATGCTGGGAGCTGTAGTCCAGTTAAAGAAAGCATTGAAAGCTGCTGCATTTCTCACCCTAGGCTTATACTCGAGTCAATAAGTTTTCCCAGTTTTGTTTGGTAAAATTAGGTACCTCGGCTTATACTCGGGTCGGCTTATACTCGAGTATATACAGTAATAGGCTTGTTTTGTTTCCAATAAGGATTAATTATATCTTAGTTGGGATCAAGTACAAGCTACTGTTTTATTATTACAGAGAAAAAGGAAATCATTTTCAAAAATTAGGGTTATCTTAATAAAATGGAGTCTATGGGAGACATAATTTCCATAATTTGGAGTTCTGGATAACGGGTATCTGAATAACAGATCACATACCTGTACAACTAACCAGCATACAGTACACCAAGGTAGAGTCCTGCACGGGTCCATACCCGACCCGTACCCACAACCTGGAATCCGCAACCCGGACCCGCATCCAGATTCTTACCCGTTTGGACACGCTACCCGACCCGCAAGTACCTTATCCGCAACCCAGACCCAAGACCCGCTGACCATCAAGAATCAGGAAGTGCTGTTATTGTAAACCAGAAGTGACATCATCAGAAGCAGACATGATAAGAAAAAAGGAGAAATAATCGCTATTGAGATGACCTGCGGCCGACCCGCAAACCCGCAGAACCGCCGACACGCGTCTATACCCGCACCCGGAACTTCTTCCCGCAACCCGCAGGGTACCACAGGTTTTTGCGGGTAACCCGCGGGTACCCGACCCACTGCAGGACTCTACACCAAGGTGTGCCAGACCCATTAGCCGGTGGGGTTTTCCAATTTGGGCAACCATTTGTTTTGTGATTGCACCAGAGTATACCTCTTCAAAGCTCTTGTTTGAAGGCACAGAAATCAAAATAAGGAGCATACTAACTGGCTGGAAATTACCAGATTTTCTGATCTAATAAATGTCTATGTTACATTGCATATATTGATTCTTTTCAACATTTACCCAATATTTTGTGTTTAAAAAGGAATTACCACATCATGTGTGTTGTTTTGCAATACAATTTAACATTTTATGAATGTGTTTTGCAGTAAATGTGACTGTGAAGGACTACACAGAATGAAGTCTTCAATGAAAACAATAGTTAAAATAGAAACTGATACTTGAAAATAAGTATGGGGTGTGGAACTGACAATTTATATGAGTGCTTCTCATACGTTTCCTCTAACATCTCTGTTCACCCTCCCTCTCTCTATTCATATATGCAAAAACACAAATAAAGAACATAGTACAACCAAATTTTCCAATACATCTTGCTTGTATTATGTAATATGTGTGGCATCTCTTTCATTTATTTCGTTTCTTATACTTGCTGTTGCCATTCCCTAAATGGGGGGGAGATACTTTTTTCCAGTGCCTAGGAATTAAAGATTTAGCTGCATTTAAGTGTATCTACCCTTACACAATTTTTTTCCGTTGATAAATTCAACAATATTGATGGTATATCGCTTTATTTACTGTTTACATCATTTTCTAGTAGACTTAAGGTATGAAAATCCAAATTACGGAAAGATCCGTTATCCAGAAAACCCCAGGTCCCGCACATACTGGATAACAGGTCCCATACCTGTATACTGTTTTGTATACTATACCTTAAAGAGATACTGTCATGGTAAAACATGTTTTTTACAAAACACATCTGCTCCAGTAGAATTCTACACTGACATCCATTTCTCAAAAGAGCAAACAGATTTTTTTATATTCAATTTTGAAATCTGACATGGGGCTAGACATATTGTCAGTTTCCCAGCTGCCCCAGTCATGTGACTTAGGATGGAACTACTTTCTGGCAGGATATTTCTACTACTTAGGCTAAGGCCACACTAGGCGATAGCGCCGCGATTTGACTCGCGGCGACTTTTCGCCGCGACTTTTAATCCGCAATCGCTGGGGAAACTTTTGCGCTGGCGTCTATGGGGAATCGCGAAAAATCGCCAGCGTCAAAACACACGCGGCGATCTTTTTTCTATTGTCGGTCGCTAGGCGATTTCGAGCGACAATAGAAAAAAGATCGCCGCGTGTGTTTTGACGCTGGCGATTCCCCATAGACGCCAGCGCAAAAGTTTCCCCAGCGATTGCGGATTAAAAGTCGCGGCGAAAAGTTGCCGCGAGTCAAATCGCGGCGCTATCGCCTAGTGTGGCCTTAGCCTTAATGTAACTGAATCAGTCTCAGTGGGACTTGGCTTTTACTATTGAGTGCTGTTCTTAGATCTACCAGGCAGCTGTTATCTTGTGTTAGGGAGCTGCTATCTCGTTACCTTCCCATTGTTCTTTTGTTAGGCTGCTGGGGGGGGGGTTGATCACTCCAACTTGCAGTACAGCAGTAAAGAATGAATGATGTTTATCAGAGCACAAGTCACATGACTGGTGGCAGTTGGAAAATTGACAATATGTTTAGCTCCATGTCAGATTTCAAAATTTAATATAACAAAATCTGTGTGCTCTTTTGAAAAATGGATTTCAGTGCAGAATTCTGCTGGAGTAGCACTATTAACTGATCCATTGTGAAAAAAACATGTTTTCCCATGACAGTATCCCTTTAATACTGTATGTTTCCTTGAAGCCCTGGTAAGCAGTATTCTAACACTGATTGACCACTAAGATTTTGACCTTCAAAATATATTCTAAAAGTATAATTCACAGACCTCACTAAGAGGTTTATCTGATACAGTACATTTAGTAGGTAATACTGGAAGGCAGATGGAATTTCTCCTTTAAATATTTTCTGGCAAACAAATATGCAATGATTCAGCAATGCTGCAATGTAATGTTCATCTGTAATCTGACTCCAGCAAGTCCTATATTGCTTTATAGTGTTCTTGGGTATTATTGAATCTTCAGAAAAAAATGGGAAAAAAACATCTAAAACTGCATTTTATATCCACTTAAATAATTTGGTATTCAGGTGATTAGAAAGGGTAATGCTTATTCTGCATATTGGAACCCAGTACGTTAGTATCAGCGAGGAACATTGCACTAAGGCTTAACTAATATGATATAGACATTGACACTTTAATATATTTATTTTTCTTCACATTTGATAATTATTAGCTTTAGTTAAAGGATACGGACATGACAGCAGTGCAGCTTTTTTTTTTTAACCATGTAATGATCACACAAACTTTAAAGAATAAAATAAAAAAGCTAAAAGTGGTTCTCTGATCACTTTTGCAATTAAGTTTTCTTACTTAGGGTAATGCCAGACGAGGAGACTCGGGGTGGATTTTGCCGTCTGGTGACTTATCGCCACGCCTCAGGCAACTTTGGGCGACTATTGAAAACGTATCGCCGCGTGTGCATTAGTGCAGGTGATTTGCGCTGTAGGGAAAAGACGCTGAGGCAGTTCGGGCAAAAGACGTGGCGATAAGTCGCCAGGAGACAAAATCTCCACGAATCTCCTCGTCTGGCCTTACCCTAAATAAGCTTTTAATAACAACTCCTATAGCAATCAAAGTATCACAAAGTAATGAATCAAAGGATAGGGTCTCCAAATAGTAAGTAATTACTCAGCACATAGAGGATGAGGCCCAGTTGCACCACCCTGAGCCCTCAGCACTGGGAGCTGACAAACCCAAATATTCTTTGGAGCAGGCACTCAATAAAGAAAATCTTCCACCAAGTAATTGGTTCAAAGTGAAAAAATAGTTTATTGTGTCCACGGCCTTACACGTTTCATATTACAAACGCATGGGGGCAGATTCACTAATTGGGGAAAATTCGCACCCATCGCTACACTTCAGCAGGTGAAAATACGGCAGTAAATGATAAAGTTGAATGAATGTATACGTTGCAGCAAATACATTACACAAGTCCAGGGAACCTTAATAAAGACAATAGAGTTTTTATATTGCCCTACACATGAGCCCACTGTATAGTTTATGTGCCATATGTTAGAAAACGTAGGGGGAACCCATTTACCCAAAAAACCCATTTACCCCAAAAAAATCTAAAGACTTTTGCAGGCTATCAGTCTGAAAAAAGGAAAACATGCCAGCGTTTTTTGGGACTTAGAAAATGTTTACACTAAAAATTGAGGAAGATCTATACACTCCAATGCACTTAGCCTGATCTGAGCTGGCGAAGGCAAGTCTGGCGGAACAGGTAACGTTCCGTAAAATCCACATCTTATTGATAGCGTCTATCTCCTTTGCTAGTGAAGTTATGCCTGTGCCCATTTAGAAATCCCTGCAGACGGTAACGCTAGCGAATTGACGCTAGTGTTAGCCACTTCGCCCTTTAGTAAATCTTAGGGGCAGATTTATCAAAGGTCAAAGTGAATTTTATAATTTAAAAAATTCTAATTTTGAGCTATTTTTTGTGTACTTTTGTGTAAATTCGAATTTGAAAAAAAATAGAAAATTCAAATATTGAAATTTATCATGTATCATTTGACTTCGAACATACGCCATCTAAAACCTGCCGAATTGCTGTTTTAGCCTATGGGGGACCTTCTAGAAACTATTTGGAGTCAATTGGTGGACTTTGAAAGTTTGGGAATTTTCGAATTCGATCAAATGCGCTATTACTTCGCTTTGTGCGATTCAAATTCGGAACTATACGATCAAAAATGGACCTATTTGACCAAAACAAAAAAATGACGACTTAATTCTGGTTCGTCTTTTTTAATTTGAATTTCAATGTTTTTCAAATTCGACCCTTGATAAATATGCTCCTTAATCATGGGCTATCTTTACAGAGCCATGCCTTTAATATTTAGCGCACCGATCAGAACAATACATCAATTAGCAAATCAACCAATTATAAGGCTTACCCAAATGCACCAATCACTATTCACAGTTTTGGTGGGTGTGGATCAAGGATACACCCTTGCCTGTTTTTAGGCGCCATATTGGTGCACCTTAACTGAATATAAAGTGACACAGTGCCATAATTGTACACCCAAAGTACAATAGTGTAGAAAATATATTTAAAAAAATATATATATATAAAAAATATATATATTTAAGAGTATCACCACGGGCTGAAGAGCCAAGGGCTAATTTCATCATAGGGTTCTGCAGGGAATAGGAGGTGTCTCCGACATAGTGTAGTATCAAGATGGGTATCGAACGTGTAACATTTAGGGGATATGTTTATGTTTAGGGCATATGTTTATAGGAAATTTCTAGCTATATGTCACCACCATTTTGCATAACAGAATCAATAAGAGGTTATTCACCTTTCCCTGAAGTCCTACATGTTGAACAATCTTGGCATTGGAAAAATATATATATATATTAAAAATATGATTGAATAATAAACCCATGCCTCTGGCTCTTCTTAAAGTTATCTGTGAGTGTTGGCATTAGAGTCCATCAATCATTTTTGCATTTCAGAGTATTAATGAAAATACATGAAGATGTAAAAAGTCCACAGTTTTTTTTTTTTGCTGCAGGAGAGAAATGTTGAACCAGGGCCAAGACATCTGAGAACAGCGGCTCCCTTTGACATCGCTTTGTACGTGTTACAGGAACGGAGCACTGCTTAGTAAGATGGGAGTCATTGCAAATACTTTCAAAGTAAAAACAAAAAACTCAACAAAATGTTCCAGTTTTAAAAATAAATTTTTGCCTTCAGCTGGATTTCAGATTTTTTTTTGTAATTTATGATGTGTTTACAACTAGGCCATATATACTGGTCTGTTCTTCATTTCATAGAAAAATCTGAAATTGCAGTGACTGGTCTTTATTTAACAAGGAGCCCCATATGTTGCTGGATTACAAGCTTTTACTCTGCAGATATGTAAGAGGTTTCTGGGAATTGTAGTCCAGCAGCGCCTAGGGACCCAAGTATAAGAATTTGGGATATAAGGACAACCATATATACGTACAAGAATTCTTGATAAATTGTAGCTGAACGGGAATATCTAAGATAGTATATGTCCATACCCTCCAATAGGAATACTTTAATAAAACTGGACAGAAGTACTTCTTTCCATGGTCTGACTCTGCACTCTTTGCTTGCCATTTTTAAATAATACTGAATAGACCCCCTGTGTGCTTTGGAAAGCAGAGGCAGAAGGGGTATGACCCCCTCAACGTTGCACCCTAGGCACATGCCTCTTCTGCCAGCCCTTTGTTCTGACCATAGCACTACCTATCTTACTCATCTGCCTCCCCCCACCCACCCCTCAGGCAGCACTATATTCTTTGGTGTAATGCAGGTCTCTATGCTCCTTTATGGTGTGTATATACCTGCAGCAACTTTCCTGTAAGCTGCACATGAAAAATTACTTCTTAAAGGATTGTTCAGTATAAAAATAAAAACTGGGTAAAAAGATAGGTTGTGCAAAATAAAAAATGTTTCTAATATAGTTAGTTAGCCAAAAATGTAATGTATAAAGGCTGGAGTGACTGGATATGTAACATACCGTAATAGCCAGAACTCTACTTCCTGCTTTGCAGCTCTCTTGGTTTCCACTGGGCGGCAACAATGCTGTTCTTGGTAACTTTAAGAGACAAATTTACAGTATGGTTTTCAGGAGAGTGCAATTGCACTTCTCTGCACTACTACCATGGACCAGAGACCCCCCCTGCACCATAAAAAAAGGTGAATGCAGGGGGAGGGGTGAGGGGGGGGCAGTAGCAAGCCGTGGCAAATGGGCCAGGGTCGCTCTGACCACATTACCTAGCCAATGTGGCCCTCAATCAGACAGGAAAATAAAACCTAAAGTACCTGAATCAGCAGCTGAAATCTGCCTGCTTATGGCCACATTTAGGTGCCTCAACTGCTAGTCAGGGACGGACTGGGCCAGCGGGACACCAGGAAGCAACCCGGTGGGCTGCGGCCCTCATGATCCCCTGCCGGTCCAGACCTGCTCCCTGATCGGGCGAAACTATATGGAAATCTGTGTGGCACGGTGCACTGATGTTTGCACATGTGCACGGCTGCCTGGCGTTCATGCATGAGTGTGGCGCACCAGCTTTTGCACATGCGCACAGGGCCCCCAAGGTTTGGAACCCGGTGGGCCCCAAATGCACCAGTCCGATGCTGCTGCTAGGACATTTAGAATAAAGATCAAGTACTTGTTTCAGGTATTTGGAGTATTAAGAAGTAAAGATCAAACCACCTTCTACCTTAACACAAAATGGTAGAAGTCTTTGCAGTTTATGTATACATATAAAAGCTTCACCAGTATATAAAATACTACATGTAATGACTCTTAAAAGCAATATGATTCCTAGAGTGCTAAAAATAATAAACACATGCACCTGGAATGACTCACAACAGGGCCAAGCCATATTAATGCAGTCCCCTAAATAGAGTGATTCACTATAATCCAACAAATGCCCAGCATAGATAATAAATATAAAGTAGTTTGCCTTTGTATCCATAAGAATAAAAATCAATAAAAAGGATAAAAAAAAACAAACATAAATATTGCTAGCAAACAGTGAGGTTGTGGCCAGACAAATTGACAACAATGGAGACAAAAAAAAAAAAGAGACCTGCAGTAAAAGTGAAGTTAAATGAGTCAGAGCTTTTCATCCTATTATGACACTGGGGGATTTATTAAAGGGATACTGTCATGGGGAAAAAAATTTTTTTCAAAATGAATCAGTTAATAGTGCTGCTCCAGCAGAATTCTGCACTGAACTCCATTTCTCAAAAGAGCAAACAGATTTTTTTACATTCAATTTTGAAATCTGACATGGGGCTAGACATTTTGTCAATTTCCCAGCTGCCCCTGGTCATGTGACTTGTGCCTGCACTTTAGGAGAGAAATGCTTTCTGGCAGGCTGCTGTTTTTCCTTCTCAATGTAACTGAATGTGTCTCAGTGAGACTTTTACTATTGAGTTTTGTTCTTAGATCTACCAGGCAGCTGTTATCTTGTGTTAGGGAGCTGTTATCTGGTTACCTTCCCATTGTTCTTTTGTTTGGCTGCTGGGGAAGGAAAGGGAGGGGGTGATATCACTCCAACTTGCAGTACAGCAGTAAAGAGTGATTGAAGTTTATCAGAGCACAAGTCACATGACTGGAGGCAGCTGGAAAATCGACAAAATGTCTAGCCCCATGTCAGATTTCAAAATTGAATATAAAAAAATCAGTTTGCTCTTTTGAGAAATGGATTTCAGTGCAGAATTCTGCTGGAGCAGCACTATTAACTGATTCATTTTGAAAATTTTTTTCCCATGACAGTATCCCTTTAAGACACCCCTCACATTAGTGGGGTGTAGCTGTCTGGATTATAAAACTGTGCTACAACCAGGCCTGATACAGAGCTAACGTCTTATCCGTTTCAAACTTCTTGTTGGTAGGAAACATCTGTGCCAAGCAGAGAGTAGGCAGAATGCATTTTAACACAATTTCTATCTATTGTGCTAATTTTAGCAAAAGTGTTTTTAGGTGTATACTGCGCCTTTAATCTCTTCTCCTACAGTAATATGAGAGCAGCCCTTTCTATTATATATTGTACATTGTATCTGCAGCTGTCCTACAGAACTGCAGGGGTGATATGCAGATACAGCCAGTTAGCCAGTGAAGTGACAGAGGACATGACTTTGCCCAGGGATATAGCTGGATTTTCTTTTACTTGTGGGAACTGAACACAGACCAACAGGTAAAAACATGCTGCATTTATCATTTCTTCGCTTTGCTTTTTTACAGCATCCAGCAGCAGCAATTTTTATACCAGTTACTCCAAAATATTATGCTGGTCGTCACACTGTTTCTTTTTAGAACGCCATTTCAAATAAACAAGGTTATTCCCTTCTAGAATTAAACTCAATCTAGAAATGTACATGTACAGGTATGGGATCCGTTATCCGGAAACCCGTTATCCAGAAAGCTCTGAATTACAGAAAGGCCGTCTCCCATAATCAAATATTCCAAATTTTTAAAAATTGAATTTTTCTCTGTAATAATAAAACAGTACTGTGTACTTGATCCAGACTAAGATATAATTAATCCTTATTGGAGGCAAAACCAGCCTATTGGGTTTATTTAATGTTTAAATGATTTTCTAGTATACTTAAGGTATAAAGATCCAAATTACGGAAAGATCCATTATCCGGAATACCCCAGGTCCCGAGCATTCTGGATAACAGGTCCCATACCTGTATATATAAAATATATTTGAGGGGGCACTGCCCATAAATGCCCAAATACACTGTATATATATATATATATATATATATATATATTTTTTTTTTACTTTGTAAAATGTATAATTAAGCAATTGAATTCTTAATGAATCAGATGAAAATTGAGCGTAGGACTGGCCAGATATGGGATGACTTTGACGTAGTTGGCCAGCTTAAATATATTGCAATATATGGACAAACAATCCCTGTGTTGTTTAAAGGGTAAGGCATTTTTCAGTAGCAGTATGCACAAAATGTCTCTGTCTTAAATATATTGATAATGGGTTGAGTGCAGAGGACTCTTGTATTTGTCTATATGTATTTTGTGGTCACAGCCTCATTGCACCCCTGCCTAATGGTTTTAAAAAATAGTGGTGAGCACAACTTTCCCTTGTTTGTTATAGTTATACAGGAGCAGTGACCAGCTCCATGTTGTAGCTCCCACCCTTCCCAACTATAGTCAGGTGATCCCACTGGTGTCTAATAAAAGGGCAGCCAAGTTTGGGAGTTTTACTTTGAAAGCAGCAAGTAAGTTGCAGGTAAAACTTAGTCCCTTTGTAAAATGTATAATGAAGCAATTGAATTCTTAATGAATCAGATGAAAATTAAGCGTAGGACTGGCCAGATATGGGATGACTTTGACGTAGTTGGCCAGTTTAAATATATTGCAATATATGGACAAACAATCCCTGTGTTGTTTAAAGGGTAAGGCATTTTTTAGTAGCAGTATGCACAAAATGTCTCTGTCTTAAATATATTGATAATGGGTTGAGTGCAGAGGACCTCTTGTAGTTGACTATATATATATATATATATATATATATATATATATATATATATATATATATATATATATATGTATATATATATATGTATATGTGTATATATATATATATATATATATATATATATATATATATACATATATATACATATATACTAATCCAACCTGGACAAGTCCTTGGAGTGCGGTCCTTTTTGGCAATGTGTGTATATATATATATATATATATATTCCCAAATCCTAGGTGCACATCGTTGACTAGGTTTTTGCCCTGGTGCCAGCATAAAGGATATATAGAACATAAAGCAGGATGCAGCACTCACAGGGACTTGATGCATAAAAACAAACATTTTTTATTGGACTCAATGTTTCGATCCCCCTGAGGGATCTTCAACAAACAACCAGAAAGCCCACCAACCTCCTCAATATAAACCCACTGATCAAATTTGGTGCCAAAAAGTCATTGCTAGGCAACCACTGCTGTCACTGAGCCATCAGGAAGCAGATAATTTAATATGCAGACATGCTTAAATACCGAAAGCAGAATATATTCAGGCAAGTGTATAGTCTAGAAAAGAAGTTATTTTGTTGAAAACGGAGGTTAAAGTAAGAAGAAGCACCGTATCAGATTAAAACCACCCGACACACCTCCTCCTAACCGGTCAATCAAATCTGCCGCTGCCGGCAACTGTGCTGATTGAGATTTAGTATAAAGTTGGGTGTGTGTTTACCTCACACCTGATGTCTGTAACCCATTCACTTAAGCATATCACTTCTGCCATGTAATTAGGCATATTGGCAGTTTGGCCGATTTTGAACATACTTCCCAACGATATGTGTATTTATGGTGCTTCAGCAGATAAGAAGCTGTAGTTGCTGGTCATGGTGCCTGCCCCAATAAATCAAACCGTGGAATGAGCTAATTCACATGTTAGTAGTTAGTATGATAGGTTGAAAAAAGACTCACGTCCATCAAGTTCAACCATTGAAATCTATATAACCTGCCTAACTGTTGATCCAGAGGAAGGCAAAAACCCCTTTTTAAAGTCTCTCCAATTTGCCTCTGAGCGGGAAAAATTCCTTCCTGACTCCAAAATGGCAATGGGACCAGTCCCTGGATCAACTTGTACTATGAGCTATCTCCCATATCCCTGTATTCCCTTACTTGCTAAACACCATCCAACCCCCTTCTTATACCTATCTAATGTATCAGCCTGTACCACTGATACAGGGGGAGAATTCCACATCTTCACAGCTCTCACTGTAACAAACCACTTTGGAATATTTAGCCGGAACCGTTTTCTTCTAATCGGAATGGGTGTCGGCTTGAAGGACCTACTGGTAACTGAAGCATTAGAGAGATTAATTTATGATCCCCTTATATACTGTATTTATACATAGTTATCATATCACCCCTTAAGCACCTATTCTCCAGCATGAACAACCCCAACTTGACCTTTTTGTCCTCTTCTGCCACTTAGCTGCCAAGATTGCCAGATTGTCAAGATCCTGCAGCGAGGTTGCCTCATCCTGGATGAAATTAATTGGGCTGGATAGTTTTGTGTCATCTGCAACCACTGATACATTACTCACTGTCATTGTAAGACGCACAGGGAGATCTCCTCGGCTTCTTACCTCCCGGCGCATCTCTCATCGACTGATGGTGCGCATGCACTTCCGGATTCCTCTACAAGTGACGCTGGCGTTTAACGCCGATCGTCATGACGCCTGCATCACGTTGCAGGCGTCATGACGTCATCAGGATGCATCAAGTTTGAATGTTTGGCGCCAAAGCCTTCTTAAAAGGCCAGTCCACCATTTTGCTGATGCCCAAGCCGGTTCCAGTTTTTCTGATCCTGCCAAAGCGTTCGTTATTATTGAATTCCTGTTTTTTTACTTTTTGCCTGACTCTTGACTATGATTTCTGCCGCCTTCCTTGAACCTTCTGCCCAACTTCGACTACATCTTTTGCCCTGCACTTCCTTGTTGGATTCCGCAACAGAAAGCCTGGGGCCCCAAAAGGGCATTGGTGAACACTGGAACCCACAGGGTACTCCTGTGCATCCGCAAGATACAGTCACTGACTAAGGTTCCTGACAACGTCTTCATTACACTCATATAATACCCTCCTCTATGTCATTAATGAACAAGTTAAATAAAAGTGGACTCAAGTTATATAGATTAAAAGAAATCCTTCCAATGACCTTAAAGGAGAAGGAAAGGCTAAAATTAAGTAAGCTTTATCAGAAAGGTCTATATAAATACACCAGTAAACCCTCAAAGTAATGCTGCTCTGACTGTCAAAAGAAACACCACATTTCTTTGCTTTTATTGTGTACACATGGGCTTCTGTATCAGACTTCCTGTTTTCAGCTTAAACCTCCAGGGCTTGAGCATGCTCAGTTTGCTCCTCTCTTCCCCTCCCTCCTCCCATCCCTACTGTAATTTGAGCTCAGAGCTGTTAGTAAGCAGTGAGAGACTCAGACAGGAAGTGATGTCACACCAAGCATATATGGCAGCTTCTATCCTAAACAAACAGAGACAGTGTCTAGAGCTGTTTACTCAGGTATGGTAAAGCATTCTGCAGAATAAATATAGCGTTCTAGTTTGCACTATTGTGGCTATTCTATTGGCAATAAACTGTCTTGGAGCTTTCCTTCTCCTTTAAGGTTAGAGGAAACCCTTTCATAAATGATTTAGAGAAACACTGATAAATTCCTAACAGAGCGTTATGAGATGGTAGTCCCTATATCAATGGAACCATAGCGGAAAACTGTAAAACAGGTTAAATGCACATAGAAAGTGGCTGGGTGACAGCATATGGTTAAAAGATGGAAGTAGTTAGTAAGGAATAGTAGCTACCACTACCCTAGCACCCTATACCTTCTTTTGCAGTTGTATTATAAATGGCATGTGAACATCAGGACCATGACTTACAGATCATATAACGTCTTGTTTTACTGTAATGTCACTGTGACTGCTATACCCACTGGGCAGCTGGACCTCACCAACAGCAAAGCCAAATAAACAACTGGATATTGTGGTTACTACATTGGGATATTAATGGCGCTAATTAAAAATATAGGGGATGAAATCATTTGTTTTTTTTTTGCTTTGTTTTGATGAATAGTGTGGAACACCCTTAAAATAATTACATTATTACATTTTTGTAATTATTATGCTTGTGCTTAATGGCAATAATTCATGAGAAGAAAGCAACCTTTTCATATGCCCATATGCACCAAGAACATGACTGAGCCTGCAGAGGAAGGAAAGGAAGGATTTGCCATTAAGATGGCATTTTTAAAGGGGTTGTTCACCTTTGAGTTAACATTTATTATGAGATAGAGAATGATAATTTGCAATTGCTTTTCATGTTTTTATTATTTGTAGTTTTTGATTCAGAAGCTCTACAGTTTCATCAATCTGGTTGCTAGGGGTCACATTGCCCTAGCAACCATGCATTGATTTGAATAAGAGACTGGAATATGAATAGGAGAGGCCTGAATAGTAAGGTGAGCAATAAAAGGCAGCAATAACAATACACTTGTAGCCTTAAAGAGCATTTGCTTTTTAGAAGGGGTCAGCGACGCCCATTTGAAAGCTGCAAAGAGTCAGAAGAAAAAGGGAAATAACCATAAAACTATAAAAAAAAAATAATGAAAAATTGCTTAAAACTGGTCATTCTATAACATACTGAAAGTTACTTTAAAAACCACCCTTTTAAGTTGTCTCGAACTTCTTGCTGCAGCAAATATTACAATCAGGACCGCCATCAGAAATCACAGGGCCCCATACAACAAAATTTCCTGGGCCCCCTGGGCTGCGCCCACCTCAATCCCTACCTACAGGTCCACCCTCCCCACCCCACAGGTCCGCCCTCCCAACCCCACAGTAAAAAAACAAAAAAAATATTGGTGGCTAGGGTTCCCACATGTTAATAAAAAATAAAAAGATATTGGTGGTCAGGGCCCCCCCAAAAAAAACATTTGTGGCCAGGGCCCCCATTAAAAAATATTTGTGGCTAGGACCCCACATGAGAAAATAAAATTGATGCCCAAAATTGGTGGCCAGCCCCCCCCACGTTATAAGAAAATTGGTGGCCAGAGCCCTTTAAATGTCCATGCCTTCCCGAAGTCAGCAGCTCTCAGAAAGATGGGGATCCGGCTAATCATGTAAGCGTGGCGTGGCCCCCTTACCCTCGGGGCCCCCTACAACTCTCCCCCCTGTCCCCCCCTGATGGCTGCCCTGATTACAATTAGGAATGCCACTATTTTGGATTCATCCGAACCCCTGAATCCTTTGCAAAAGATTCGGCTGAATACCGAACTGAATCCGAATTTGCATATGCAAATTAGGGGTGGGAAGGGGAAAACATTTTTAGTTCCTTGTTTTGTGACAAAAAGTCAAGCGATTTCCCTCTCCGCCACTAATTTGCATATGCAAATTTGGATTCAGTTTCGGTCCGGCCGGGCAGAAGGATTCAGCTGAATCCGAATTATGCTGAAAAAGGCCGGATCCTGAATTCGGTGCATCCCTAATTACAGTAATACTGTACCACTGAGCTCTCTGCATATAAACAGCACCGTGCATGTATTTTCCCTGCACATCACTGGAAGGAATAATAGAGTTAAAAAAATTGCATCCTACTTGCCTGTCATTGAGAAGGATTATTACTCAGTAGTGATGATTTATATATACAGGTATCAGTTAAGCTGCAGAATAACAAAAGTATTCAGCCAGAGGCCTTTCCTTCTTCTCTTTACAGACAATTGAACACAATGTGAAAAGAGCAAAGAAAAAATCAGCAGCGAATGCACTTTCTTTGGGAAACTGTTTTAAGAAGTTCAACAACTTTTCGCTGGAATATAAAAAGCCTGTTGGCACTGGCAAATTCTTTATTAAGATGTGCAAGTCTGAATCAGATGACTGCAGTCATTAGACATGTTGGCTATCTGATTAGTCACAAGGCTGTGGGTACACAGGGTAAGGCAGGGCCACAAAAAGAATTCTGTCTGAGGATTGTGTGAACAGAGGGTGTGACGTTCATTTTGCCATGGATACATTCTTCTCATATTTAAAGTCTTGCTCCTTGAATATGTTCAAATGAAACTTTCACCTTGTAAAAGTGATCACAGGGCAGAGGTGCAATCAAGGAACTACATGAATCAGAGAGGGTCATAGACCCCTTTATCCTCATAAATTTAATTATAGAGAAAGCAAACCCAGGAGGTATAGGGAGTCGTAGTGGGACACATATTTATAACAGTTAGTAACTTTGGGTTTTACGACCCCAGTGAATATTGAAATAACTAGTGAAATATGCCATAAAATTGCTTTAGGTTAACTGGACAGCGAAAATCAGATAACAATAGTCAGTTTAATGACCCTGGGTCTTGTGCTAAATTTTCGGTAGATTGTACATTCAGGGGCACACAGTAATGATAATAAAATAAACAGATTTCGAATTATTCGGCATAAGATGTTTCTCAGCTATTCTTGCCTGTAGTGATTGGCGAATTTCCCGCAAAATGAGCGAAATTTGCAAAATGGCGAAAAATTCACGGGAACATCGTCAAATCCGAACGTTTCACAAAAGAATCGTGATATTCAGACATTTTCACAAAAAAATCGTGACATTCAGACATTTTCACGGAAAAATGACAAAAATCTGAATTTTCACAAAGAATCGTGAGAATCGGAAATTGACGCCCGCGTCCAAGCTGACACTGGCGTTAAAGTCTATTGACGTCCGAATAGTGTTGACACGCGCTGATTTTGACGCAAGCGACTGTTTGGACGCGCGTCCAAAAAATGCTGACACCGTCGAAACGTGGAAATTTGCAGCAAATTAGTGCAAGCCAAATTTATTCGCCCATCACTACTTACCTGCACTCTTTCAAATGTTATCATTTGTTTTCTTATATGTTCCCCAATGGTGCTACAGAACTAGTACAGGTATGGGATCCCTTACCCGGAAACCCGTTATTCAGAAAGTTCTGAATTACGGAAAAGCCATAGACTCCATTATTATAAATTATTCCAAATTTTTAGAAATGATTTATTTTTTTCTCTATAATAATAATAATAATAATAATAATAATAATAATAATAAAACAGTGGCTTGTACTTGATCCAAACTAAGAAATAATAAATCTTTATTGGAAGTAAAACCAGCCTATTGGGTTTATTTAATGTTTACATGATTTTCTAGTAGAAGATCCAAATTACGGAAAGCTCCCTTATCCGGAAAACCCCAGCTCCTGAGCATTCTGGATAACTGGTCTCATACCTGTAGTAGAAACTACTATAACGAGTATCTTATGAGTATATACGAGAATCCTATGTTTTTGTTATTATCATAAAATCTTAATTAACCATTGCAGTCTCCAGCAAAAGCTGACACTCTTGTTTTTTGTCACTGGGAACTTGCTTATCCCTGCATCTTTACCTTGTGGGCTATTGAGTAGCAAGGCAGATGTTTATACAGGTTATACTGATGTCATTATATTGTAACCACCAGGCCGTGGGTAATATTCCCAGGACCTCAAAGGCAATGCACCAGGTATTCTCCTCCCTACCCTCCTGGTTGTCAGTTGTTATCCCTGTACCTGATTTGTTACACAACAGCTATACTGTATATTAATCACTGTCAGGGATTTGCATGAATTTAAAAGTAACAGTGTTAATATTTTAAGGGCCTTATTTATTAAAGTCAGAATTTATCTTTAAATAAATATTTAAAATTTAAAAAAAGTCTGACCAAACTAGAATCCACAGTTAGACCTTATTTATTATTAAAAAAAAAATCACGATTTTATCGGGTTAAGGGACAAACACAACAAAAAAAAAAGTCCGAAAATAGTTTGATTTTCGGGCTAATTCCAGTGCAGACCACAGAAACTTCCAAATAGGATAGGGATCTCTCCCACTGACTTATATACAACCTCAGCAGGTCTGATTCAGACTTTTGGAAACTTAGGGTTTCATGATTGCCAAAATATCCAGATTTTCTAGTAAAAAAAAAAAATTTTTTTTTTTGGAGTTTTTGGACTTTGATAAATAACCCTCTAGGTGTCATTTCCCCATAACTATCCAGTGGTTGGCTGTGGAATATAGAATTTCTATACGTAAATAAGCAATATCATTTTAACTTGTAGAACACTATAAGAAAAAAAAGTTTCAAAAGTTGTTTGGGGCTTCTTTATTTATATGGTGGTCACTAGCCTGACTTTGGTCAGTTTATATATCTCTCGGGTCAGTTTATATATCTCTTGTTCATATTTACTTTTCAACGCATTGATTGATTTGCAGTCCCTTTGCTTTCCAAAGTGGAAGGCGCACAGATACTCTAGACCAGGGATCCCCAACCTTTTGAACCCACGAGCAGCATTCAGAAGTAAAAGTAGTTGGGGAGCAGTGCTAGCATAAAAAATGTTCTTGGGCTGCCAAATAAGTTCTGTGATTGGCCATTTGGTAGCCCCTATGTGGATTGTCAATCTACATTGAGACTCTGTTTGGCAGTGCACTTGGCTTTTATGAAACTAAAACTTGCCTCCAAGCCTGGAATTCAAAAATAAGCTCCTGCTTTGAGGCCAATGGGAGCAACATCCAAGGGGTTGGAGAGCAACATGTTACTCACGAGCTACTGGTTGGGGATCACTGCTCTAATCCATAACTTCACTATGGAACTAGGTTAGAAAGGGGTTGCATTACATTTTGAGCCTAAAGATGGCTATGTGGGGATGAATAAAAACTGCTGATAGACTGTGTTGGCAACCTATTTGCTCTAGTGGGGGGCCCTCCGCCTATGGGCTTCCCCAACTGATATCAGACAAGTCTATCAGAGCAAAGACTGCATAGGTTCATTGATACTGTTCTCGCTCCAACCACCTGTAGTTCTGACACTGTGGTCCGATTGTTGGGTCCATTGATCAGATTAATCCGAACTTGGCAAAACAAAACAAACCAAAAAAAGGCGGCCAGGAAAGGACAGATCTGCTCGTTTGGCAACCTCAGCAAATGAGTGGATCTTCATGTATGGGCAGCTTGAAGGAAGTTTTGGAAATTATTTGCATGGTTTCCTTTCGATCTGTGGAAACCATGCAAAAATCTGCTTTGTTCAAGCACATTTTTGACATCAGCCTAAATGAGCTTTTGTCAAGAAGGGGAGTGTATTCTCCGTGTAACAGTATAACTTATCATTAGATATCCAATTGATTGAGGCTATGTATCCCTTGTAACAGACAGTATAAATAATAACTAAAGCTTTTCCAGATTTTTCAATTGTAGCCAGGGGCGAACCGTGGGCTGCTGCCGCCTGAGGCAGCAACCCCGATGCCGCCCCCCCCTCTCCCGCTCTGCGCTTAAAAGTTTATCGTCGCAGGGGGTCAAAAGGGGCTGTATCGCTAGCGCAAGAGCGTGTTCTGCACTAGCAGAGCCAAATTTCCGGTTTAAAAACCGGAAATTCAGCTCTTAGAGTTACAGGAGGCAGCTTTTTGCCGCCCCTTGTAACTGGCCGTTCACTGCCGCCTGAAGAAAGGTTCACACCTTTCCTCATGGCAGGAACGGCCCTGCTTGTAGCCACTGCTTGAAATTCCCCTTAATAGATAAGAATGTCATATGCAAGATTTGAATAGAAAGCATAAATAAGATTGAGAATTATAAAAACAAAAAATGGTAAAATGTGGGTAAAATAAATCAAATTTAAAACCAACATTTGGATAAATAATTGTATATACTGTATATTCTGGACATTTCTGGGACACTCAAATGCTTTTATTCTTAGAAATGCCTTTGGTTACCTTCCATGCTTAGGAATGAATTTTTATTTCTTGCACTGTGCCTTCTTTTACCCCCCCCTGATGGAATTTATATGAAATGGTGGAAAGTCAAGGTGTCTGTACATAGATGCTGGAGCCCTGGCAGAACAAATCTGTATTCATGGAAGAAACAGTGACATTTCGGCCAATGTATTGAAAATGTTCTCTCGCTGTTCCTGGCACAGCTGAAAGTATTGAAATCAGAGTTGTTTTCTGAGGGGCGGTAAGGGGCGGGGCGCACACGGTACTGGAACCTCTGTGTATTTTCCTAAATTAGAGAGTGTGCCAATGGGAGCACAGCAGAATGTTGAGAGTGAAAGCATCCTGTAAGAAGTTACTTGGTGTAGTGTTTAAATATCAGGAAAATCTTTTTCTCAATGTTTTCTCTATGATTATACTATTTAAAATATTATAATTACGGCTTGATATATTTTTGTTTAGTATACAGAATATATGTTTCATTAATATCATCAATAAATGGTAATATTCAGATTAGGGATGCACCGAATCCACTTTTTTGGATTCGGCCGAACCCCCGAATCCTTCACGAAGGATTCGGCCGAATACCGAACCGAATCCTGGAAGGGGAAAACATTTTTTACTTCCTTGTTTTCTGACAAAAAGTCACGCAATTTCCCTCCCTGCCCCTAATTTGCATATGCAAATTAGGATTCGGATTCGGTTCGGCCGGGCAGAAGGATTCGGCCAAATCCGAATCCTGCTGAAAAAGGCCGAATCCTGGCCGAATCCCGAACCGAATCCTGGATTCGGTGCATCCCTAATTCAGATACATTTAGTGCTCCATAACTGCAATCACAAAATCAGTGTCTGCACAAGATTCCATTATCATCAACCCTAAAGAGCCTAATCAACTCTGTTTAGATGAAAAGCTAATGCTACAAATAGGGGGTTATTTACTAAAATTCAAAAATTTCTCACTAATTTCTTAAAACTACTTAGACCAAACTCCCATCCACATTTTTACGTTATTTATCAATAAATTCACTTGAAAAACTCTGGTGCCTCAAAAGAATCAATAAAATCATAAAAAATCCTAATTGTATGATTTTTTCGGATTTGACGCCCCAAATCTCAGATTTTTTCGAATTATGATATTTTCCATCTGCCAATGAATTCTACATGATCTCGGCAGGTTTGAGCTGTAGTAATTTATTTCCGGACTTTTAGCAGCATCAAGGTTTAAAAAATCTCGAAAAATATTAGCTTTTTTTCCTTCGAAAAAATTGTGTTTTCCCCTTTAAAACTCCGGCCAGAAAAAATCTGACTTTAATAAATAACCCCCGTAAAGTATCCTAGCATTATAGAGAGAGGAAGCTATATCTAGAAATTTAGGGGGTTAATTATTGAAGTACGAATTTTTTCTGTTCTGAGTTTTAAAGGGGTAAACACCATTGTCCTAGGCAACCCTGCCGGCCCCCCTGCTCCCCGCTGGGGGAAAGAAGTGAGTGCGATGCAGAGGAGGAGAGCGACGGAGGGGAAAGGGGCTGAGCGACAGAGGGGAAGTTGCCAGAGGGGAGAGAGCGGCGGATGGAGGGGAAAATCAAAGAGACCTGTGATAACAGACTAGGGGTAAGCAGAAAACAGTTTAAGAGGCACCTGACTAGCGTCCCCCTGTTTTTGCGCCCTAGACAGGTGCCTCTTCTGCCTACCCCTAGCTCCGGCCCTGAGTCTGAGAAATGATGCACTGGTAAGGATGCATGCCAGGGCACTGAGCTAATGAGATGAGCTGAAAAACTCACCTTAGGTGGCAGCGCTTAGTAGGTTACCAGCCAAAAAGCCTCTCTTGCTACCTTTAATAACTGAATTTCCAGGTAATAATAAAAAATAATCATCCACAGATATGTGTCAGTGCTACATGATGGTGTCAAAAGAGGTCACAGTCAGGTCAAAGGAAATATATATATAGAAAAAGTAAAATACTTTAAATATGCATATATAAGGGCACAATATTAATGGTGTAACTGCAGAAGAAGCAGAACCTGCAGTCGCGGGGGTGTCTGGGTGCCCAGGGGGTCCAGGCCATGGAGTCAGCTTCCTCTATAGCAGGAGTCCCCAAACTTTTTTTACCCGTGAGCCACAGTCAAATGAAAAAAAAAATCGGGGAGCAACACAAGCATAAAGAAGGTCCCGGAAGAATGTCAAAGAAGGGCTGTGATTGGCTATTTGGTAGCCCCTATGTGGACTGGCAGCCTACAGGAGGTTCTGTTTGGCAGTACACCTGGTTTTTCTGCAATTAAAACTTCCCTCCCAGCCTGGAATTCAAAAATAAGCCCCTGCTTTGAGGCCACTGGGAGCAACATTCAAGGGGTTGATGAGCAACATGTTTCTCATGAGTCACTGGTTGGGGACCACTACTCTATAGCCCCTGTACTCACTGACAAATCATGCGCCTGCTGCCTGCACATGCGAGGGGGGTCCCTCTGTAGAATTGTTTATGAGGGGCCTCATTGTTAAGTCATTATTCTATAATTGTAGAGGGTTTCCATGAACAAAAAACATCTAGAGACTGATTCAAAAAAAATGTAATGTCACATTTACCCAGAATTCTTCCCTGATTGACATCTGACAGTCAGCATTAATGAATGGTGTTATATGGCACTTTTATCCTCTGAATTGTTCTCTCCGAAATATGTGTCTGTGTATATGTATTTATTGCTTTGACTAATATTATCTAATCTTGTTTGCTGATTTTCAAATGCCATGTATAGAGTGCTTTGCCTGATTCTAAAAGCTTTTAATGTAGCTGACTAAACCATCTCAGATTCCTTAGGGGAATGTTATAGAGTTTTTTTGGCAGCGCTGTTTTGTTTTTCAAAACAGAGTCTTGGCTGGATGCCATCTTTGGCTCGGAGCCCCTAAAAGGGTGTGGAAGTACCTTCTCTTTCTGGAAATTATACACTGCAGTGCGTGAGCGAATAGTTTCTTTTTTAGCAACAAACAGGCAGTCTTTTGTCATTACAGTATAGGTGTCCAGAACTAAAGCTGTCAAGTCATTACTATTCCAATTCTTGCTCCATGACATACTAACACAAAGACGCTTCAGTTAGCCTAAAAATGTCTTCATATAATCAAGAAAATAACTTTTAGATTGTAAGCTCCACTGGGGCAGGAAATTGATGTAAAATCTCCTTAAAGGGATCCTGTCATTGGAAAACATGTTTTTTTCAAATCGCGTCAGTTAATAGTGCTACTCCAGCAGAATTCTGCACTGAAATCCATTTAAAAAGAGCAAACAGATTTTTTTATATTCAATTTTGAAATCTGACATGGGGCTAGACATTTTGTCAATTTCCCAGCTGCCCCTGGTCATGTGACTTGTGCCTGCACTTTAGGAGAGAAATGCTTTCTGGCAGGCTGCTGTTTTTCCTTCTCAATGTAACTGAATGTGTCTCAGTGAGACATGGGTTTTTACTATTGAGAGTTGTTCTTAGATCGACGAGGCAGCTGTTATCTTGTGTTAGGAAGCTGTTATCTGGTTACCTTCCCATTGTTCTTTTGTTTGGCTGCTGGGGGGGAAAAAGGAGGGGGGTGATATCACTCCAACTTGCAGTACAGCAGTAAAGAGTGATTGAAGTTTATCAGAACACAAGTCACATGACTTGGGGCAGCTGGGAAATTGACAATATGTCTAGCCCCATGTCAGATTTCAAAACTGAATATAAAAAAATCTGTTTGCTCTTTTGAGAAATGGATTTCAGTGCAAAATTCTGCTGGAGCAGCTCTATTAACTGATTCATTTTGAAAAAATTTTTTTTCCCATGACAGTATCCCTTTAAGTAGTGTGGAATACTTAGAATAAAGAACAATAATAATAGTTACCACCCCAATGATTTGTACTTTTCTAATTGCTCTGATCCCTCTGTTATGTTACCAGTGCATGATGTATTGTTTACATTGGGATTTTCTGCAATGCAAAGAACGTTGCTGCAATTATTGCATGCTACTGATCTCACAACGCCATACAGCATAGCTCAGAGTAATGTTTTAATAAAGAATTTTGAAGTCAAAGCATATTAGTTTCCTATTTCTACAATCTGCCTCCGTTTTACAGGAACATTACACATTGTTCTGTTATAGGAATCCCAGACAGGTGAAATGTATATGATATACTAAAAATTATATGTGATCTATATATAGATTTAAATATAGATTAGACATTCTCATAATAGAAGTCATATCTGTTCTGTTTTGTGCAAAGGGACATGGTGTTGGTAAGAAAAAGGTTTTATCTGAGCATTATCTGCAATAAATCAATAAAATAGCTTTCCCAGCCCATATTATATTATTTTTGTCTTTTCTAAATAGCCACTTCCAAACCCAAGTTTCTTCAATAGTCACTACTGCAGGCCAATGCAGCAAGACCCCCATAGACATTTATCAAAATATACATTTTCCCCCAGCTGAATTCTAACAACCAACTGGACATAGTGGAAATGAGGTAGTTGAATATAATTGAATTTGCTCATCACTAGCTCTAAGTAGTGAAATGAATTCTGCTGAATTGGTGCATTCAAAAAAAAGTTATTTAAAATATGGTGCATTCAAAAAAAAAAAGTATTATAGTAATAAGGAACATGGCACTCACAATACAAAAAATGATTAGGTGCATTAGAGGTCATTGGTGTCCAGGACTGTATGAGTAAGATATTCAGGAACTGGGATGTCAGATGATATTCCACACTTTACAAGGTATAATACGGGACTTTCCCCAACACCAAATTATTTGTGTTCATTTGGATTAGTCAGAGCACACATGGGAGGGCCCTAACATTTTCAGGGCCATCCTAACAGATTTACAAGGTTACAGATTAAAAAAAAAAAGTTGTTCAAACTCTTTCTAAGTGGCTAAATATTTGTCAGTTAGGGGCAGATGTATTAAGGGTCGAATATCGAGGGTTAATTAACAATCGATATCCGACTGGCGAATTAAAATCCTTCGACTTCGATTATCGAAGTCGAATGATTTTGCGCAATTCGTTCGAATAATCGTTCGACCGAACGATTACATCCTTTGAATCGAACGATTACATCCTTCGAATTGAACGATTACATCCTGCGAATCGAACGATTCGAAGGATTTTAATTCATCGATCAAATCAAAGGATTATCCTTCGATCAGAAAAAAACTTGGAAAGCCTATGGGGACCTTCCCCATAGGCTAACATTGACTTCGGTAGCTTTTAGGCGGGGAACTAGGGGGTCGAAGTTTTTTCATAAAGAGACAGTACTTCGACTATCAAATGGTCGAATAGTCGAACAATTTTTAGTTCGAATCGTTCGATTCGAAGTTGATGGTCGTAGTCGAAGGTCGAAGTAGCCAATTCGATGGTCGAAGAAGCCAAAAAAAAAACATTCAAAAATCGAACTATTTTTCCTCTATTCCTTCACTCGAACTTAGTGAATGGGCCCCTTAATGTCTGTAATAATACAGACAGTATCACATGTCAGAGTATTGCATTTGCACCACAATTCCACAAGTGCCTAGGGAATAACCAATAAAAAAAGAAAGATGTGTTAAAGGGATGTGGCTCTTTTATTAAAAATTTGCATTATCTAAATATATATATATATATATATATATATATATATATATATATATATATATATATATATATATTCATTAATTTTAGCAAATCATGAATATAATGCAAACAATCAGTGCTCCTGACTGCTGATAGAGTCAAATGGGATCCTGGAGTCTGGATCAAAGAGGACTCTTCCAGCAGCCAGGTGCCAGTTTTGTAGTCGTGGAACTGGGCCCCTCTTGCATTCACAATTGACAACTGGTTTTATAGAAACTGACATTCCAGACACATACAGAAAGGGGTAAAATGTAGTGACAGGTCAGGCCCACCCAAAACCTGCTCGATGCTGTAACCTTTTCCATTTCTGACAGTTAGAATAAATACCTGAATAAAATTATCTGGATCAAAGCAACACCATTATCAATGCCATTTTGATAATTGGACCAAGCAAGTATCAAAAGTTGGTATCTGACATAATTTACCTGGATTACTATTATACTTTCTAGGTATTTACTGTGATAGGAAACGGGACATGAATTGCTGAAGGAGGCAGAATTAAGTATAGGGTAACGCAGAAGTGTTTTTCCAGAACAAGTACTTTGAAAGAAACTGATATGCAGACTTTGTTAGAAAAACGATCATTTTACAAAAGCCTGTGTGTTTACATGTTAATTAATAACCTTGGGCAAAATTCTTTTTTAGCAACTTTTACTGTTTTTGTCAACATAATTAATTTTGCCTTTGGCACATTATACAACATGTTCAAAAGTTTATAATTGGTGGTAAGTTGTTGTCCTTTCAGGCTGAAATGACAAGCTGAAGATTTACACAGAAAACGATATGTGTGTATATATATATCTATATCATCGTATTTTTTAACACCTGCTTAAAGGGGAACTATTGCAAAAATTAAAATTAATATAAGCTTCATCATACTAAAATAAGACATTCTCTAAGTATAATCAATTGAAAATTCTGAGCTGAGCAATCAAGTTATCCTTCACTATCTGCCTCTGTCTCTCTTCATACAGGAGTTGGGAGTCTGATTCATATCAGGTCTGGACTGAGAATTAAAATAGGCCCTGGCATTTCAGGCACACACAGGCCCAATCAGCCCACATAGAGGCCCAAACAGCCCCCCACCAGCCCACTGAATACCGGCTTTCTATGGCACCTTACAGCAGCCCATCTGGCATTTGCCAGAACCCACAGATTGCCAGTCTGGGCCTGATTCATATTGACAGTTAGGTTTACTATAGCCTTTGGGGAGTCCAACACCATCTGCCCGGCTCATTCCCGTTATGTGATCCCTTTTTTTTTTTGACTGGCAGATTCAAGCTGTAATTATCCCTCCAATTCCAAATTCATGGTGCAGACGTTGAAGGAGGATATATTTAAAACCTATACCTTAAAATGAATAATAAATAAATCCGTTTTTTCAGTATTGCATTCATAAATCGGTATGAAAGACTATAATCGTTTCCGTTAATAATGAACCATTTAAGTAGTGTCAAACTTATTTTGATCCAAGAGTTTATTGGTGATAATTTGTTGCTACATGCTGCAACAGATATCAGATTTTAAGGTTCCCAAACTAATTGAAAGTTATTTTTCTTTTCTTTGATATCAGCCTAGAGGAAATTTTGGATACCTTATGCCTTTTTTTTTTACGTGCTTAGTAGCCCATCCCTGAAACCTTTGCCACTAGATTCATTATTTTCTCCTAAGCAGTTTTTCCTGTATATTCTTTAATGGCCATACTTTACTGATGTGAGGTCTACTTTTATTGATGTTGTCCCATTATGATCTACATCCATAAAAGCATTGTTAGCATTCTGTTCCATGGGAAATATTACTTGAAAATTGATTCATGAGAAAATGTATATTGCTGTATCTAACAAACAACTATTTCTTATGTAACCTTAACATAATAAATATCTGAATGAAAAGCATGAAACAGGAGGTTGTTTGATGACAGTGTCTTGAGATCTACTGATCATCAGCTAAAGGTCTACTGGTAGATCCCGATCTACCTTTTGGGCACCCCTGCTTTAATGTATCAAAGCATACCACAACCTTCATTTTTATTTTCACAGTGAACAAAGTTGGTTTCAGATTCTCCACCGGTGCTTACAAGACAAGATCATAAAGTGGGGCTCAACTGATATAATACCGTTTCTATTGTTCAAACAGTGCCGCGTGTTATTATCAGTCCAATGTGTATCCTTCAGCAATGTTTTCACTCAGAAGAAGCCAGATATAGGGCTTCTTATACAGCGATGAAGTATGTTTTTCTGGTGTGATCAATACTGGGGAAGCTGCTAGTCTTCACTACCAACTAAAGCAGTACTTACATTTTTAGTCCTACAGTAAGGGGCCGATTCACTAAATTCGAGTGAAGGATTCGAAGTAAAAAAACTTTGAATTTCGAAGTGTTTTTTGGGCTACTTCGACCATCGAATGGGCTACTTCGACCTTCGACTACGACTTCGAATCGAAGGATTCAAACTAAAAATCGTTCGACTATTCGACCATTCGATAGTCGAAGTACTGTCTCTTTAAAAAAAACTTCGACCCCCTAGTTCGGCAGATAAAAGCTACTGAAGTCAATGTTAGCCTATGGGGAAGGTCCCCATAGGCTTGCCTAAGTTTTTTTGATCGAAGGATATTCCTTCGATCGTTGGATTAAAATCCTTCGAATCGTTCGATTTGAAGGATTTAATCGTTCGATCGAATGAATAATCATTCGATCATTCGTTCGAATTTTCTGCGCTAAATCCTTCGACTTTGATATTCGAAATCGAAGGATTTCAATTCCTAGTCGAATATCGAGGGTTAATTAACCCTCGATATTCGACCCTTGATACATCTGCCCCTAAGTGTGGCTGTCCTAATTCATAGTCTGCCTGACCAAAGGTTTGGAAACTAGTATAATCTATCAAATTAAGATACCATGCACACTCTCGTATTTATACCCTAGGAAAACATTGCATTCTGACAAAAAGGTTCCATCCTACCATCATCTCTAGCGGTCTATCTATAGCAGTGATCCCCAACCAGTAGCTCGTGAGCAACATGTTGCTCGCCAACCCCTTGGATGTTGCTCCCAGTGACCTTAAAGTAAATGCTTGTTTTTGAATTCCTGACTGTCATCTGACTGGTTTTCTCAATTCAGACAATTGACTTGGGAAAGCCAGTTGGACAACTAGCAAAACATCTTCAAGAGAAGAAATAAGTCTAGCTGATTTGACTGACATGGTAACATTGTAAGTTAGGTTGAAAAAAGACACACGTTCATAAAGTTCAACCTTTTATGTCTATAACCTGCCTAACTGCTAGTTGATCCAGAGGAAGACAAAAAAAAGACCTGTTAGTAGTTAGTTTGGTAGGTTAAAAAAAGATGCACATGCATCAAGTTCAACCATTGAAATCTATATAAAACCTGCCTATCTGTTGATCTATTCTAGAGGAAGGCAAAAAAAACCTTTTTAAAGCCTCTCCAATTTGTCTCAGAGGGGGAAACCATTCCTTCCAATCGGACCAGTCCCTGGATCAACTTGTACTATGAGCTATCTTCCAAAACCCTGTATTCCCTCACTTGCCTAAAAGCCGTCCAGCCAGTGATTTAGGTTGAGAATTCTACAATTTAAGGATTTGCCTAGTGCATTAGTTCATTCATTAAGGTTTTTATGCATGCATAACTGTATTTGTAAAGCGCTGTTAAGAAGCCACATCGATGAACAGCGCATTAAAGTACAATACGGTATATATAAAAGTATACACAGAGAAGACAAATAATACAATAAATATACACAGAATTCATATCAGGACAAAGAGCTTACATGTTATCATCTATTTAAAGTGACAATATTGCATACTGTTTAGTTAATTAGAATGTGTATCTACTTTTCAATCACTTGTGTTAAATGCAACATTCCCCATTTAATACTGTGCAAGTAACATTGTGCTGCTTTAAATGGCTGAGCTAGAAGCACAGAAAACAAAAATTATGCGAAAAAAGCTTGCTGAAGCCATAACATTTTCATCTATTTGAAGATGCTGATTCACATTATGGGGTATATTTATCAAAGAGTGAAGTTAATAGTGAAGTTCCGCCACTAGAGTGAAATTCCGCCACTCTACATTCATTTCTAAGGAATTTTTATAGGCGTATTATTTATCAAAGGGTGAACTTTCACTTTCACCCATTGATAAATCCGCCTTTCAAAATCCCATAGAAATGATTTGAGAGCTGCGGAATTTCTCTAGTGGCGGAACTTCACTCTTTGATAAATTTTCCCCTATGTCCCCTAACAGGTAACTCATTTGTAAAGGTTTGTATTTTTCTTTTTGGGTCCGAAATGTATTCAGGATCATAAGAGATTACAAAAGGCAGTTGTTATTCACTTTAGTTTAACCCAATATAGTAAGTAATAAAGAGCAATATTGCATTTGCTAACCAACCTCCAAATGTAATAAAAAAGGGTTTATTGAGTTACATTTTAATTTAACTAAGAGGAAGACACAGAAGAGAATATATTCTTTGTTGGCAAGGACATTTTTTTGTCACCTAAAAGGGCTGTATTTTCCTTTTTGGGTCCTTAGAAGTATTCTGGATCCCTAGAATTAGAGGACATCACAAAAAAACTCAGTTGTTCTTTATTTTAGTTTAACTTAATATTAAATGATAAAGAGCAATATTGCATTTGCAAATTAAAATCTAAACACAATTTAAAAAAAAAAAGTTACTTGGTTACATTCTTAATTCAACTCAGCGGTGGACAAATAAGAAAAGATCAGCACTGAAAAACAAGGCCAATTTTCAGAGAAAGTGGATACGCTCAGTTGCCCACATCACAATACACTTTGTTCTGCTGTTTTTCAGTTTCAGTGAAGTCAGAACCTTGAGGCTCTTATTAGAAAATAAGCATTATGTAGCTCATTTGTAGGATTGTTTTACTGGGTGACTTTGTAGATGCTTATGTCACAGTTCTTCTACTACCAGCTTTAAGTTCATATATATGTGTTTACAGGATTATATTCAAAGAAAGTAAAATAAATTACTGAAGTGAAAACAAAGCCCTCAAGAATTTCGGTATTTTAATTACTCATGGGATAGGGTTTGTGTGCCACTTCCCTTGGCTGCAGAACCATGCCACTTAACTTCAGTGCATTGTAACTTCTGGGTTCCACCAGCCTAGAACTCCTTCCTCTGTCTTTATGGGGTACTGGGGTGCAGGGTTCTGGAACACATGCTTTAAGTACCCTGCTGACCAACAGAATGCAATATATACACTTTGGGGGTTAGAATCCACGATTTGACCTTATTTATTATTAAAAAAGCATAATTTAATCCGATTTTCTGGATCGGAAATTTTTTTTTCCCGATTTTACTGAATTTTTTGGATTTATGCCTGAAAAGCCCTAAATCGCATTTTCAGGCTAATTCCAGCGGAGAACACAGAAACTTCCAAATAGGATAGGGACATTTCCCACTGACTTATATACAATCTCGGCAGGTCTGAGATGGCGGATTTTCGAATTTGGACTTTTTGCACCATCGGACTTTAATAAATCCCATAAAAATCAAGATAAACAAGTTTTGCACCAAAAAGTCAGACCGGATTTTAGTAAATAACCCCCTTTCAGTCCTGAACTTTGAGAAAAAAGGTCTCCACCAAACATTTTTACATTGCATCCAACAGTGAAACATGAATACTTTCTCCTCTGTGCAAATAATGTTTCTTTTGCACATATAATATAATAATTTATTGATATTTCTTTCATTTCTCCAATGTTCTTTAAATAAAATGTCTTTCTGTAGTGGGTTGTTAAAAAGGTCATATGTGCAGTACCTTAAATCTTACATATTTTATTACAGTACTCCAAAATGGTCTTCTCTTTGTCTGATATATTCACTGTAAGCATAATTATACATATACACCTCCATAGTCCTTTCTAACTGTAAAGTAAATGAGGGAACCAAACACCAATTGTGCACTTCCACTGGGAGAAAACCTGTTCAAAAGGCACAAGTATGGTACTCCAGGTATAGGTGTATACCCATACCTATACTAACTATAGAGTTTAGTATCACAATAGCCTTTGATATTATGTCTGTCCAAGAAATTAACCAAGCCATTCTTAAATGGTACTCCAGTTGAAGGGATGTGTGGTCATATGGAATGTGTCATGAGAGTTATAGAGACAAGGCTCCAGAGCAGGAGCAAAACTGCAACATGGGTACGGGCTCCATGCAGAAAGTTCTTGCATTTAGTCTTTCAAGCTAAGATTCTGTGCTCTGAACCAAGCAACAGATTAAAAATACAAGGAAAAGAGCAAACCTAAGTGCTTTCATAGTTACATAGTTAAATCAGGTTGAAAAAAGACAAAGTACATCAAGTTCAACCCCTCCAAATGAAAACCCAGCATCCATACACACACACCCCTCCCTACTTTCCCATAAATTCTATATACCCATATCTATACTAACTATAGAGTTTAGTATCACAATAGCCTTTGATATTATGTCTGTCCAAAAAATCATCCAAGTCCCTCTTATAGTCATTAACTGAATCAGCATCACAACATCACCCGGCAGTGCATTCCACAACCTCACTGTCCTGACTGTGAAGAACCCCCTATGTTGCTTCAAATGAAAGTTCTTTTCTTCTAGTCTAAAGGGGAGGCCTCTGGTACGGTGATCCACTTTATGGGTAAAAAGGTCCCCTGCTATTTGTCTATAATGTCCTCTAATGTACTTGTAAAGTCTAATTATGTCCCCTCGCAAGCGCCTTTTTTTCTAGAGAAAACAACCCCAACCTGGAATGGGACGGAAGACTTAAATTATGAGGGTAGACTGTCAAGGTTGGGTGTGCCAGTTTTGTTGGGAGCAGTAGGGGGTAGTGAAGGCTTTCTTTTCATAGACCAAATTCAATATGTTCAAGTATGGGCAACATGTTGCATCAGGAAGTCAAAGAAGCCTAGATCATCTGAAATCAATCAAGGCCCAGGACCATAGGGATTTATGAGGGGTAATTCATTTATTTACCTCTGTGTTTGCCAGGCTACTACTTAATCTTCCTTGATTCTTTGAGGCCTGGCCTGGTACTAAGAGATGGACAAAATCTAAATGTTGTGCCAAAATTCATCCAGGTGTGCATTAAGGAGTAAGATATTGGAATATCTTTTAAATCACAATTCTATGACCATGTGTCAACGGTGTGTTCATTTAGTTCTAAATCAATATAATATACACACACGATTTTAGTTTTTACTTTCTCATCACTTCAAATGTTAAAACATATATCGTATCTATCTGCGTTGGCACAATCTGCACAAATGACTTTCTGCAGCCTGTGCATCTCTTTCAGCGCTGATCTCAGTGTTTATGATCACTTTACTTTGGCTTAAAAGTCCTAAAGCTATTTCAGTAGTTTGCAAAACAATCAATATTCTGACAATGATGCCTCAAATGCATTCTTATCTTCCCAGCTCAGAAAAAAAAGCTTGCTGTAGTTTGGTTACACTAAATGCCCATCACAGTTTTAGAGAGAAACATTGATGTATTATTTCTGCAGTGACATATGACTCTTACTCTCCAAGCTATGGGATCACTTGGATGCAGTATATTTATGGAAGGCCTTGAATCATTTGGGCATCATCCAGTGCTGTACCATTTGCTGTGGTAGAAACCAACAAGGAGGGTTTTTGCATATGCATTAAGCCTCCCTCCACTTTCCTGCAAAGCAGTATCATATTCTCTTACTGAGGTCTAGCCAGCACCGTATCTGCTTCTGCTGTGTTTGTGTTCTTGATCCTCCAGCAAAGGGCAACTCTCATCGCTCTGTAGGAGAGCCAAAGGAATCCCTCAAGATGTGTGACTGCTTCCATCTGTTTCTGCCTAACTGGCAGGGATCTCCAGCCAGTGGTGGGAATCTTTTAATATACTACCAGAATGTCAATTTGTTTATTTAACTGTATTCACATCAGTCAGCTTATTCTTTTACATGTATCCCCCTGCTGCTTTTAGGGTGTGGCTGTGCCAGTGCTTTTTGTGTTCAAGATTCATAGATATTAGCCAAAGTCATATGTATGACATTGTATCTGAAAATAGGTCTGCTCAATCTAAATTTTGGTTCGCTTCTAACATTGTGCTATAATGGGAAGATGCACCGTTTTTGTTCTAGTAGTTGTGTTGCTTGTGAGCTGACCCCAGTGCAGAACATTCCAAGGTGAAAAGTGTCAGGCATCAAAGCTGAGAACATTTCTTGAAAGCTTCTTCTTGACGGCTTCTCACTGTATTAGTATTGCTGGGAAACTCAAGTAAAGCCCACGAGTATCACTTTATTAGCCCTTGAAGTTTACCACTGGAGGGGCAGGGTGTGTCGTGCAGGTTATCCACATCCAATTTTGATCAGATAAGTCCAACATTCATATGTGTCATTGTCAATCTATTTATGCTTTTTCTTAAATACGGTGATTTTTATCCTGCAGGAGCTTGACTTATTTGCACGTAAGCTGTAAACCCTTTGGCTCCTATGGGTTTTATTAACTCTGCACAAACAGGATGAAGCCCACTGGTATTTAGCATGGAGCAAATGAAATGATTGTTACATTTGTCAGGAAAGTTTTTGCTTGGAATTGTGCACAATGATGCAGCATTTGTGCAATTGTGAACACAGATGATGCACTAGTGTCAGTTTTATGGGTCTTCTTGGAAGTGGACTTATTCAGGGGCAGCTAAACAAAAGGTGTCCAAACTTTATTTATTATGATGCACAGATATACTCTGAGTTAATTCTCAGCTCGGAACCAGTAAAGCATATTTTATGGCTTTATTAGTATAAATTTCATTTTATTTGGGACAGTATTCATTTTAGGAAAGAGTGGGCATTTGCCTTTTTCCTTACAGATAATATATTGTACACAATTTTATTTTTTAGTATATGCATCAGAAATGTGCAGTTCAGCTATTGCTGAATTGTAGAATCTCAGCATCCCTACAAACGGGCGTTATATTTCCGAGATTTATCAAGGGTCGAAGTGAAGATTCGAATTAAAAAAAATTCTAATTTCAAGCTATTTTTTGTGCACTTCGACTAAGGAACAGTCCAAATCTGATTCGAAAATTCAAATATCGAATATACTGTCTCTTTAAAAATTAGACTTTGACCATTCACAATCTAAAACCTGCCGAATTGATGTTTTAGCCTATGGGGGACCTCCTAGAACCTATTTGGAGTCAATTGGTGGACCTTTAAAAAAAACATTTTTTTTTGTGAAAAAACTCGAATCTAATTCGATTTGAGTTTGCAGATCGATCCTATTCACCCGAATTTAAAAAAAATGTGCATCTTTTAATGAATTTTGATTGGTCTTTTTTTCAAATTTCAAGCTTATGGGAGTTTTTAGAAACTCCCATAAACTCGAAATTCGACCCTTAATAAATCTGCCCCTTAATAGGCTGATTTTGCCTCCAATAAGGATTAATTATATCTTAGATTGGATCAAGTACAAGGTACTGTTCTATTTCTAGTATAGGTAAATCTAAAAACAATTGGACTTGCTGAGTAATCATTGAAGACGTTTCACTACTCATCCGAGCAGCCTCTTCAGTTCAACTGACTGGTGTGGGAAGTTCTCGGCATATAAACTCTTCCACTAATCCAATCACAATGGCACATTGTAACTCTTCAAAGAGGTGACATCTGAAGAAATTCACAGAGGCGTTGATTCTGTGTAGTTACTGTGATGGGATTATCCAATGTGTCATGCAAACTCTAAGGGGCCGATTCACTAAATTCGGGTGAAGGGTTAGAATAAAAAAAAACTTCGAATTTCGAAGTTTTTTTGGGCTACTTCGACCATCGAATGGGCTACTTCGACCTTCGACTACGACCTTCGACTTCGAATCGAACGATTCGAACTAAAAATCGTTCGACTATTCGACCATTTGATAGTCGAAGTACTGTCCCTTTAAAAAAAACTTCGACCCCCTACTTCGGCAGCTAAAAGCTACCGAAGTCAATGTTAGCCTATGGGGAAGGTCCCCATAGGCTTGCCTGTGATTTTTTGATCGAAGGATTTTCCTTCGATCGTTGGATTAAAATCCTTCGAATCGTTCGATTCGAAGGATTTAATCGTTCGATCGAACGAAAAATCCTTCGATCAATCGATCGCAGGATTTGCGCAAAATCGTTCGACTTCGATATTCGAAGTCGAACGATTTTAGTTCACAGTCGAATATCGAGGGTTAATTAACCCTCGATATTCGACCCATAGTGAATCGGCCCCTTAGACTCCTAGAAACTGGTGTTACTTGTGAGAGTTGCATGAACCGCCAGGGTACAGATGTGAGAACAGCATTGTATGTAGCAGACAAGTGGTGTCGAAGGCCCCCACCTCTGTTCAGGGATGGTTTCTCCACCTTGACATGAATCTCCTCTTTCACGCCTCTTTCAAACCAGCGGCCTTCTTAATCCAAGATTTGGACCTTGCTATCTTCAAAGGAGTGTCCCTTGTCTTTTAGGTGTAGAAAGACAGCCGAGTCTTGCCCTGTAGAGTTCGCCCTCCTATGCTGAGCCATTTGCTTGGTGAGCAGTTGTTTTGTCTCCCCAGTGTATAGATCTGTGCACTCCTCGCTACACTGGACTCCGTATACCACATTGCTTTGTTTTTCTTTTGGTGTTGGATCCTTTGGGTGTACCGGATTTTGTCATGTCCCTGTGTTTTTCAAACCTAGCAACATAGATTTTTTAAATCATTTGCTGCCTTGTTCTGACTCTTTTTGGCTTCCAAATGGGGGTCACTGACCAAATCTAAAAACAAATGCTCTGTAAGCAGGCCAGTCTTTTATTCAAATCAATGCATGGTTGCTGGGGTAATTTGGAACCTAGCAACCAATTGCTGAAATTGCAAACTAAAGAACCGGTAAATAAAGAGTTAAATAATTAAAATACAAATTGAAGACCAATTGCAAATTGTCTCAGAATATCACTTTCACACATACACACACACTATAGCTACTCGTAACTAACTACTTTCTATGGGGCAAATTCACTAAGCACGGAAGCGCCGAACGCTAGCGTCAATTCGCTAGCGTTTGGCATTTTCGGTACTTCGCAAATTCACTAACAAACGTTGGCGTAAATTCGCTAGTGTTACTTCGCACACTTACGCCAGGTGAATTTTCGCTAGCGATGTAACTACGCAAATTCACTAACTTGCGCAGTGTACTGAACGCTACCTTTTACGCTAGACTTCCTTCGCCACCTCAGACCTGGTGAAGCGAAATAGAGTAGATAGGGTTTGTTTCCAAAAAAGTCAAAATTTTTTCTAAGTCCCAAAAAACGCTGGCGTGTTTTCTACATGATGGGTGATAGGCTGAAAAAGATCGAAAAAATTTTTGGGGCTCCCCTCCTTCCCCCCTACATTTCCTGACTCATGGCAACTTACCTAGACAGTGGGCACATGTGTAGGGCAAAATAAAATTTATATTTGCTGATTTGAAGGTTTTCTAGGCATTTGAAGTGGTGATACGTGTTCCTCCATTGAAATTTGAATTTCACGCCGTATGCAAATTAACCATCGCTAGCGAAACTTCGCTTCGCTTGGCGAATTAACGCTAGCGCAACTTCACAAACTAACGCTACCCCTGTGCGCAACTTCGGATTTTAGTGAATTTGCGGAGCGCTGGCAAAAATACGCCTGGCGAAGTGCGGCGAAGTTGCGCCTGGCGCAACTTCGCATCTTAGTGAATTTGCCCCTATGTGTCTATGGATTTTCACCAGCGTCAGATTCGCACCCCTCTAATTACTTTGCCAGGCGCAAATGCGCTACGAATACGCTAATTCACTAAAATGCGAAGTCTCATCCCGGGTGTCGAGCGTAGGCGACTTTTTGCTAGCGTTACTTCGGCAGTGCGAGCATTTCATAGCGAAGATGCACTAGCGTTCATTTGTGCCTAGCGAAACTTCGCTAGTGATCTTGAGCGTAGGTACATTTGCATACGGCGGGTAATTTAAAGTTGTATGGACGTCTTTATTATAAATGTTGGTGCAAATGCTTGAAGTTACCACTTTTTATTACAAATGTCCCTACACATGAGCCCACTGTAAAATTGATGTTCCTTATGTTATAAAACGTGTGGAGTAAACCGGTTACCCAAAAAAAGTCTATGTTAGGATTTTTGCAGCCAATCCTGCTTAAAAAAAGGAAAAGTCGCTAGCGTTTTTTAAACTTTAATGCAGGTCTGTGGTGGTGAAGTCAACTCTGGCAAAGGAGGTAACGTTCAGTGAAATCCACAGTTTACTGAATTTGCGGAGAAGCGTCCTTTGGCCGGAGCGAAAATACGCCTGGCGTTAGGGTCCAAAACTGTGTTAGTGACAGTCTGGTTCACTAGTGAATTGGTGCTTGTGCCCGTTAGTAAATCGGGGTTGTCCCAGCGGGTGGCAACGCTATCGAATTGTCGCTAGCGGTTGCCACTTCACTCTTTAGTAAATCTGCCCCTATGTCTTTCTAATTTTCTAACTTTCTAATGGAGGTCCCTTTAGCCCTCTGTTTACTTTACATTGCTTTCAATACACTGGGTGCCAAACAATAGTTTTAAACAAGTGTTAGAGGAGTATAGATATTTTGTATCTTTAATATCCTGGGACATTCACCTTTTCTGGTCAGGATTGCTTGAAACATGCCAGTCCTTCATGGAATTTCTAATGAATGCAATGAAAAGAGGTAAGGATTTTTTTGATATAGTATTTTAAGGTAAAACTGGGTAAAAAGCCCAGGAATCATCCTTTTTTTGGCCTAACAATGAGGACCCAGCACAGAGAATTAGGATTCTGAAGAATGGAGCAATTCCACTGCACTAAACTGCAGTGTAAATTCCTTTTTTAAAAAATAAATAAATAAAAAACATGAGCCATGTCAGACTAGCATGCAAAGAAATAAGAAATGAAAGTCCTTGCAGTTGCTGCAGTGACAATCAGGGCCAGGCCCGGACTGGCAATCTGTGGGTTCTGGCAAATGCCAGAGGGGCTGCTGTATGGTTCAATAGAAAGTTACCATATAGTGGGCTGGTAGGGGGCTGTTTGGGCCTCTGTGTACTTGGAATGGCAGGGCCTATTTTGACTCCCAGTCCAGGCCTGATCAGGGCTGCCATGTGCCCTCTGATCCCGTGATCTGCCCCTTCACTTTGCGGAAGATGAAAAGTTCAGCCAGACCCCGGACATAAATGAGTACTAAGAGATGATCTTTTGTGCTCTTGCACTTATATACTTGTGTTCAGGGCCATAGTAAATTACCCTTATACTTTATTTAAACTACTAGCGTTAAGAAAATTAAACTGAACAAAATACACTGGCATATCGGGTGGCACTTTTGTAGCGGTGCCAAGGGCTTTTCCGCAGAGAGCACTTTCATGGCTGAGAGCCCTTGTTAAACAGGACATTTGGATCATAACAATCGTGTAGTGTTTATACAGAACGGAAAAAGCCTTGCCGATGCCCATACTGGCACAGTGGAGATGCCCCTGATACGCCTGCCTAGGAGTCCTGTCTATGAAGTGGTATTCTGAATGGTTTCTTTTGCTGAATGATAGCAAAATGGTGACTAATAGTAATTAAGCAAGTTTCAGTAGGCATTTCTAACAAATACAAAAAAATTGCATTTTTTTTATTCTCTCCTTGTCGTATACTATGTAGAGTAAGGTATCCATTTTGTTCTGATGGACTGAAATAAAATAAACCATTTTTTCTGCATCCCATTTCTGCTCCCTTTCCTTACCATTAAAGGGATACCGTCATGGGAAAAAAAAATTTCAAAATGAATCAGTTAATAGTGCTGCTCCAGCAGAATTCTGCACTGAAATCCATTTCTCAGAAGAGCAAACAGATTTTTTTATATTCAATTTTGAAAGCTGACATGGGGCTAGACATATTGTCAATTTGCCAGCTGCCCCTGGTCATGTGACTTGTGCTCTGATAAACTTCAATCACTCTTTACTGCTGTACTGCAAGTTGGAGTGATATCACCCCCTCCCTTTTCCCCCCCAGCAGCCAAACAACAGAACAATGGGATGGTAACCAGATAACAGCTCCCTAACACAAGATAACAGCTGCCTGGTAGATCTAAGAACAACACTCAATAGTTAAAACCCATGTCCCACTGAGACACATTCAGTTACATTGAGAAGGAAAAACAGCAGCCTGTCAGAAAGCATTTCTCTCCTAAAGTGCAGGCACAAGTCACATGACCAGGGGCAGCTGGGAGATTGACAAAATGCCTAGCCCCAGGTCAGATTTAAAAATTAAATATAAAAAAATCTGTTTGCTCTTTTGAGAAATGGATTTCAGTGCAGAATTCTGCTGGAGCAGCACTATTAACTTATTCATTTTGAAAAAATTTTTTTTCCCAAGACAGTATCCCTTTAACATAAGCATGACACTTCCAGTACCTCCCTTCTTCACTAGCCTTTAGCTGAGTGTAGGAGTAAATGCAAAAAATGTGTTTCTGATGAAAAGTATTGCTGCGTTTAACCAAAAATTTGAATACTTCATTATATCAATTTTATTAGCACAATTTCCATACACTTATGTCCGATACATGCCGTTGCAGTTGCACAGTTTTGGTGCAGTCAGTTGTGGGAAAAATCTCATTCATTAAAGGTACTATGTCTAAATGCACTCCACTCCACTTGCACTTCCACGTAGTTGTGCTTGGCACCACTAGTTCTGTCTTGCGTCTCTTATGAATCTTGCTCAGTGCACCTATTGATGCAGGGGAACCGGGATCTGGAGCACTTCTGGAGGTGGTGGTAGTTCTAAGGTGCCTAGAGCAGCCTGGTCAGTAGACGCAATGAACCTGCAACTAAAGAATCAGGGCTAGGCAGAAGAAACACCTGCTGAAGGTCCAAATGATGGGGGGGAGAACAGGTACCTTTTGAAGGGTCTTCTGCCTATCCTTAGTCCGGGTTCCCTTGCTCCCTCTTCTCACAGAGCCCCCCTCCCACGTGATATCACCATGTATGCGCACAACCAAGGAGAGCGAGATGCCTGCTTGGCTTGGCCAACCCCCTTTGCAGAAGTCATTTTGACAGTAATGACATGATCCCAACAATAAACATTTTCAATGCAACTTCAGACAAGAATTTTAATACATCAGCACCTCCTGACCTCAATTATGCTGGAATTATGGGAGGGAAATGCTGCATTGTGGGTAAAAAAAACATGGTAAATTTCATTTTGTACATTGCACCCTGTACTTTATACCAGGGAGAAACAATAGAAATAGTGAAGCTGTTCTATTCAATAAGAAGCATCGATCAAAGGAACTAAAACCTATAAGAAGATAATGGACCTTACCATCACTGAAGTACAGAAGGACCAGCGTTTTCACTAGGATGTTCTATCCTTGGACCACCCCTTGTTTAGGCCAGCTTGTGTCCAAAATGGGCAGCCATTGATTCTCATTGGTCATGCACAAGGACTGAATATGAACCTTGTTCAAGACCATGATGTCACCAGAGAGGGATGGCAAAGCCTCATGGAAGTCCTGATGAAGAATCTCACGGTTGTATATTTTCCCTGTCATTAAATTGCTCTGTATCTGGGCTGACCCAGCAGCCCTATGAATAAAGTGTCTAATATATAAAGCAATAGTTTATGGTTCTCTAGTTTTCCATTGAAGGAACACTAAACTGCATATATTATTTTGTGTCCATCTTTTATCCAGACAATGTTATCAAGGAAAATTATTTTCTGTTTTGTGCCAGGAAGAAATAGTGTAGTTTTAAGTGCAGAGGGAATTAAACAAAGTTTCATCACCATATAAAAACACGAGGCCGAAGACCGAGGGGCCCATTTACTTAGTTCGAGTGAAGGAATAGAGGAAAAAAAGTTTGAATTTCGAATGGTCGTATATGGCTACATCGACCATCAAATGGGCTACTTAGACCTTCGACTACAACCTTCGAAACGAACGATTCGAACTAAAAATCGTCGACTATTCGACCATTCGATAGTCGAAGTACTGTATCTTTAAAAAATTCATCGCCCCCCCTAGTTCGCCACCTAAAACCTACCGAGGCCAATGTTAGCCATAGGCTGCCTAACAATTTCCTGATCGAAGGAATATCCTTCGATCGATGGATTAAAATCCTTTGAATCGTTCGATTCGAAGGATTTAATCGTTTATTCCTTCGATCGTTCGATCGTTGGAATAGCGGTAAATCCTTTGACTTTGATATTCGAAGTCGAACGATTTTACTTCGACGGACGAATATTGGGGTTAATTAACCCTCGATATTCGACCCTAGGTAAATGTGCCCCAGAGTGTTTTTATACATGTCATGGAAATCCGAAGTAACTTCTAATATCCTCATATTTTGCAACAGGGGGTACTTTATTTATTATAATACACATGTTTCAGTGAGTCATGTGACAAGAATGACATCACTACTCACCATTTATAACTGATGACATCAGTACTCATCGTTTATAAGGATATAATTTACAAGTTATTCATGGCTTTTGTGTATTATATATAAATATACATTTTGTTCACTGGCTGGATCCAGCTCACTCCTGCTTTTTTAACTTTCCCATGCCAGGACACACTTATAGGGGTGTTTCACCTTTAACTTAAGTTTTAAGTATGATGTAGAAAGTGATATTCTGAGCCAATTTGAAATAGTTCTTCATGTTTTATTATTTGTGTTTTTTTATTTATTCACCAGCTCTCCAGTTTGCAATTTCAGCAATCTGGTTGCTAGGGTCCAAATGACCATGCACTGATGGGAATTGGAGACTGGAATATAAATAAAAAAGATGAGTAATAAACAATATCAATAACAATATATTTGTAGCATTTATTTTATAGGTGGGGACCCTCGTCCCCATTTGAAAGCTCAAAAGAAAGCAAATAATTCAAAAACTATTTAAAAAGTGATGGCCAACTGAAAAGTTGCTTAGAATTAATCATTTGATGGCAACTGAAAATTTAACTTCAAGGTGAACCACCTCTTTAACAATATGCTGTATTTTTACATGGCTGGATGTGAATCTTGGCAGGAGGAGAATATGTGGTAAATGAATTTGTGTTTTATCAGTTTTGGACTGGCCCAGCAGAACACCAGGGATCTTTAATAAAATAGTAGCATTGGCCTCTTTAGTGACTAAAACAGCTATTGAAGTTTCCAGCCTCTTCTATAACTTTACTATGTTAGCTGAGGTCGGCATAGGGGTCCCACCATCTGTCACAAGTTCATTGAAGCCTGTGGATGAGGTTTAACTGCCCCTCTGACATATAACTGTATATCATTGCCAACTAACAAGACATTTGTAAGATCAGTCTATGTCAACAATTTTGTTTTTATAAAAAAAATAATATATGTGTTAATTAGACCATCATTTATGTTATTTATATTTTGCTTTGTCAAGCGTGCTTGGGAATGTATGTTCTGCTCTAAGTTTTAAATGAAGACTTAATAAATGATGGATTGTAAAGTCTGCTGGTGCTCCATTCCCTAGCCCTGCTCTGGCTTATAGAGTAACAAAGATCTTGTAGGTCTTGGCTGGCAACGATAATGTCAATAAATCAGGAAGGATATAGGACTTTAAATGATTTGAGAAAATGTAGAACTTGATGGGCATACGCCTTCAATTCCAAATACTAGTTGGGTTTATAACTTGACAATGCATAAGATTTATTTGTATGGTATTTTGTTTTAATCAGAATATCCCTTAAAACAATTCCAAACAATTTCAAAGGCGTAGCACTTTTTACCAAACACATGCTAAAAATGATTAACCACTACAAATCTGCACCAAGCATGAGGTAGATAGTCTCCTTCTCTGGTTTCAAGCCTTGAGCTTCAGGTCATTCTCGAGTTTGAAATACTTGCTGGTCGGCTTGAAATACTTACAGTTCACCTTTGTGCCATGTACAGTACCTTGCAGGCATATGAAGGTGACAGTCTGTCAATGAGGATATTGTATTGAGGCAAGAAAAACAGGGCTATCCGGCACTCGGAAGGATCCACAGGGCCAAACAATTATGTTAAAAATGGATATTTATTAGTGCAAAGTAAACGTCTCCATGCATACCTCCCAACATAAAGGAAACAGAAAGAGGGACAAAAAGATTTGGCACGCGTAGTATGGGGAATTTTTTTTGGCCACATCCATTTATTTGACCATAATTTGTCAGATTATGAAAGTTTGAACACATTTCTGTGGTTTTTATATTTTATTGCAGTTTTGCAAATGAAGGTGAATTGCCCTTTAAGCTGTGAGTCTTTGTTCTTATCTTATCAAACTGTTAGAAAAGTATGTAAAGTATTGATTCTGGGCTGTCTGCCGTGACCCAATTAAGTTATTGGCTGTTCAGTGCAGCAGATCAAAGATCGTTGAGCTGTCAAAAGCGGGACTGTCCCACTCAAAACGGGACAGTTGGGAGGTATGTCCATGGACCCAATAAATATCCATTTTTTAACATATTTGTTTGGCCTTGTGGATTCCTCCGGAGTGCCGGATAGCCCTGTTTTTCTTGCTGTTCATTTCGGTTTGCCGCTCCCTGAAGCTGAGGGTCTGGGGCTGGTGCAGCTAAACCACACGGTCAACTTGGTGAGCTATTTACATTGATATTCTGGAGCACATTCTTTTTCCTGTTGCTGTGATATTGTATTGCGCCCACAAATGTGCTAACAAGCCACTACCTTAGTCCGTGGAGCATGAGATTTCAGATAATGTTTTTCTTATTATGTGTCCAAAGGTAGCAGGTGGATAATCTTGTCAATTTTTATGAACCCATCTGAATGTGGAAGGTTGACTTTCATTGGTTTCTCAAAACAGGCATAGGTGTACATGGTCCAGCTTGGCCTGATTGGACTGTGGTTTTGACATCCTGCTGCACCACCTTTGACAAATGAGCTTTACAGTAATAAAGGAGCTCGTCAAAGGCCACAAGAGATTTCCCATGCAACAACTTTCTCTTTCCATATTTAGAAAACACTTAGGGGCCGATTCATGAAGCTCGAGTGAAGGATTCGAATTAAAAAAACTTCGAATTTCAAAGTGTTTTTTGGGCTACTTCGACCATCGAATGGGCTACTTCGACCTTCGACTACTACTTCGACTTCGAATCGAACGATTCGAACTAAAAATCGTTCGACTATTCGACCATTCGATAGTCGAAGTACTGTCTCTTTAAGAAAAACTTCGACCCCTTACTTCGGCAGCTAAAGGCTACCGAAGTCAATGTTAGCCTATGGGGAAGGTCCCCATAGGCTTGCCTGAGATTTTTTGATCGAAAGATATTCCTTCGATCGTTGGATTAAAATCATTTGAATCGTTCGATTCGAAGGATTTTATCGTTCGATCGAAGGAATAATCCTTCGATCGTTCGATCGCAGGATTTGCGCTAAATCGTTCGACTTCGATATTCGAAGTCGAACGATTTTAGTTCCTAGTCGAATATCGAGGGTTAATTAACCCTCGATATTCGACCCATAGTGAATCGGCCCCACACTGTATCGTTGAATCTCTCAGACTTACTAAATGAATGTGGCAACGTGCCTTTACATGAAAAATAAAACCAGATTAGTATCAGAGCAAATGATAACGTTTATCGGTTCCCTCAAAGGGGTTGTTCATCTTTGAGATAACTTTTACTATGATGTAGAGATTTATATTTTGAGACAATTTGCAATTTGTTTTTATTATTGAACAGTTTTGAGTTATTTAGATTTTTATTCAGCGGCTCTTCAATTTGCATCTTAACCAATCAGGTAACTAGGGTCCAAATTCACCTAGCAACCATGCGTTGATTTGAATAAGAGACTGGAATATGAATAGAAGGATCAGTAATAAAAAGTAACACTAACAATACATTTGTAGCCTTAAAGAGCATTTGTTTTTTAGAAGAGTCAGCAACGCCCATTTGAAAGCTGCAAATAACTATAAAACTATAAAAATAAATAATTGAACCCAATTGAAAAGTTGCTTAGAATTGGCCATTCTATAACATAATAACATTTTCCTAAAAGGTGAACCTTTAAGTTTTCTTTTTGCTGTAGCATTGTGCAAGATGTAAAGCTAGCACATAATCCATCTCTAAAACAGTGGGACTCTGCAATATTCTTGCAATCACACCCAAGAGCTTTCATGCATGTGAGTCATTAAGCAACGTAGAGGTGTTAGTCCTGGTTGTCTGCCGCCTTAGGATTTTTAGAACAAAAGCATTCAGTTACACACCTAAGTATGCTGACATTTTCTTGCAATACTTTAAAAGTTTAATGATACTGCTGGGACCGGAAATGTTTTTGATAGCTTTGGCCTGGGTGTTAGAGCTCATTGGCACAGTCCTATGCACTTCTTCTTTTAAAGGAATAGTTCAGTGTGAAAATAAAAACTGTGTAAATAGATAGGCTGTGCAAAATAAGAAATGTTTCTAATATAGTTAGTTAGCCAAAAATGTAATATATAAAGGCTGGCGTGAACAGATGTCTAATAAAACAGCCAGAATCCAACTTGCTGCTTTTCAGCTCTATAACTCTGAGTTAGTCAGCGACTTGAAGGGGGGCCACATGGGACATTTCTGTTCAGTGAGTTTGCAATTGATCCTCAGCATTCAGCTCAGATTCAAAAGCAACAGAAATGACCCATGTGGCCCCCCCTCAAGTCTCTGATTGGTTACTGTCTGGTAGCCAGGGCAACCAGTCAGTGTAAACAAAGAGAGTTGAAAAGCAGGAAGTAGTGATCTGACTGACTTGTTATACATGAAATCACGCCAGCCTTTATACATTACATTTTTGGCTAACTAACTATATTAGAAACATTTTTTATATTGCACAGACTATCTATTTACCCAGTTTTTATTTTTACACTGAACAATTCCTTTAAGCTACAAATGAAAATCTGCCGTGTTTTAGCGCGTCTCCTGGCATGGTTAATTCTCGATAAGCATCGGCCAACTTATGTGACAACATTTGTGATTTGAAAAACTTGCAGTGGTTTGCAGTATGCAGACTGATGCCAAAAAAGGGTGCAAGAAATGAATCTAAAAGAACTGTAAACAATTAAAACTAAAAAGGAAAGCCCTGGAGCTACAGTATAAGCGCAGAGGCTGCAGGAGAGTCAGAGAGGTGATGTGATGTCAGGGGAAGAAGCAGTTCACTTCCTTATCATGTGAGCAAGTAGAAACATTCCACCCACCCTTCTCCGTCTTTATCTTTTCATATTATGTACAGGTATGGGACCTGTTATCCAGAATGCTCGGGACCTGGGGTTTTCCAGATAACAGATCTTTCTGTAGTTTGGGTCTTCATACCTTAAGTCTACTAGAAATTCATTTAAACATTAAATTAACCCAATAGGCTGGTTTTGCTTCAAATAATGATTAACTATATCTTAGTTTGGATCAAGTACAAGCTACTGTTTTATTATTACAGAGAAAAAGGAAATCATTTAAAAAAAAATTGGATTATTTGTATAATTTCGAGCTATTTTTTGTGTACTTTGACTAAGGTATAGTCCAAATTCGTTCAAATGGGGAAAAACTTTGAATCGAATTCCATCGAATGCGCTATTCCTTCGATTCCTACAATTTGAATTTGGCCGAATACGGAACTATTCGATCGAAAACGGACCTATTCGGCCTAAAAAACTTCAACTTTATTTCGGTTGGTCTTTTTGAAGATCCTTGATAAATATGCCCCTTATTTTCAGTTCAATTGTTTTCAAATAGTTCACCACAAATAGAGACTTTTTTCAATTATTTTTTTACAATTTTTCCATAAATCTATTTTTAAAGTTTAAAGTCCCTATCTCTGGTGTTTCAGTCTGACAGCTCAGTAATTCAGGCGCAGACTCTAAACTGTTACAATTTTGCAAGATTTAGTTGATCCATTTCTCAGCAGCAGCTCTGGAGTATTAGCAACTATTGTATCAATTCTAACAGCTGCCTTTAATGAAAACTCAGGAATTCTGCTCAGAAGGGACAAAGATAACACATGTATCAACTAAATGTATCAATTTAGAACAGTTTAGAGGGTTGGCGACCCCCCTTCCCAGAGCTGCTTGAGAAGGTGAAAAATTTGACTTTAAAGGGATACTGTCATGGGAATTTTTTTTTCCAAAACGAATCAGTTAATAGTGCTGCTCTAGCAGAATTCTGCACTGAAATCCATTTCTCAAAAGAGCAAACAGATTTTTTTATATTCAATTTTGAAATCTGACATGGGGCTAGACATTTTGTCAATTTCCCAGCTGCCCCATGTCATGTGACTTGTGCTCTGATAAACTTCAATCACTCTTTACTGCTGTACTGCAAGTTGGAGTGATTATCAACCCAATCAAATGGATTTCAGTGCAGAATTCTGCTGGAGCAGCACTATTAACTGATTCATTTTGAATTTTTTTTTTCCCATGACAGTATCCCTTTAATATTAGAAGAACGGTCACATATAGAAAATAGAAAGTAATTATAAAAAGTCTATTTCTGGGGAACAATCGGAAACCAACTGAACTGAAAAAAGTGTTGTAAGGTGAACAACCCCTTTAAGGCATGGAGACCCAAATTATGGAAAGACTCCTTTATCTGCGCGTTCTGGATAACAGATCCAATACCTATAATATACAGTAAGTGCTGGGGTCTCAAGAATCATTATCCCCCTTATATCCCCATTATGTATTTGGCAACAGGGAAAGTCGATGGTTGGGCATCTCTCCCTTGCACCTTTCTTACCTTTTCTTGCATTCTCAAACAGATACTTGGTCAGTATTACTGTAAACCTATAGACTATATAACCTGATTATCTTCTGTTCAGTGTTTACTATGATACAGTAGAGAATGATTGTGACACATCCAACCCTAGGGCCAGACTGGCACAGAAATATTTTTGTTACACTCCCTCGTTTTCCCTGGGACTTCACCAGGCACAGCTCCTCTACTCCACCCCCAGTTGCGTATTGGTGCTTGAGGAAGAGTACAGACCAGCCTGCACTTGGGAGGGGGATAAAAAGAGAAAGTAAAGTGACACATGCATTTGTTAGAAGTTCTAACTAAGCAGCCAGTGCTGGGAAGTAACCTGATGTGCTGGACAGAGAGGAGTTTACATTGTGATTAGGTGCCAGCTGATGGGATCAGTGTGTGACGCTGGACATTTGGAAAAGCCCACTGCAAATGCCAAATGAAGCAGATCATCCTTTATTGATCTACTGAGCTGCTTTGCATGAAATTCATTTGGTAAGTGTCATTTGACATTTTCCAGAACTAACTAATACACATAACTGGCATTTATGATAATAATCACAAAAAAATAGGCAAGAATGTTTTGTTTTTTTTTAAAGTGTAAATTATTTGTGCAGTGAGGCCAGTGCCTTACCCGGTACCTGAAGGGGCCACAGGCTGGTCAAACTGTCCTGGGTTTGTATGGCAGCCAGTGGATTTCTTAGTCTAATATGCCGTGCGTTTGCTTTTTTCTTCTATAAGATGATCTTATTGCAGATGTATGCATACTACGGTATGTTTAAAGCAAGAATGCAAAATGTAGTTTGGATTTGTGCCATGAATGAAGTGCTGGAAATTTGCTGCAGGTGGTTCAAGAGACGAGACAGGGATTGGTGGCCTCTTGTTACACCCCCTGCCTTGATTATCCGAAATACATGGATGATAGTAAATTTGTCCCCTGCTTAATAGGTGTGGAAGATTCATGCTTGCTGTTTAGATTGCAAGCTTATGTGAGCAAGACTTTTTATTCTGTGGCATGAATACATTATTTCTGCGCATTTATATTTTGGCAATTGATTTTCCTGATTACTGTACATCTATGTGGGCTAATACAAAAATTGTTTTTAAAAAGAGACCTTAAGATGTTTGAAACTATCACTCTTTGGATTGATTCTTCATTTAGGGGCAGATTTATCAAGGATCGAATCTGCAAAATGCCCCTAACGTTTTACTTACCCCTTGGTGCAGATTCAAGCATCGGAGTTCACAGGCGCCATCTTCTTCTCTTCGGCCGAAACTCATGAAAATTGTCAAAGATTACCGAAATGGCTGAAGATGGCGCCTGTGAACTCCAATGCCTGAATCTGCACCGAGGTGTAAGTAAAACGTTAGGGGCATTTGCCCGGGGTAACACTTAGGGGCCCATTTACTAAGGGTCGAAGTGAATTTTCAAATTCAAAAACTTCGAATTTCGAAGGTAATTTTTGGGTACTTCGACCATCGAATAGGCCAAAATTTGATTCGAATTGAAAAAACTTCACAAATTCGACCATTTGTAAATTGAAGTACTGTCTCTTTAAAAAACTTTGACTTCGACACCTTAAACCTGCCGAATTGCTGTTTAGCCTATGGGGGACCTCCTAGAACGTCTCTGAGTGTTTGACTAAGTTTTTAGAAGTCAAAGTTTTTTTTGTACGATCCTTCGAATCGTTCGAACGATTTTTACTTCGCACGAAAACGGCCATTTTCGATTGAAAAAATACTTCAACTATCGAAGTATCAAATTTGAAGGTCGAATTTCGACGTTTTTTAACTTCGAAATTCGACCCTTAGTAAATGTGCCCCTTAGACTGGGGGGAGGAGGGAGGGGGGGTCTATGTAGGGTAGCGTTTTCGTAAGTTTAGGATTGAATTCTCCTTTAAGATGTTTGAAACTATCACTCTTTGGATTGATTTTCACTAGGGATGCACTGAATCCACTATATAGGATTTGGCTGAATACCGAACTGAATCCGAATCCTAATTTGCATATGCAAATTATGAGCAGGAAAGGAAAAAGTGGAAAAAATCTTCTTTTATGACGAAAAGTAACGTGATTTCCCTACCGCCCTTAATTTACATATGTAAATTAGGATTCGGTTTGGCAAAGCACAAGGTTTCGGGCTGAATTCCGAATCCTGCTGAAAAAGGCCGAATCCCGAACGGAATCCTGGATTTGGTGCATCCCTAATTTTCACTGACATTTAGTTCTGATTCTGCAGATATCAGTATCAACATCTGACTTGGGGTGCAGCAAAATGCATGCAAACTTGTCCGCACTAATTTCCATATGTAAAGTCCATAAATTCTTGTGCCCAGCCTAAGGTTACAACATTTTCAAAGTCAAACCCAGGGACACCTATAAAAGTCTGGAATCAGAAACGTGAAGCAAACGTTTTTATTCGGCCAAGCCTACTTTTTGTAGCAGGTTTTGCTTTATAGCTGCTGTCACACTGCTGCTGTGTCATGAGATGGGAGAGTGAAGACTCAAGAATATTCTTGAGCCAATAGCTGAAGGTGGAGACACTTTTCCCTTGGGACCAAAGCAGTCCTGTGCTTTACATTTGCCATGGACAAGGCATGAAGTACCTAAACACCTATACCTCATGAGGTCCATAATGACAGATAATTAGCATAAGTTTTTACTTATAACATTGCTTGTGGCTAGCAGGAGTACATCATATTTTGAGGAGGGGGATTTTGCTGAAATTCTTAGAAAAAGACTGCATTTACAATGAAGCAGCATGCCAGTGAACACCAAGGAGCAGATTTATCAAGGGCCGAATTTCGAGTTTATGGGAGCTTCTAAAAACTCCCATAAACTCGAAATTCAACAAAAAAGCAACCAATCGAAATTTATTAAAAAATTTAAAAAAATGTAAATTCGGGTGAATAGGATCGACCTGCAAACTCAAATCGAAAAAAGAAAAAATGTGATTTGCAAAGTCCCCCAAACGACTCCAAATTGATCAAAAATAAGGGATTTTTCAGAATTTATTAAACCCAGAGTGGATGAAAAAGTCTGAATCTGAAAATCCGGCATCTCAGACCTGTCGAGGTTGCATATAAGTCAATGGGAGAAGTCCCAATGATTTTTTGATGTGCGCTGGGTTTGAAACAATACCCGAAGCGTTCAGAGTTTTTGGGTGAAAATTCCGAAAAAAAGATTACTCAGCAAGTCTTGTTGTTTTTAGATTTACCTATACTAGATGTTGCTCAGCATTTCTATTTTTATTGTTATTTGTTATTACTTATTTGTCTAATCAGGCTGGTAGCCTCTACCATTCATGTTCCAGTTATTCCAACCACTGTTTCTATGGTAAATTGGCCCCTAGCAACTGCATGGTTGCTTAAACTGGAGAGTTCTAAATAAAACAGTACATTATTCAAAAAAGCAAAATAAATTAAAAAAATTAAGACAAATTGCAAATTGTTACCTGATATCATTACCAAAAGTTTATTTAAAGTTGAATTAACCCTTTAAAGGTACAGTATACTCCATTTTTAAAATGAGTGCAAAGTGCTTAACATACTTTTTACTTATTTATTATTAGTGAAAAATCTACGGTTTTTATTATTTCTTGGGCTTAACAGGGCAAACAGGGGAATTGAAGCTGCTCCATGTTTGGTCCTTGCAAGGTAGAATTAGCATCGGACTGGAGAGGGGGTCAGGGCCCACTGGGGCTGCCACATCAGGGGCATCACACACCCCCAGGGCCCTTGCCCCCCCCACCAAACGCACTGGTCCCCCGCCCGAGCTTTTCTTTACTGTACTCCTCCTGAGCTTTGCTTATATGGATGTTTTTTTCATATTTTACTCTCCAAGTACTACAATAAGTTTTTGTATTGCAGTATACCTAATGCCTTTACTGTTAAAGTTGGCTCTCCTGGTTTGCACCTCCTCTGGTGACACTGCACCTAGGGAAAAGCATATGCAATTCATAAAGATTATTCTTAAAGGGATCCTGTCATCGGAAAACATGTTTTTTTCAAAACGCATCAGTTAATAGTGCTACCCCAGCAGAATTCTGCACTGAAATCCATTTCTCAAAAGAGCAAACAGATTTTTTTATATTCAATTTTGAAATCTGACATGGGGCTAGACATTTTGTCAATTTCCCAGCTGCCCCATGTCATGTGACTTGTGCCTGCACTTTAGGAGAGAAATGCTTTCTGGCATGCTGCTGTTTTTCCTTCTCAATGTAACTGAATGTGTCTCTGTGGGACATGAGTTTTTACTATTGAGAGTTGTTCTTAGATCTACCAGGCAGCTGTTATCTTGTGTTAGGGAGCTGTTATCTGGTTACCTTCCCATTGCTCTTTTGTTTGGCTGCTGGGGGGGAAAGGGAGGGGGTGATATCACTCCAACTTGCAATACAGCAGTAAAGAGTGATTGAAGTTTATCAGAGCACAAGTCACATGACTTGGGGCAGCTGGGAAATTGACAATATGTCTAGCCCTATGTCAGATTTCAAAATTGAATATAAAAAAATCGGTTTGCTCTTTTGAGAAATGAATTTCAGTGCAGAATTAAAAAATGTTTTTCTCCCATGACAGTATCCCTTGGATGATACCTTTTTGTTTTGTAATAAAACACGCCATCTCCATATGAAGCGCTGCTAAGATCTAATGGGACCAGAATTGCATGTAATAACTGAATCTATGTTATACAGTAACTGCAGTATCAGTTACTGATACAGACTGATTAAAAGCATAAAGACATAATTTGAATAATAATGCATATGTCTCAATTTTAAATGTACATCGCCTTTACAAATCTCTAATCATTCTTTATATTGGGTATCACTTTGCTGTTCCACTCCATTTGCACGTGTGTCACTTTTGCTATCTAAAATGTACATTACCCAAACAATTTCTGCCATAATCTGATTTAAGTGTATATAACATCCATCACTCTCATCTGGCAGGCACAGTGCTTAAAGGAGAAGGAATAGCATTTTATAATTGGGGCGCCAAAAGTTAGGCACCCCCAAGTGACTATTTTTACTTACCTGATACCACGGAGAGATCCTCTTCCTGCTTCGTCGGTTTTCAAATTTCCCAGGGCTGACTTTTTTCGTTAAAGTCCAGCTTTCTGCTCTACTGCAAAAAGACCAGAAGAATCAGGAAACTGATCTCTCCATGTTGGTAGCTGGAAGAACCATGGGCTGGTGTGGTTTTCTGCTGATAGGAGCACCGGCCCGGGGTGTCAGGTAAAAGTAGTCACTTTTCATCATCGGGTCCAGAGCACTGGAGATTGGCGCATGGGAAATGTAAAAAACTATAGTATCAAGTGCTTCCCAAACAATGCGGATGTGGTTGGGCAGCATGCCGGCCCCTAAAAAACCTGCCACCCTAGGCCCTGGCCTTTGTGGCCATTCCACAAATCTGGGCCTGCTTATTGGCTCTTCTCTTTTATTTCCTAAATGCTCAGTCTCTTTCCAGGTATTGTTGCTTTTTCTTACACAGAATTGCAACATGCAGTGTGAGGGCCCATAAGCTGACAGCTCCATTGGGCCATAGATACTCAAGTCCAATGCTGAACTCATATCTTATTTATCACTTGTGCTCTTTTATTCTTGCATTGTAAATTCTACTGGCAGGGCATTCTGTCCTCATATACTTGCATGTCTCTCTTTATGCACCTTAGTTTCCTAAATGGCTGTGGTAATTGTCACAGTAACACCATACCATAAAAGTAATTGATATAAAGGAACCTATTTGAGGCTTAAGTTCATCTTCATTATGTGCAGTGTCCAATACTACCATTACTATTGATGCATTTATGCAGTCCTCATCTGATAGGTCTCCATATTGTTGGCCCCTGGTCCAGATCTGCTTGTTTGGTGATGTTGCCCAAAAGCAGATCTGGCTGTGTATGGACAGCTTCAAGCAATAAAGTTATTAAGAATATGACTCACTGCTTATGCTGGGGACTTTATGCCTTTAAGATTAAGATTGTTGTTTTTTTTTTAGACAAGGTTGTAGTTGTAGCCACACTTTATGAGAATTCATCTAGTGTGTTGCCTTATGTCTTCTTTTACTCCAACACTAATAGCCCATCATTTACAGATGCACTGCATACTAGTCTGTTCATATTTAAGACTCCCTCCATTTATAAAACACTTTTTCTACCTCATAGACCAGATATTTTCAGAGTTTGGGTTCAACCAGGGGTTATTTCAATTAATGGCCAATATTGCCCAAGATCCACCAGGACAGGAAGCCCATCATTAGCCCTTTCATCTGCCATTACTTTGACCTGAAGCATTACAAAACTTGGAAACCTCTACAATAAAACATTTTAATTACTTTTGTATTTATTTATTTATTTGTTTTGTTCTTTCTTTTCTTTTTCCACATTGATTTTCTTTTGGAACAAATAGTTCTTTCCTATTAAACACTTAACATTGGCGGATATATTTATTTGATTGTCCCAAGTAGGGCATGGGTTGCAGCACAGAGCAGAAGAAGATTTGTGGGAAAATTTCTCTTCCTGGCATGGGAGCTACATACTTATTTTGCAATTCAAGTCTGTGGCAAGCATTATCTCTTCCAATATTCAAATTGAGGTGTAAGTGCTCCTCTAATAACAATGCATCCAATCTAAGAGGCACGGGTGCCACAGACAATAAATAGGAAGCCCCGACTGAGCTGGGTCCCCAGCATTATTCTCCTTAAAGGGACCCTGTCATCAGAAAACATGTTTTTTTCAAAACACATCAGTTAATAGTGCTACTCCAGCAGAATTCTGCACTGAAATCGATTTCTCAAAAGAGCAAACAGATTTTATTATATTCAATTTTGAAATCTGACATGGGGCTAGACATTTTGTTAATTTCCCAGCTGCCCCTGGTCATGTGACTTGTGCCTGCACTTCAGGAGAATAATGCTTTCTGGCAGGCTGCTGTTTTTCCTTCTCAATGTAACTGAATGTGTGGGGCATGGGTTTTTACTATTGAGTGCTGTTCTTAGATCTACCAGGCAGCTGTTATCTTGTGTTAGGGAGCTGTTATCTGGTTACCTTCCCATTGTTCTTTTGTTTGGCTGCTGGGGGGAAAGGGAGTGGGGTGATATCACTCCAACTTGCAGTACAGCAGTAAAGAGTGATTGAAGTTTATCAGAGCACAAGTCACATGACTTGGGGCAGCTGGGAAATTGACAATATGTCTAGCCCCATGTCAGATTTCAAAATTGAATATAAAAAAGTCTGTTTGCTCTTTTGAGAAATGGATTCAGTGCAGAATTCTGCTTGAGCAGCACTATTAACTGATTCATTTTGAAAAAAAAATATTTTCCCATGACAGTATCCCTTTAAAGGAGAAGGAAAGGTTAAAACTAAGTAAGTCTTATCAGAAAGGTCCACCTAAATATTCCAGTAACCCCCTAAATTAGTGCTGCTCTGAGTCCCCTGTCAAAAGAAACACTGCATTTCTTTCCTTCTAATGTGTACACATGGGCTTCTGTATCAGACTTCCTGTTTTCAGCTTAAACCTCATTGCCCTGGGCAAGAGCATGCTCAGTTTGCTGCCCCCCCTCCCTTCTCTGCTGTAATCTGAGCCCAGAGCAGGGAGAGACTCAGGCAGGAAGTGATGTCACACCATGTTAATACTGCAGCTCCTATCCTAAACAAACAGAGAGTTTCTAGAGCTTTTTACTCAGGTATGGTAAAACATTCTACAGAATAAATATAACATTCTAGCTTGCACTATTGCAGCTAATCTATTGGCAATAGAATGCCTCCATAGCTTTCCTTCTCCTTTAAACACAAAGTACCTACGGATTCAAACCACTATAAATTATTTTTTCAGGTGTTTTTGATGTAGGCCAGCCACCTCCAAAGTATAATGTTATAAAATGAGGCTAATGTTAACAAGGGCTAAATATTAAAAGGGACATGGGTTGACTGCTGTTTGAAGCAGTGACCAAAACAACCACAGCTAACCACAAATTGTAATTGTTTTGAATGGGAAACCCTGGACCAAAAATTATGATCCCAAAATGCATATAGTACTACTCTTGTCAGTCTGAATCACGAGCAAGTAGAGATAGAGGCAATGAAATCCCTCCATGTGCCATTACCCTTTGAGGCAGGGGTCCCCAACCTTTTATACTTGTGAGCCACATTTAAATGTAAAAGACTTGGAGAGCAACACAAGCATTCAAATGTCCATGTGGATGTTATAGAAGAGCTGTGATTGGCTGTTCGGTAGCCTCTGTATGGACTGGCAGCCTACAGGAGACTCTGTTTAGCAGTACATATGGTTCTCATGCAACAAAACTTGCCTCCAAGCCTGGAATTAAAAAATAAGCACCTGCTTTGAGGCCACATCCAAGGGTTTGGTGAGCAACATGTTGCTCGCAAGCTACTGGTTGGGGACCACTGCTTTGCGGTAAGGAATATATTTTAGAAAGCATATTTTTTTTATTATTTTCATTTAACAAGGGTAGGATACAGAAGAAAAAAGGGGGGAGGTAGAGTGGTATCCTAATAACACATTAAGTTCCATGTTCAGTAGAGCAATAACAATATTAAAATCACTGAATCAAGGCAATGTTAACAAATGTATATCCAGCCAGGGATTCCATATGTTGCCAAATTTGTCCGGGCAACCCAAGGGTTCATAGATTAGTTTTATCAGTCTGAGCATTCGGTTTACATTTTGCCTACCCATTCACTTTTTTTTAAGGGGGAGAGGAGCCATCCATCTCATGATTGTTATTTTCCTGGTGTAGTAAAGGAGGGATCTCACTAGTACTGTTGCTTTATTTGTGGATAAAAGGTCATCCACTAAGCCCAATAGGCATATTTCAGGGTAGAGGATCTAGGGTTTCCACCATATATTTAGTAACCTCTTTACAATAACGATGGATGGTAGGACATGTCCATGCTATGTGCTAGAAGGACCCGTCGTACTCTCCACATCTTTTACATGTTGGGGAGTGGATTTTCCCCATGCGCTATTGTGGGGTGAAATAAGTTCTCAATATGAATTTATGTTGTAGCAACTTGACTTTAGCACTAATCAGAAATTTGTAAAGGTTTCCTGCCCATTTTTCATGACTTTGGTCAGGGATGTCCCTTTTCCATGTTGCTAAGACTATAGAGAAGGGGTTTGGACAGGTTGACAGTATAGAGGCTTTAGAAAGCATATTTAACCAAACCAAAAGTTATTTTCCAAGAAAACATTGTGAATTAAAGGATTACTCACCAATATTTAAAGGACCCAGGTGCATTGCCCTGAGTCTACAGCACTCGGAGGTGGATAAACTATAAGGAATATCACAGGAACCCTAAAACGAACAATCCAAAAAGCCTTGTAAAAATCACAAAGTATTTTTATTGAAACAAACGTATAAGCATGAACTTTGTAGCATTTTATGAGACTAATATATTCATTTCCATATATTATCTTCCACTTCCCCTGGATACATTTTTAAAATGTTGATGCCTATAAATTTTAGGTTAATTCCCACGACAATTCCCATGAGAATAAAGCACCAGTAATTAAAAAAAAAAAATGAAAGTAATTTACGTCGGCATGACAGCTGTTCCAGTCGAGTAATTGCAAAAACAAATACTCAGAAGTTGAAAATGTGCTTTTCTTTTTGTCATTTATCATTCACCACCTATTCACTTTAAGATTTTCTTGAAACAAAGATCTAACTCCTATGTCCTTATGTCTGATTTAATAAAAACCGGTGTATATTTATGCATAACAGAAAACTTGGCTGGTAGAAGTTGCCCTTTCCTGGCAGAGCCCAGCGTTGTACGCAGCACAGCCTGTGCCCTGTGTCACCTGATTGGAGAAACAAGGAATTAACCCTAGTGTCTCTGCCCCGTGATGATCCTTAATTGCACAGGGGAAGGACTATTACATTACTTTATATACAGAAAAAACTTCAAGTGAATTATGAGAGTGCTTAGTAGAGCATTGTACTTCTATATTTAATTGTATTATATCCTCTTTTAGAGCTCTGACTAAAATACTGTAAAAGTTAATGCCCCAAAAATAAGTTCTGTACTCGTGATGTGCCTATCAAAACCAGCACGACTTCATTTTAATCTCACAAATCCTCTTGTAAATGCTTTTGGCTTATTGCTTTGTTGTACAGTAGCTTGGAGCAAAACAAGGTGTTTCCTATAAAAATATGTTTTCCTTTGTTTTGTTTGTATACAGAGAGAAGTGAAAATGAGTCACAAAGATTTGTATTTTTGACCCTGGTTTAATTTGTTTTTACCACTGATATTTACCATAGTGGCAATCAATAATTAATTGCAGCCAAATGTGTCATTGTTTTATCTGTCATCTATCTATCTATCTATCTATCTATCTATCTATCATCTATCTATCTATTATCTATCTATCTCTAGCTATCGCTCTGTCTGTTATATCAGTCTATCACCAATCATATCTATCTATCTATCTATCTATCTATCTATCTATCTATCTATCATCTATCTATCTATCTATCTATCTATCTATCTATCTATCTATCTATCGTATCTATCTATCTATCTCTCTCTCTCTCTCTCTCTCTCTCTCTCTCATCTATCTATCATCTATCTATCTTATCGATCAATCGTTCTATCTACAGTATCTATCTATCATCTATCTACAGTATCTATCTATCTATCTATCTATCTATCTATCTATCTATCTATCTATCTATCTATCTATCTATCCTATCTATCTATCTATCTATCTATCTATCTATCTATCTATCTATCTATCTATCTTTCTATCTATCTACAGTATCTATCTACAGTATTTTTCTACAGTATCTATCTATCTATCTATCTATCTATCTATCTATCTATCTATCATCTATCTACCAATTATCTATCTATCATCATCTATCTATATATTATCTATCTATCATCTATCTATCATCTATCTATCTATCTATCTATCTATCTATCTATCTATCTATCTATCTATCTATCATCTATCTATCTATCTCTCTATCTATCTATTATCTATCTATCTATCTATCTATCTATCTATCTATCTATCTATCTATCTATCTATCTATCTACAGTATCTATCTCTCTCTCTCTCTCTCTCTCTCTCTCTCTCTCTCTCATCTATCTATCATCTATCTATCTATCTTATCGATCGATCGTTCTATCTACAGTATCTATCTATCTATCTATCTATCTAGCTATCTATCTATCTATCATCTATCTATCATCTATCTATCTATCTATCTATCTATCTATCTATCTATCTACCTACCTATATATTATGCATAATACATTTCCTGTATTTTACGTTTTCTTGTATTTTACACCATTTTTATCTGGTCCCCTGAAAAATGTAAAATGGGGGTTCTGCTGTAATTATGTTGCTGTCAATGTTCCCTCTAAGGGGTGCACACACACAAACAAACATGTAATTCGGGGGTGTGGTCACAAAAATGGGCATGGCCCCAAAAAATTGGCGCTCTACACGCGGCAACTCTTTCTGCCCCTCTTTCTTATTAGAAAATGTTGGGAGCCACATCTACAATTAAGGTCCTCCAAAAACAGACACACAATTTGCACGCATGGACATTATTTATTAAAAGTGTTTGCATCCAAAGACGCTGCTTGCACTTCCCAATGTTGCACTCAGCGCTAGTGTGCCTGCCCCAAACTCCTGTTCCTAATAGGATGCATATGGGCCTATTGTTATGGGGGAAATGCTGCATTCTGGGTAAAAAACAAGGTGAATTTCTGTCTAAAATTGAAAATGACTACAGTGTTTCTATATTGGTGTACTTCAGTTGGTGGACAACAATTGATAATTGTATGTGCCATATACACTGGAAAATGAGGGGGTTATGTACTTAAACCCACATTTTCATGGTTGGGGTTGTAAAGGAGAAAACACATTTTTTTGTGTAGAAAAAAAAAAAAACTTTTTTTTTCTAGCTTATTATACCCTGAGGCTGCTAAAAGTCCAAATCCAAAAATACTCAATCCAATCCAAAAATCTCAAACCTGCCAAAGTCATGTAGAAGTCAATGCCAGATGTCCCTTTTATTATAAGACAAAAAGAGGCTCTATCATAGAGAAAAGTCTATAAATGGCTGACGATATAAATGTACTGGTCCGGGTATGTAAAACCCCAAACTCTACATGCTAGGCAGCACTTTAAATTAAACTACGGCTCACCCAATAATGGAATTGACCTGGGTGTGTATACCCCAGGTCCGTCACTTTCTGAGCCAATCCACAGTATCTATCTACAGTATTTTTCTACAGTATCTATCTATCTATCTATCTATCTATCTATCTATCATCTATCTACCAATTATCTATCTATCATCATCTATCTATATATTATCTATCTATCATCTATCTATCATCTATCTATCTATCTATCTATCTATCATCTATCTATCTATCTATCTATCTATCTATCTATCTATCTATCTATCTATCTATCTATCTATCTATTATCTATCTATCTATCTATCTATCTATCTATCTATCTATCTATCTATCTATCTATCTATCTATCTATATCTATCTATCTATCTATCTATCTATCTAGCTAGCTATAATGTGTGTGTAAGGAAGCTATTTATACTTTTCTAACCTCTGTGTTGTTTTTCTGTGGAAGGAGGGGGAGGAGTTACTGTGAGCAGGCAGTGACAGGAAGGAAGGCCTGTAGAGGAAGTGCTCGGAAACAAAAGCAGGAGAATGAAGGGAAGGTGCTGCAAGATCCCATAGAGACAGAACTGTTTATGTAAAGTCAGTAGGGAACCCTAGTTTCAGAAAAGCACTCTCTATTTAGGGTGAGGAAGGAAAGGGGTCCTGTCAGGGCACAGAAAGCCAAAAGGGAGTCCTTCTCAGGACTCTGAAACATCAAGTGGAATCACAGTATGTATCACAAATATTTAAAGGTACAATGTCCTGCAAATAAACATTTTATCTGGGCACTTCGACCATCGAATGGGTCAAATTAGATCGAATTCGATCGAATGATTCGAATCAAATAATTCGAATGATTCAAAGTAAAAATCATTCTTTAGTCTAAGTATTGTCTCTTTAAAAAATACTTCGACTTCATACTTCGCCACTTTAAAGGAATTGTTCAGTGTAAAAATAAAAACTGGGTAAATAGATAGGCTGTGCAAAATAAAAAATGTTTCTAATATAGTTAGTTAGCCAAAAATGTAATGTATAAAGGCTGGAATGATTTGATGTATAACACTGACTGGTTACCCTGGCTACCAGGCAGTAACCAATTAGAGACTTGGGGGGGCACATGGGTCATATCTGTTGCTTTTGAATCTGAGCTGAATGCTGAGGATCAATTACAAACTCACTGAACAGAAATGTACCATGTGCCCCCCCCTTATAGTCACTGACTAAAGGTGGCCATACACGGGCCTATAAAAGCTGCCGACAGACCGTGTCGGCAGCTTATTGGCCCGTGTATGGGGCCCCCTGACGGGCTTTACCGATCGAGATCTGGCCGAAAGTCGGCCAGATCTCGATCGGATGGGACAGCAAATCCCGTCGGATCGCGGACGCATTTATTCGTTGATGCGGTCCCGCGATCCGACCGCCCGTTAAGGCCTCGTTAGGATCCGATCTTTGGGCCCTAGGGCCCACGATCGGATCAGCCCGATATTGCCCACCTCAAGGTGGGCATATCTGAGGGAGATCCGCTCGTTTGGCGACATTGCCAAACGAGCGGATCTCTCAGTGTATGGGCACCTTAACTCAGAGTTATAGAGCTGAAAAGTAGGAAGTAGTGTTCTGGCTATTATGTTACACATCCAGTCACTTCAGCCTTTATACATTACATTTTTGGCTAACTAACTATATTAGAAACATTTTTTATTTTACACAGCCTATGTATTTACACAGTTTTTATTTTCACATTGAACTATTCCTTTAAACCTACTGAGCTGCAATGTTAGCCTATGGGGACCTTCCCCAGCACTTTTCTACGTTTTTTTTGATCGAATAAAAATCGTTAGAACCGTTCGATTCAAACGATTTCCTCGAATGATTTGTGTTCGATCAAAGCTTTTCCGCAAAATCCTTCGAATTCGATATTCAAATTCAAAGGATTTTTACTTCGAGGGTCGAATTCGAGGGTTTATTAACCCTCGAAATTCAACCCTTGATAAATCTGCCCCCATGTGTGTGGATCAGGAAAGATCCTAGTAAGAGGTATTACTGCCCAGTCTGTTCTGGGTGGAGGCTCTTTCCTGTAGCAGAGACACAGGACTCCTGTAACACAATAAGGAAGAAAATCAGTGCTAGATTTATTTACATTGCTCTCTATTGGCAAACACAGGTGACTTCACATTCAGTTAAATCCAGAATTACTATACATCAGTAATAAATGCATACAGATTGTAGGCACAATTATATATCTTTTTTTTTTCCATTAAACATTGATGTACATTTAAGATATTTTAACCCAAATAACTAGAAATACAGTTGAACCCCCATTTTAAGTTTTCCCTCATTTTACATTGTTGTTTTGTGGTCCCACCTATATATTATGCATAATACATTTCCTGTATTTTACGTTTTCTTGTATTTTACACCATTTTTATCTGGTCCCCTGAAAAATGTAAAATAGGGGTTCTGCTGTAATTATGTTGCTGTCAATGTTCCCTCTAAGGGGTGCACACACACAAACAAACATGTAATTCGGGGGTGTGGTCACAAAAATGGGCATGGCCCCAAAAAATTGGCGCTCTACACGCGGCAACTCTTTCTGCCCCTCTTTCTTATTAGAAAATGTTGGGAGCCACATCTACAATTAAGGTCCTCCAAAAACAGACACACAATTTGCACGCATGGACATTATTTATTAAAAGTGTTTGCATCCAAAGACGCTGCTTGCACTTCCCAATGTTGCACTCAGCGCTAGTGTGCCTGCCCCAAACTCCTGTTCCTAATAGGATGCATATGGGCCTATTGTTATGGGGGAAATGCTGCATTCTGGGTAAAAAACAAGGTGAATTTCTGTCTAAAGTTGAAAATGACTACAGTGTTTCTATATTGGTGTACTTCAGTTGGTGGACAACAATTGATAATTGTATGTGCCATATACACTGGAAAATGAGGGGGTTATGTACTTAAACCCACATTTTCATGGTTGGGGTTGTAAAGGAGAAAACACATTTTTTTGTGTAGAAAAAAAAAAACTTTTTTTTTCTAGCTTATTATACCCTGAGGCTGCTAAAAGTCCAAATCCAAAAATACTCAATCCAATCCAAAAATCTCAAACCTGCCAAAGTCATGTAGAAGTCAATGCCAGATGTCCCTTTTATTATAAGACAAAAAGAGGCTCTATCATAGAGAAAAGTCTATAAATGGCTGACGATATAAATGTACTGGTCCGGGTATGTAAAACCCCAAACTCTACATGCTAGGCAGCACTTTAAATTAAACTACGGCTCACCCAATAACGGAATTGACCTGGGTGTGTATACCCCAGGTCCGTCACTTTCTGAGCCAATCCACTCAATATAGTAAATCAGTAAAACAATTAGGCAATTAAGGTTCGCACTCACCAATACCAGCAGGTGGCTCCGGTGCTGCGCCCCCAACCCGTAGCTTGGGGTGGCAATGCAGAAATAGTCTAAATGAGCACGCACTCCTGAACCAGCCAGAGAAGATAAAACTTGACTTTATTCCATATTACTAAAACCACATGTCCTGACGCATTTCGTATGCCTATGATTACGTATCAGTAGATACAAAACGCATCAGGAGATACGGTTTTAGTAATATGGAATAAAGTCAAGTTGTATCTTCCTTGGCTGGTTGAGGAGTGCTATTTCTAGATGTCCTTTTTGCAACTGTAATATATAATGATCTGCACTGTTTTCAGGCAATAATCCAAAAAAATCTGTATTTCGGGTATGAAATCAGAAAAATTTGTACGATTCAAATTTTTTATGATTTTATTTAGTCTTTTCCCGCACCAACATTTTCAAGTTATTTTATTGATAGATAAAAAAAAATTGTGGATGGGAGTTGGCTCGAATTTGTTTTAATAAAATAATCAGAACATTTTGAGTTTTAATAAATAACCCCCTGAATGTTTGTCTGAAAAATTTGCAAGTATACATTTCAGGCTACAACCTGTTTGTCACAAGTGGAGAGACGATGGCTTCCATGTATGCAAATGACTGGAGGCACCAAGAGATAATGCTCTGACTACATGTAGGTTACAACTTGAAATGCAGATCTTTATTGGGTAAATTAATATTTGAAAAAAGCTTAAATATTTCCTAGAATCACATTACTATTAGGGACAGATTTATTAAGGGTCAACGTGAAAATTTGAAGTAAAAAAATTCAAATTTTGAGCTATATTTTCTGTACTTCGACTAGGGAATAGTCCAAACTCGATTTGAATTTGAAAAACTTTGAATATTGAAAATTTATTATGTACTGTCTCTTTAAAAATCTGACTTTGACCATTCGTCATCTAAAACCTGCCAAATTGCTGTTTTAGCCTATGGGGGACCTCCTAGAACCTGGACCTCCTAGAATCTGGAGTCAATTGGTGAACTTTGAAAATTCTAATTTTTTTAATTCGAATACAATGTTACTTTGATTCGTACAATTACAAAATGAATGAAAACGGTCTAAAACACTTAGATTTTTTTTGATAAATTTCGGTTGATCTTTTTTTATTCGAATTTCGAAGTTATGGGAGTGTAAAAAAAACTCCCATTACTTTGGAATTTGGCCCTTGATAAATCTGCCCCTAATGTAAATCAGCCAGGAATAATGGAAATTGTGAGTGCACCACATCATAGCCAGAATGCCCTGGTACAACCACTAGCAAATCTAGGAGTGTTAAGACACAAAATCAATGCCAATACAAAGTACATCAAATTTGAATTCTCCTATATCCCATTCTGAAATCCTGGATTCAGTGCATCCCTAGTATCTCTACATTTTTTTATGCAGTTGCAAAACCAAGATATATTATTTGTATGAAGTGTTTTGTGTGTGCATACGAGTGAGCTTCCTTTTCTGTGGCATGACCGAGCACTTACAGGAATTGTTTAGTGTAAAAATAAAAACTGGGTAAATAGATAGACTGTGCAAAATAAAAAATGTTTCTAATATAGTTAGCCAAAAATGTAATGTATAAAGGCTGGAGTGACTGGATGTGTAACATAATAGCCAGAACACTACTTCCTGCTTTTCAGCTCTCTTGGTTTCCACTGATTGGTAACCAGGCAGTAACCAATCAGTGACTTGAGGGGGGTCACATGGGTCATATCTGTTGCTTTTAAATCTGAGCTGAATGCTGAGGATCAATTGCAAACTCACTGAACAGTTATGTCCCATGTGCCCCCCCTTCAAGTCACTGACTAACTCAGAGTTAGAGAGCTGAAAAGCAGGAAGTAGTGTTCTGGCTATTACGTTACATATCCAGTCACTCCAGCCTTTATACATTACATTTTTGACTATATTAGAAACTTTTTTTATTTTGCACAGCCTATCTATTTAATCAGTTTTTATTTTTACACTGACCTGTTTCTGTAAGGCCACTAACATTCCAAATGTTTTTTAGGATTATGTTTTGGTTGTTACAAATTTGAATTGGTATGGTATATTAGTTATAGATTGTTGCTGATAAATGCTATGAATAATCTCTGAGCATATGATTTCCCCACACTGATTAAGTAATGGAATGGGTGTAGCTGCAACTCAGTACAAAAGTAAGTGTCAAACAGGAACCAGTTTTCTTGGCTGCGGTGAATATATTGCCCAGAGATGCTGCAGAGAGCTCAGGTTCTCTATGGAGTTGCCATTTTGATCCTTAATGAAGCAGTGAGTAGCTTGTAACACTGTGCTTAGTCTGGTAGGGCTATTCAACCAAACAAAGCTATCCTAGCATCCTACCATCCACCCTTTGAAGAGTTACAATTGCCATTGTGATTGGATTAGTGGCGCCTTGGCCCTAGTAATTAGACAGCTATACTCAATTATAGATCACTCTAGGAGTGATAGAGAGGTCATTTAGTTGAGCAGCTCAAGGCTCCGCCGAGGAGATTAGAGGGATTAAGATCCCAGGGTATTACTGACCCGGAGTAAGTAACCAAGTGTTGAGATAGGGATGATAGGAGTTCCCCTAGTCTGCCACTGGAAGATATCCTGAAAACTGGGCAATACCCATCACATGCTGTCAACTTAAGCTGGCCACAGACTCAAAGATCCGCTCGTTTGGCGACTAACGGCATGGCTATATCGGGGGTAATTCGAATGTTCGATCAAATTACGAGGCGCCAAGGGGCTCCGACGGGTCGGTCGGGTAAAAATCCAACCTTCCCGATTGATATCGTGGCCAGATATCGATCGGGAAGACCCGTCGGAGGCCCCCCTACACGGGCAGATAAGCTGTCAAATGGGTCCAAACGACCGATATCGGCAACTTTATCTGCCCGTGTATGGCCACCATTACTCTCTGCTGTATATTCCCTAGCCTGTGCGGATTCAGCCTATACGTGCTGTGAGTATATGCTTCCTTTATGCTGCTGTGTATGTTCTATGCTCCATTGTGGATCAATGTGCTAAATGATCTATGTGCTATTGTTCAATAAATACAGTTCTATGTTCAACCGTTAAAGAACTACAGGCGCCCATCATTGTGCTATCGCATCCGGTTACAGTTACACTACACCCTGCCTCCACCGCGTTGCGAGGGCTTACCCCTGAGAAAGAGAGCTCATCTGTGGTATCAGCCCACAAAGGAAAGTAGCTAAAACTGCCCTCACGCAAGTCAGTTTACTATAGCGCTACACACACTTCAATAAATATGCCCCTTTTTCCTATAGAACAAGGTAAACTAAATTGTAACATAATGAAACACTTCCCAGAAAGGCTGAGAGGCACAAAGAATAGATTTCCAGAAAAAGTGTCAGGGCTAATACAGTAAAACAATGAAATCCTACATTAAGTCGATATATTTAGCAGTTAAATATAACAAATCAGAATTGATTTGTACAGTTTGCAGGTGAATTTCCACAACCAGATTTGTGCAACTGGTTTTATTTCCTTTTATTTACCAGATTATCAGGGTCAGTGTAATGTAACACTGAAAGCTGCTTAGAGCTAATACTTATGCCAAATTTTGTGCTGCTAATTGTCTTGGAGTCTGTAGAATTTTTTTCTAAGGTCTGTCATCATCTGCCTTTTGTAACCATTTCTAAAAATACATTTGGCTTGTTTATTAAGACACGGATTAATATGAGAGCCCATAGTAGGATTTTACTTGTTTGCCCCTTTTTTTTGAAGTATGGTATAAAACACAGACCCTGTGCCAAAATGGAAAACAATTTGCTGCCTGTTATGAAAAATCAATTCTGAAATAACCCAAAATTAATCGCCAAGGAAGGCAGACTACATACAAGGTGATTAAACAGAGGTTCCGATGACCAATGATAAATTGTAGCAGCTGGAGGCATGCAAGCTCAGTCGTCTTGAGGGACAGGATTTGGAAGGCCCAGCTTTAAAAATAAATTCTTGTAGGTAACCTTATGCTGTACATTCAAAGCATTGCAAATGCTGCTTCACAAAGCAGCAGTATCTTGTCTGGATAAAATAAGCCACATATTGCCTACACTGTGCTAATAACATTGTGTTGATATTCACATGCACTATTTTCATTGTACATCACATACTTTAGTTTATCTATGCATATTGGGTATCAACGTTTTCAGTAGACCCCTGGTGTTCATATTTAGGAAATTTTATGCTGATATGTTACAAAATGTGGGGGATACAATGGGGTAAAGTGCAAGCTTTGTGGCCATTTTCAGAGATTACTTTAAAAATGCTACGTTTAGCGTGGCTTTGCAGTTTGGTAGTTTGCCGTAGAAAGACATGGTTACCCAGTTTGGATTCGGCTGAATGTTTACTTTCCAAAAATATATGGTTTTGAGGGGTCAATGTATTTTTTGTGTTTCTACCCCATAAATGTTGATTTTTTTAAGTACATGAAAGCGAAAAGATCACCAGACACTAACAGCAAGTGAAGCGGGGCGGACCCCTTCGTCAGACATCATGATGTCAGACCCCTTCGTCCCCCAGAAGGGGTCTGCCCCCGAAACGTTAAATCACAAAACTTGAATAAACACGCAGGGGTCCGCCCTGCTTCACTTGCAGTAGAGTGTCTGGTGATCTTTTCGCTTTCATGTACACTGGAGAGATGCCAACCTCTCTTCCAGACACCAAGCTAATCAATTGGAGAGGCTGGGGACTCGGGAATCTTTCTTGTAAGTTACAAGTGATTTTTTTAAGTAACCTCCAGGACAATGCGTATGTACTAACTTCATTTTGGGGTCTGTAAACCCCAGATACTTTGGTAATCCAATGCATAATTGGCATTACAAGATTACCGAAGAGAAGAAGATGGCACTCGTGAACTCCACTGCACAGAATCTGCACAGAGGGGTAAGTAAAGAGTTAGGGGCATTTACTGGTAGTACCACCTAGGCTGGGGGGGAGCAGGGAGGGGGGTCCATATAGGGTAGGGGTTTTTATAATTAAGGGCTTGGTTCTCCTTTAAGGAAGTAAAATACAACATGCAATTTGTTTATTCTTATTTGTGCAAATTCTTTTTCTCTTTGTGGCTTTTATTACATTCCCCCATAAGAATTTTACATTTTCTCTCCATTCATTTCTCTTTAGTTTCTAATAAACCTCTGAAGGCAGAAGAGCCAGACGGAGAAGCTGACGAAGACGACACTGTAAGTGACCATAATATCAATATTATTATGCTTCTTATCAGGAATTTTCCTAACCCCCATATTATATATATATATATATATATAGATAGAAACCATTTGCCTGACATTACACAATGTAATCATTTTAATTTTACGTTGGGTCAGAGGTGGAGTATTTTTTATTTTCTAATTGCTTTGAAATAAGCACAATGTTGCAGTTATATTACATAAGCTATTAATTCATTATTTTAATAATGCTTGTTGTGATGTAATATTATAGTGTGTAAATCATGAATTTTTAATTGCCCATTAAGAGTTAACTAAAAGGAGTCATGTGATGTCATTAGGTTTTAAAATGCTATGTGAATTGTATGCTTAAGAAAGTGTTCTAGTGACCAGAAGCTTTGCAATATCATATTTCATGTTTTAGTTTTATGTTTTACTCAATAACAATTAAAGGTTTTACTGTATATCATCTTATGTTGGCATTTCTCTTTCTTGCAGACCATTGATGTGGACCTAGAAAACGTTAGGCCGAGACCACAAGGCTCCTCTCCGGTTTATGAATATGCAATAAATGAATTCTATATTAATACTGAGGTAAATTATGACCTATCAGTTTTTTACTAATAAGATGATTCAAGGGTCGACTTTCGAATTTGAAAAACTTAGAAATTCGAATTCAAAAAGACCAACCGAAATTAAGTCAAAGTTTTTCTTTGGCCGAATAGGTCCATTTTCGATCGAATCGGTCCATAGGTAATTCAAATCGTACGAAACAAAGTAATAGTGAATATGATCGAATTTGAATCAGTTTTTCCCCCAAAAGTCCACCAATTGACTCCAAATAGGTTCGAGGAGGTCCCCATAGGCTAAAACAGCAATTCAGCATGTTTTAGATGGCGAATGGTCGAAGTCGAATTTTTAAAGAGACGGTACATGATAAATTTCAATATTCGAATTTCCGATTTTTTTTTTTTACCTGATTGACTGCTATAAATGGCACAAACCTTGCAAATTTTATTACATTAGCCATATGGAGTCACAGTGCTTCCAGGCACAAGGGACTAGGGAGACCTGTACTTACAGTCATATGAAAAAGTTTGGGAACCCCTCTGAATTCTTTGGAGTTTTGTTTATCATTGGCCGAGCTTTCAAAATAGCAACTTCCTGTTAATATATAACATGCCTTATGGAAACAGTAGTATTTCAGCAGTGACATAAAGTTTATTGGATTTACAGAAAATATGCAATATGCATCATAACAAAATTAGTACAAGGTGCACAAGGGCACCCCAACAGAGATATTACATCAATACTTAGTTGAGCCTCCTTTTGCAAATGTAACAGCCTCTAGATATCTCCTATAGCCTTTGATGAGTGTCTGGATTCTGGATGTGGGTATTTTTGACCATTTGTCCATACAAAATCTTTCCAGTTCAGTTAAATTTGATGGCTGCCGAGCATGGACAGCCTGCTTCAAATCATCCCATAGATATTCCATGATATTCAAGTCAGGGGACAGTGACGGCCATTCCAAAATATTGTACTTCTCCCTCTGCATAAATGCCATTGTAGATTTCAAAGTGTGTTTAGGGACATTGTCTTGTTGTAATATTTAACTCCTGTGTAACTTCAACCTCGTGACTGATGCTTGAACATTATCCTGAAGAATTTTTTTGATATTGGGTTGAATTCATCTGACCCTCGACTTTAACAAGAGTCCCAGTCCCTGAACGAGCCACACAGCCCCACAGCATGATGGAACCTCCACCAAATTTGACAGTAGGTAGCAGGTGTTTTTCTTGGAATGCGGTGTTCTTCTTCCGCCATGCAAAGCACTTTTTGTTATGACTAAATTACAGTACAGAAAGGGGCTTCTTTCTTATCACCCTGCCATACAGATGTTTTTTGTGCAAATTGCGCTGAATTGTAGAACAATGTACAGATACAATATCTGTAGGTTCTTGCAGGTCTTTGGAGGTGATCTTTGGGTTGTCTGTAACAATTCTCTCACTCACAATCCTTCACATATGCCGCTCCTGCATTTTTCTTGGCCTGCCAGACCTGGGGTTTACAGCAACTGTGCCTGTGGCCTTCCATTTCCTGATTACATTCCTTACAGTTGAAACTGACAGTTTAAACCTCTGAGATAAATTTTTGTAGCCTCCCCTAACGTAAACCATGATACTGAACAATATTTATTTTCTTTTGAGAGGATCCCATGCTGTCACTCTTCAGAGGAGAGTCAGAAGCTCAACTTGCAATTGACCTTAAAAACCTTTTCTCATGATTGGACATACATGCCTATGAAGTTCAAGGCTCAACAAGCTCCAACCAATGTGTTGTTGCCAATAATCAGTATTGAGCATTTACATGCATTCAAATTAGCAAAATTACAAGGGTGCCCACATTTTTGCACAGACAGTTTTTCACATTTGATTTAATTTCATACAAATGAATATTGCTTCACTAAAAATATTTGTTCAGAAAACACCCAGTACTCAGATGTTCCTGGGGAATGAAAGACATACCACTGTTCTCTTTTTTGTTGAAAGTGGAATAAATTATTATGCAGGCTGATGAGGTTTCCCAAACCTTTTCATATGACTGTAACACATTCCCTGTACTTCTTTCCTTGTATGCACCAGAAGTGCAATAATTAAGCAGAAGCAACTCCAAATGCATTGTGTACAAAAACCATATTTGTGCAGAAAATACAGGCAGGTTAACTGGCTCCTGATAACACTGACCCTAATGTATGTGTCAATGTGATAGAGGACTTTGATTGTAAACTCCGGTGAAGCATAAATGAAGTATAATTTTTGAAAAGTGCTGTGAAATATGTTAGTGTTATATAAATAAATAATAAAAATAATAATTGAATTATTATTTTAATTAATTATTATTAATAATTAATTATTATTTGATTAACTATAATCTGACATACAATGTATGTTAAGCTTGTTACAATCTGAATTATTGCCTCAATATAGGACAGTTCAATATATACCACCTCGGAGTTTTCAAGCAGAATAAGGAAAACATCATTTATACGTACCTCCCATCCATTCTCAAAAATGAGTGATTCAGAGGTGAGCTCTGTTCTGTTGTATTAATGTTATTCTGTTTCTAGGAATAAGAGATAAATACTTTTTTGAAGGGAATAATATCACTGTGGTGTCCCACATCTTACCATATGCTACATTAAAGGGTTGTTGATAGCCTGTCCTCACAATATGACTTTTCTTCCTCACAGACTAATGATGGGGCAAAAAACTACTGGCTACCAGTACTATTGTATCCCTGTATTTGAGGCATTGTTGTGCTTCCCAGAGCAAGGTCATCATTACGCATAACAATTGTTGAAGCCCATGGTGCAATTCCCTTCTGAACGCTAACAATTAATGACACCCATATATTATAAGTAATATCTTATCTTATTCTTGGATAAGAATCCAAGAACCCAAACAGTCCAGCATCCCCATATTTTATAAGTAGTGTCTTAGCTTATTCTTGTATTTTTCTTTACTGAAACTTCAAATGTGTTTTAACAGAAATAAAAATCTAATTTAATTTGGCTGATTGTGTAGATTACATTAATGTCACTGATTTGATGCACATTTGTATCAAATTTTAGCTTTAAGTAGGGTTTGGATTTGGTTTGGTCAGCCTCTTAGATTCTGCCAAATATGAATCAGGTTAAAAATGGCTCAGATTCGTCCCAACATTATGCTTTTTGTCTAACTGTAGAAAATGTATTTTTACAGGAATCAATGGAAGTAACCTTAAGTACTGAAGCTGAAAGAGGTGCCAGTGGATTTACTATAACTGGTGGACGAGAGCAAGGAATAATTGTATCCCAAGTACTAAAGGAATCTCCACATTCAGATATATTCTGCATTAAAGAAGGTATGGCTTTTTGTTATAAGCCAAAAACAAACAAGTAGAAATGGTAACCAATGCAAAGTTGTTACCTTGGAATTCAGACATTCTTACATTACATTCGTTGCCTCCCTGAGAAAATAGCAAATGTGTATGCTGCCTTGTATACTACTGATGTACAAAAGTACAAACTACATGGTAATTTGGCTGCTTCCAATTTATAATCACATCACTATTGTTGGTAAAAAACATGGTATGATTATACTTTGCACACTACACAATGCACAAAAAAAACAGTTGTAACCGAACCCCAATAACTTTTCCTGTTTTACAAGAAGTTTTAAGTGGGCTCCCCAAATCTGATGGCCTAAAATGGTCTAAAATGGTGAACTGTTGCATTGCTAAAGATGTTGAGATGTTGGAAAGGTTATGAACATTGCTTCCCATTCTGTTAAAAATAGCACCCATAATGTCAAACATCATGAAGGAGTCATGAGTATTAGAAAATTATATACAAATACTTATTGAATTGATTAAATTAAATATATTAATTACATCTACTTAATTAGTCTATATTTTAAGTTTCATGTAAATAAATATCATTTTCTGACCGGGTTATGTTTTATAAAAGTATATTAACTTCTTGTTTTATTGTAGGTGTTAGTTTAAGAAACAAATAATTCTACTTCACATCACTCTTTTGTAGGAGACCAACTTTTAAGTGCAACAATATATTTTGATGATATCACCTATGAGGATGCACTTAAGATCTTACAGCAGTCTGAACCATACAAAGTACAATTTAACTTGAAACGCAAGCTTGAAAAAGAAGACAGAGAGAAAATGCATTCTGTCATACAAAACAAGAAAGAGAAACAGAAACAGGTAGAGTCTCCTTATAGAGATAAGCCAGTACGATACGTAAGCCATAGCAGTAACACATATGTAGATGGCTGTAATGATACAATTTATTATTTACCTAATAATAGCCATTTATAATATACAACCAGGTACATAAAAATTGGTTTGTTCTGGTGCCTGATATCCGTTCTTTCTCTGTATGCTTAGGGGCCCATTTACTAATGGTCAAAGTGAATTCAAAAACTTCGAATTTCGAAGTAATTTTTTGGGTACTTCGACCATCGAATAGGCCAAATTCAACTTCGACTTCAATTCGAATTGAAAAACTTTGAATTAGGGATGCACCGAATCCACTATTTTGGATTCAGCCGAACCCCCGAATCCTTCGTGAAAGATTTGGCCGAATACCGAACCCGAATCCGAACCCTAATTTGCATATGCAAATTAGGGGTTGAAAGGGGAAAATATTTTTTACTTCCTTGTTTTGTGACAAAAAGTCACAAGATTTACCTCCCCGCCCCTAATTTTTATATGCAAATTAGGATTCGGATTCGGTTCGGCCGGGCAGAAGGATTCGGCCGAATCCGAATCCTGCTGAAAAAGGCCGAATCCTGTCCGAATCCCGAACCGAATCCTGGATTCGGTGCATCCCTACTTTGAATATACGACCATTCGGCAATTGAAGAACTGTCTCTTTAAAAAACATCACCTTCGACACTTCGCCACCTTAAACCTGCCAAATTGCTTTGTTAGCCTATGGGGACCTCCTAGAACCTATAGCCAACATTTGGCTACGTTTTTAGAAGTCAATTTTTCTTTTTGAAAATCGTTCGATCGATTGATTAAATCGATCGAATTGTTCATATCAAAGGATTTAATTGATCAATCGAATAATTTTACTTCGATCGAATATTCCCATATTCAATCAAAAAAATGTTGACTTCGACTTTGAATATCGAACTACTACAATTCGATGGTCGAATTTTGAAGTTTTTTTTACCCTTAGTAAATGTGCCCCTTAATGTTCTAATATAGAACAATTCATATTTTCTTTTTTAAGCCATTTTATAAAACAGAGTAGTTAGCACAGGCTTAGACACATAGCATGACCACTTTTAATGGGGATATATACAGTATATATATATATATATATACAGGGTATATATATATATATTTCCGCATATTATATACATACAGATGTATCTTATGTTTATGACTGCTTTTTATTTGGTTCTAAAACCTCTGTACTATACTGAAGATTTCCAATTTTTTGTCATTGCAGGATAATGGTGATCAAGTCTACAGTTTTAAAACAACAGAGGGTGATAAAACAGTTCGAAAGAGAGAGCATAAAAAGAAGCATTCAAAAAAAGACAGACTTTCTTGGCCAAAATTTCAGTTCAATACAACTACTGGGCTTCTTGGGCATAGAAGTTCTAGAAGCACATCAGAAACCAATGATGAAGAAACCCAAGATACCTCAAGAGTAAGTGAACTTCACTCTGAGCAAGAAGATATTTCTATAAAACAGTATGAAAGAGAGTTCCCTGGAATGGAACTTCAATGCAGAAAGACAGCAAGTGGGGAACAAATATTGGAACTGGAAACAAAAAAGCAGGCTGATCCACAGCGAAGACTGAAAGAAAAAAGGAGTTTAGACAGTGGTATCAGTGTAAAAATAGATCACCATTCAGTTCCTAAAACTCAGCTTAGAAAAGGTGAATCATTACATTCTTACATTTCTACTGACAAATCAAAAGACAAAAAAGAAAATATACAGAATGTTATCTGGAGAGAGACCTTCCCTGAAGTTATTATAGTAAAAGAAAAAACCTTGCCATCTCCATGCAAAGTATCACCAATACAAAAAAGGGATCAAACAACAATATTGCAAAGTTCTGCAGAAGAAAGAATTAATGAGTTGTCACAACAAACTGATTTAGGTCAACAGGTCTGTGATGTTCTTATACATCCAAAAGATGAAACAATGATGTCAAAAGAAAGAAAGAAAAGGTCAAAGAAGACAATATTAGGAAGTGCCCGTGCTCAAGTTGATGATACTTGTGAAGCTCACTCATCTAGTTCTCATCTGAATATAGAATTTCAGCCTTTCTCAGGTAATAATACAGAAGAAAACAATATTCCTGAAGATGAAAAAGTAAGTACAAGTTGTGTAGCTTTCAAAAGACTTGTAAATGATGATGCAATGAATGAATTTCAAACTGAGCCATCAAAACATTACGCGTCAGCTCAAATAAATAACACATGTGAATTTGCAGAATTACAACACAACAATGTAGCTGAAAAGGTAGAATCCAGTCTTAGTGGTACAGAGTCAACTTCAGACAAAGGGCTTCCAGACAGACAACATGTTTTATCAGGGTGGAAGCTACAAATGCCAATAATAAAAATGCCTAAGCTACCAAAACTGCAAAGAAAGTCTTTTAGATCTGAAAATGTTAAACATTCTAATATAAATACTACTAATATAGGATCAGAGGGTAAAGACTCTGTCATAATTGCTGATGTCCCAATATTATCAACATTGTTAACAGACACTGCAAGCAGCAGAATTAAGAATATTGAAAGTAACAAAATTCCAGTGGTGTCATACATTCCCAAGAATAAAGAACCAGTTGCTACAGGGGATATTATTCATCCAAAAACTATACTGAAACACAAATGTGTACAACCTCATTTAGGCAAAAATCAATCAGATCTCAATATCCATTTCTTAGACACAGAGAAAGAAAACTATACATTACTTGAGGGTGAAAGGGTGGATAAAGAAAATATACATGTGCTATATAATCCTGTACAATTACCTCTACAAGATGACGGTTCTGACAAGTTATTCACTAAAAAAATAAAGTTAAATACAGATATGATGTCAGAGATTCCAGTACCAGAGCTGGATATGCCAGTTACTGATATTCTTTCACCAGGACAGACCTTACCTGAGGAAGCCTTTATAGAAGATAATGCAAATGATTCAAATATACGTTTAAAATATGAATTCATGTGTGAACATAATGATAATGAAAGCAGGGCGGCATTGTTAAAAAAGCCCACATTAAAACTTCCTTCTTTTGATACAATCACACAAAAAGTAAAAGACAGTAGTGAGAAAGAATATAAAACTATTATAGATCTAAACAAAGATGGCAAAAAGGGTATTGCAAAAGTTAAGTTACCAAAAGTTGAGCTATCACTTCCGCAATTCAGGGGACCTAAAGGTCATTACAAGGTTCATACAAATACAGACAGTCAAAGCAGTGACAATATTAATGATGTTTACAACAAGTGGACATTTTCAGAAGAGCTTAAGCATGATAGCCAGTTTAGTTCATATTCAAAGCATGAAATCAAAATTGAAAAAGATGGAGTTTTTGATAATGTTCCCACTGAGGCAGATATCAATATATCATTTATTAAAAAAAATACACTTGAAGTTAGTGAAAATAAAGTGAATGAAACATCAGAAGAAATTGATGCAAATGATGTAGTAGATTTTGCAAAAGACATAAACATTATTTTCCCTCACATGCAAATTGCTAAATATTGTGAATGTATTTCTGACAATAATGAAAAAGAAACAGAACAAAAAAGCAGATTTGTAACGAGAACAGATTTTAAACTTAAAAAAGATATTAGCACAAATGTGAGTGAAGAAAATAAAATAATACATGAATTAAAAAAACAAGATGGAGAAAAAGGAGAACAAGAAAATACCATAACTGTAACAAGCTCAATAACAGGGGGTTTTAGTCAAGTACTTGATTTAGGTAATTATGATATCAGTAAACCTCAAAAACTAAAATACACACCCACAACAAACACTTTACAAGGCACAAATGCAAACATAGACATCAACAGTGACACATCTGAATATGGCACTGTTTACAGTGGCATTCACACAACAATTTCAGATGAAAAGAAAGTAATTGAAGAAAGGAAGCCATTAAAAGTCCACTCATCTGAAATGAATTCAGAGCTAGAAGTTTTACACAGCAAGATAGAGGAAAGTAAAGGTATAACAATTAAAGAAATTCCAAAAAATATTGTATCTACAGAAAGACAAGTAAAAGAAAAAACTTCACTAACTCAACAATTTATCTCTTCAAACATGAAAAGAGATTTTAAAGTTGCAGATATCAGTTGTTCCCTCTCGCCTACTATAGAGGAATTAAAATCTAAAAACGGAGCTGAAACTGTAGAGAATAAGGTTGTTAAAAAAGATGTTTTCATGAAGGTATCTGTAGAAAGAGTGGATATTGCAAAAAAATATGAATACATGCAAGTTATACAACCCAAAACAAAAATTCTAGAGACGGTTAAAGAAACATCAATTTACGAGATACAGCCTCCAACATCATCAAAGTTAGATTTTAGCAGCTCTGAGCAAGTAGGGGAATCAGATATAGAGTTTTTAAGCCTCTCAGTTGAGTCTGAGCCAATAACAGTTTCCAAAGAAGAGGTGACAGTAGAGCTTAAGCAAGAGGAAGAAAGGCCTAAACCCGACACTGACTCCATTCAGTCACTTGAAATACAGAAAGACATCAAAGAATCTGAAGTTGTGCAGAAAGAGTTAAGAATTCATGTGGAACCCTCTGTCGTAGAACACTGGGAGGTGCAGGGTAAAGGGAAAAGACACAGGAAAAAGGTTGCAAAAGTGGAAAAAACTATCATAACTACTGAAAACCAAGAGACAGGTGTTACTTCTCCCCTGGAAGGATACACCTCAGAAACAAAAACTGAATTTGAGATTGAAGAAATTGATGATACTTTGTCTCCAACCGAAGAAGAACTAAAACCTCAAGAAGAGATGGTAGAGACTGCAACTATAACAACTGAGACAACTGAGACAAAACTCTTCTTGACAATGTCTGAAGACAGAGTTGATACAGCTGTAACAGCTCAAGAGACTCTAATTACAGAACCTGTAACTCAAATTCTGCAAACAGTTACAGAATCGACAATTTGCGAAACACAACTTCCAACATCCACAATGCTAACACATTCTACAACGGAGCAAACCGATATGGCAGGTGGCACAGAGGAAATCCCACAGCACAAAGACAGCAAGGTTGACTCTGAAGGAAAAGAGAGAGAAACAACTCAAGGCACTCAAGTTACAGAACCCAAAGCAGAAATTCTAGAGGTGTCTGAAGAAAGAGTGGATACGGCTAGAACAACTCAAGAGACTGAAATTACTGAACCCAAAACACAAATTCTAGAGACAGTTATAGAAGTATCACTTCCCGAAACACAGCTTCCGGCATTATCAACGCTCCATTTTGTTCAGTCTGATCAAAAGGCTATTCCAGATAGCTTGGTTGCTATGCCACAGCCAAAAGGAGACATTCAGCTTGAGTTAGAAGAAACAGAGGCAGAATCTATAAGTGAATGCATTAGCACTGAAGAAAAAGAAACCAGTTCTTGGGGATGGGGCATACAGCTCCCTGCATTCAAAATTCCACTGTTTGGCAAATCTGACAAACCAGCTGATCTAACGGAAACTGAAGATGCTTCAAAACCCAAAGAAGAAGTGAAACACGAGGCTGAAATAACAGAGCGGGAGACAGTTATAGAGTCTTTAAGCCTCTCAGTTGAGTCTGAGCCAACAACAGTTTCCAAAGAAGAGGTGACAGTAGAGCTTCAGCAAGAGGAAGAAAGGCCTAAACCCGACACTGACTCCAATCAGTCACTTGAAATACAGAAAGACATCAAAGAATCTGAAGTAGTGCCGAAAGAGTTAAGCATTCAAGTGGAACCCTCTGTGGAAGAACACTGGGAGGTGCAGGGTAAAGGGAAAAGACGCAGGAAAAAGGTTAAAAAAGTGGAAAAAACTGTCATAGCTACTGAATACCAAGAGACAGGTTTTACTTCTCCCCTGGAAGGATACACCTCAGAAACAAAAACTGAATTTGAGATTGAAGACATTGATGATACTTTGTCTCCAACCGAAGAAGAACTAAAACCTCAAGAAGAGATGGAAAAGACTGCAACTATAACAACTGAGACAACTGAAACAAAACTTTTCTTGACAATGTCTGAAGACAGAGTTGATACAGCTGTAACAGCTCAAGAGACTCTAATTACAGAACCCACAACTCAAATTCTGCAAACAGTTACAGAATCAACAATTTGCGAAACACAACTTCCAACATCCACAATGCTAACACTTTCTACAACGGAGCAAACCGATATGGCAGGTGGCACAGAGGAAATCCCACAGCACAAAGAAGACAGCAAGGTTGACTCTGAAGAAAAAGAGAGAGAAACAACTCAAGACACTCAAGTTACAGAACCCAAAGCAGAAATTCTAGTGGTGTCTGAAGAAAGAGTGGATACGGCTAGAACAACTCAAGGGACTGAAATTACTGAACCCAAAACACAAATTCTAGAGACAGTTATAGAAGTATCAGTTCCTGAAACACAGCTTCCGACATTATCAACGCTCCATTTTGTTCAGTCTGATCAAAAGGCTATTCCAGATAGCTTGGTTGCTATGCCACAGCCAAAAGGGGGCATTCAGCTTGAGTTAGAAGAAACAGAGGCAGAATCTATAAGTGAATGCATTAGCACTGAAGAAAAAGAAACCAGTTCTTGGGGATGGGGCATACAGCTCCCTGAATTCAAAATACCACTGTTTGGCAAATCTGACAAACCAGCTGATCTAACGGAAGCTGAAGATGCTTCAAAACCCCAAGAAGAAGTGAAACACAACGCTGAAATAACAGAGCGGGAGACAGTTATAGAGTCTTTAAGCCTCTCAGTTGAGTCTGAGCCAACAACAGTTTCCAAAGAAGAGGTAACAGTAGAGCTTCAGCAAGAGGAAGAAAGGCCTAAACCCGACACTGACTCCATTCAGTCACTTGAAATACAGAAAGACATCAAAGAATCTGAAGTAGTGCCAAAAGAGTTAAGCATTCAAGTGGAACCCTCTGTGGAAGAACACTGGGAGTTGCAGGGTAAAGGGAAAAGACGCAGGAAAAAGGTTACAAAAGTGGAAAAAACTGTCAAATCTACTGAATACCAAGAGACAGGTGTTACTTCTCCCCTGGAAGGATACACCTCAGAAACAAAAACTGAATTTGAGATTGAAGAAATTGATGATACTTTGTCTCCAACCGAAGAAGAACTAAAACCTCAAGAAGAGATGGTAGAGACTGCAACTATAACAACTGAGACAACTGAGACAAAACTCTTCTTGACAATGTCTGAAGACAGAGTTGATACAGCTGTAACAGCTCAAGAGACTCTAATTACAGAACCTGTAACTCAAATTCTGCAAACAGTTACAGAATCGACAATTTGCGAAACACAACTTCCAACATCCACAATGCTAACACATTCTACAACGGAGCAAACCGATATGGCAGGTGGCACAGAAGAAATCCCACAGCACAAAGACAGCAAGGTTGACTCTGAAGGAAAAGAGAGAGAAACAACTCAAGGCACTCAAGTTACAGAACCCAAAGCAGAAATTCTAGAGGTGTCTGAAGAAAGAGTGGATACGGCTAGAACAACTCAAGAGACTGAAATTACTGAACCCAAAACACAAATTCTAGAGACAGTTATAGAAGTATCACTTCCCGAAACACAGCTTCCGACATTATCAACGCTCCATTTTGTTCAGTCTGATCAAAAGGCTATTCCAGATAGCTTGGTTGCTATGCCACAGCCAAAAGGAGACATTCAGCTTGAGTTAGAAGAAACAGAGGCAGAATCTATAAGTGAATGCATTAGCACTGAAGAAAAAGAAACCAGTTCTTGGGGATGGGGCATACAGCTCCCTGCATTCAAAATTCCACTGTTTGGCAAATCTGACAAACCAGCTGATCTAACGGAAACTGAAGATGCTTCAAAACCCAAAGAAGAAGTGAAACACGAGGCTGAAATAACAGAGCGGGAGACAGTTATAGAGTCTTTAAGCCTCTCAGTTGAGTCTGAGCCAACAACAGTTTCCAAAGAAGAGGTGACAGTAGAGCTTCAGCAAGAGGAAGAAAGGCCTAAACCTGACACTGACTCCATTCAGTCACTTGAAATACAGAAAGACATTAAAGAATCTGAAGTAGTGCCAAAAGAGTTAAGCATTCAAGTGGAACCCTCTGTGGAAGAACACTGGGAGGTGCAGGGTAAAGGGAAAAGACGCAGGAAAAAGGTTACAAAAGTGGAAAAAACTGTCATAGCTACTGAATACCAAGAGACAGGTGTTACTTCTCCCCTGGAAGGATACACCTCAGAAACAAAAACTGAATTTGAGATTGAAGACATTGATGATACTTTGTCTCCAACCGAAGAAGAACTAAAACCTCAAGAAGAGATGGTAGAGACTGCAACTATAACAACTGAGACAACTGAGACAAAACTCTTCTTGACAATGTCTGAAGACAGAGTTGATACAGCTGTAACAGCTCAAGAGACTCTAATTACAGAACACACAACTCAAATTCTGCAAACAGTTACAGAATCAACAATTTGCGAAACACAACTTCCAACATCCACAATGCTAACACTTTCTACAACGGAGCAAACCGATATGGCAGGTGGCACAGAGGAAATCCCACAGCACAAAGAAGACAGCAAGGTTGACTCTGAAGAAAAACAGAGAGAAACAACTCAAGAGACTGAAATTACAGAACCCAAAACACAAATTCTAGAGACAGTTATAGAAGTATCAGTTCCCGAAACACAGCTTCCGACATTATTAACGCTCCATTTTGTTCAGTCTGATCAAAAGGCTAATCCAGATAGCTTGGTTGCTATGCCACAGCCAAAAGGAGACATTCAGCTTGAGTTAGAAGAAACAGAGGCAGACTCTATAAGTGAATGCATTAGCACTGAAGAAAAAGAAACCAGTTCTTGGGGATGGGGCATACAGCTCCCTGCATTCAAAATACCACTGTTTGGCAAATCTGACAAACCAGCTGATCTAACGGAAGCTAAAGATGCTTCAAAACCCAAAGAAGAAGTGAAACACGAGGCTGAAATAACAGAGCGGGAGACAGTTATAGAGTCTTTAAGCCTCTCAGTTGAGTCTGAGCCAACAACAGTTTCGAAAGAAGAGGTAACTGTAGAGCTTCAGCAAGAGGAAGAAAGGCCTAAACCCGACACTGACTCCATTCAGTCACTTGAAATACAGAAAGACATCAAAGAATCTGAAGTAGTGCCGAAAGAGTTAAGCATTCAAGTGGAACCCTCTGTGGAAGAACACTGGGAGGTGCAGGGTAAAGGGAAAAGACGCAGGAAAAAGGTTACAAAAGTGGGAAAAACTGTCATAGCTACTGAATACCAAGAGACAGGTTTTACTTCTCCCCTGGAAGGATACACCTCAGAAACAAAAACTGAATTTGAGATTGAAGACATTGATGATACTTTGTCTCCAACCGAAGAAGAACTAAAACCTCAAGAAGAGATGGAAGAGACTGCAACTATAACAACTGAGACAACTGAAACAAAATTTTTCTTGACAATGTCTGAAGACAGAGTTGATACAGCTGTAACAGCTCAAGAGACTCTAATTACAGAACCTGTAACTCAAATTCTGCAAACAGTTACAGAATCGACAATTTGCGAAACACAACTCCCAACATCCACAATGCTAACACATTCTACAACGGAGCAAACCGATATAGCAGGTGGCACAGAGGAAATCCCACAGCACAAAGAAGACAGCAAGGTTGACTCTGAAGGAAAAGAGAGAGAAACAACTCAAGGCACTCAAGTTACAGAACCCAAAGCAGAAATTCTAGAGGTGTCTGAAGAAAGAGTGGATACGGCTAGAACAACTCAAGAGACTGAAATTACTGAACCCAAAACACAAATTCTAGAGACAGTTATAGAAGTATCACTTCCCGAAACACAGCTTCCGACATTATCAACGCTCCATTTTGTTCAGTCTGATCAAAAGGCTATTCCAGATAGCTTGGTTGCTATGCCACAGCCAAAAGGAGACATTCAGCTTGAGTTAGAAGAAACAGAGGCAGAATCTGTAAGTGAATGCATTAGCACTGAAGAAAAAGAAACCAGTTCTTGGGGATGGGGCATACAGCTCCCTGCATTCAAAATTCCACTGTTTGGCAAATCTGACAAACCAGATGATCTAACGGAAACTGAAGATGCTTCAAAACCCAAAGAAGAAGTGAAACACGAGGCTGAAATAACAGAGCGGGAGACAGTTATAGAGTCTTTAAGCCTCTCAGTTGAGTCTGAGCCAACAACAGTTTCCAAAGAAGAGGTGACAGTAGAGCTTCAGCAAGAGGAAGAAAGGCCTAAACCTGACACTGACTCCATTCAGTCACTTGAAATACAGAAAGACATTAAAGAATCTGAAGTAGTGCCGAAAGAGTTAAGCATTCAAGTGGAACCCTCTGTGGAAGAACACTGGGAGGTGCAGGGTAAAGGGAAAAGACGCAGGAAAAAGGTTACAAAAGTGGAAAAAACTGTCATAGCTACTGAATACCAAGAGACAGGTGTTACTTCTCCCCTGGAAGGATACACCTCAGAAACAAAAACTGAATTTGAGATTGAAGACATTGATGATACTTTGTCTCCAACCGAAGAAGAACTAAAACCTCAAGAAGAGATGGTAGAGACTGCAACTATAACAACTGAGACAACTGAGACAAAAGTCTTCTTGACAATGTCTGAAGACAGAGTTGATACAGCTGTAACAGCTCAAGAGACTCTAATTACAGAACCTATAACTCAAATTCTGCAAACAGTTACAGAATCGACAATTTGCGAAACACAGCTTCCAACATCCACAGTCTTAACACTTTCTACAACGGAGCAAACCGATATGGCAGGTGGCACAGAGGAAATCCCACAGCACAAAGAAGACAGCAAGGTTGACTCTGAAGGAAAAGAGAGAGAAACAACTCAAGACACTCAAGTTACAGAACCCAAAGCAGAAATTCTAGAGGTGTCTGAAGAAAGAGTGGATACGGCTAGAACAACTCAAGAGACTGAAATTACAGAACCCAAAACACAAATTCTAGAGACAGTTATAGAAGTATCAGTTCCCGAAACACAGCTTCAGACATTATCAACGCTCCATTTTGTTCAGTCTGATCAAAAGGCTATTCCAGATAGCTTGGTTGCTATGCCACAGCCAAAAGGAGACATTCAGCTTGAGTTAGAAGAAACAGAGGCAGAATCTATAAGTGAATGCATTAGCACTGAAGACAAAGAAACCAGTTCTTGGGGATGGGGCATACAGCTCCCTGCATTCAAAATACCACTGTTTGGCAAATCTGACAAACCAGCTGATCTAACGGAAGCTGAGGATGCTTCAAAACCCAAAGAAGAAGTCAAACACGAGGCTGAAATAACAGAGCAGGAGACAGTTATAGAGTCTTTAGGCCTCTCAGTTGAGTCTGAGCCAACAACAGTTTCGAAAGAAGAGGTAACAGTAGAGCTTCAGCAAGAGGAAGAAAGGCCTAAACCCGACACTGACTCCATTCAGTCACTTGAAATACAGGAAGACATCAAAGAATCTGAAGTAGTGCCGAAAGAGTTAAGCATTCAAGTGGAACCCTCTGTGGAAGAACACTGGGAGTTGCAGGGTAAAGGGAAAAGATGCAGGAAAAAGGTTACAAAAGTGGAAAAAACTGTCAAATCTACTGAATACCAAGAGACAGGTGTTACTTCTCCCCTGGAAGGATACACCTCAGAAACAAAAACTGAATTTGAGATTGAAGACATTGATGATACTTTGTCTCCAACCGAAGAAGAACTAAAACCTCAAGAAGAGATGGTAGAGACTGCAACTATAACAACTGAGACAACTGAGACAAAACTCTTCTTGACAATGTCTGAAGACAGAGTTGATACAGCTGTAACAGCTCAAGAGACTCTAATTACAGAACCTGTAACTCAAATTCTGCAAACAGTTACAGAATCGACAATTTGCGAAACACAACTTCCAACATCCACAATGCTAACACATTCTACAACGGAGCAAACCGATATTGCAGGTGGCACAGAGGAAATTCCACAGCACAAAGAAGACAGCAAGGTTGACTCTGAAGGAAAAGAGAGAGAAACAACTCAAGGCACTCAAGTTACAGAACCCAAAGCAGAAATTCTAGAGGTGTCTGAAGAAAGAGTGGATACGGCTAGAACAACTCAAGAGACTGAAATTACTGAACCCAAAACACAAATTCTAGAGACAGTTATAGAAGTATCACTTCCCGAAACACAGCTTCCGACATTATCAACGCTCCATTTTGTTCAGTCTGATCAAAAGGCTATTCCAGATAGCTTGGTTGCTATGCCACAGCCAAAAGGAGACATTCAGCTTGAGTTAGAAGAAACAGAGGCAGAATCTATAAGTGAATGCATTAGCACTGAAGAAAAAGAAACCAGTTCTTGGGGATGGGGCATACAGCTCCCTGCATTCAAAATTCCACTGTTTGGCAAATCTGACAAACCAGCTGATCTAACGGAAACTGAAGATGCTTCAAAACCCAAAGAAGAAGTGAAACACGAGGCTGAAATAACAGAGCGGGAGACAGTTATAGAGTCTTTAAGCCTCTCAGTTGAGTCTGAGCCAACAACAGTTTCCAAAGAAGAGGTGACAGTAGAGCTTCAGCAAGAGGAAGAAAGGCCTAAACCTGACACTGACTCCATTCAGTCACTTGAAATACAGAAAGACATTAAAGAATCTGAAGTAGTGCCAAAAGAGTTAAGCATTCAAGTGGAACCCTCTGTGGAAGAACACTGGGAGGTGCAGGGTAAAGGGAAAAGACGCAGGAAAAAGGTTACAAAAGTGGAAAAAACTGTCATAGCTAATGAATACCAAGAGACAGGTGTTACTTCTCCCCTGGAAGGATACACCTCAGAAACAAAAACTGAATTTGAGATTGAAGACATTGATGATACTTTGTCTCCAACCGAAGAAGAACTAAAACCTCAAGAAGAGATGGTAGAGACTGCAACTATAACAACTGAGACAACTGAGACAAAACTCTTCTTGACAATGTCTGAAGACAGAGTTGATACAGCTGTAACAGCTCAAGAGACTCTAATTACAGAACCCACAACTCAAATTCTGGAAACAGTTACAGAATCAACAATTTGCGAAACACAACTTCCAACATCCACAATGCTAACACTTTCTACAACGGAGCAAACCGATATGGCAGGTGGCACAGAGGAAATCCCACAGCACAAAGAAGACAGCAAGGTTGACTCTGAAGAAAAACAGAGAGAAACAACTCAAGAGACTGAAATTACAGAACCCAAAACACAAATTCTAGAGACAGTTATAGAAGTATCAGTTCCCGAAACACAGCTTCCGACATTATTAATGCTCCATTTTGTTCAGTCTGATCAAAAGGCTAATCCAGATAGCTTGGTTGCTATGCCACAGCCAAAAGGAGACATTCAGCTTGAGTTAGAAGAAACAGAGGCAGAATCTATAAGTGAATGCATTAGCACTGAAGAAAAAGAAACCAGTTCTTGGGGATGGGGCATACAGCTCCCTGCATTCAAAATACCACTGTTTGGCAAATCTGACAAACCAGCTGATCTAACGGAAGCTAAAGATGCTTCAAAACCCAAAGAAGAAGTGAAACACGAGGCTGAAATAACAGAGCGGGAGACATTTATAGAGTCTTTAAGCCTCTCAGTTGAGTCTGAGCCAACAACAGTTTCGAAAGAAGAGGTAACTGTAGAGCTTCAGCAAGAGGAAGAAAGGCCTAAACCCGACACTGACTCCATTCAGTCACTTGAAATACAGAAAGACATCAAAGAATCTGAAGTAGTGCCGAAAGAGTTAAGCATTCAAGTGGAACCCTCTGTGGAAGAACACTGGGAGGTGCAGGGTAAAGGGAAAAGACGCAGGAAAAAGGTTAAAAAAGTGGGAAAAACTGTCATAGCTACTGAATACCAAGAGACAGGTTTTACTTCTCCCCTGGAAGGATACACCTCAGAAACAAAAACTGAATTTGAGATTGAAGACATTGATGATACTTTGTCTCCAACCGAAGAAGAACTAAAACCTCAAGAAGAGATGGAAGAGACTGCAACTATAACAACTGAGACAACTGAAACAAAATTTTTCTTGACAATGTCTGAAGACAGAGTTGATACAGCTGTAACAGCTCAAGAGACTCTAATTACAGAACCTGTAACTCAAATTCTGCAAACAGTTACAGAATCGACAATTTGCGAAACACAACTCCCAACATCCACAATGCTAACACATTCTACAACGGAGCAAACCGATATAGCAGGTGGCACAGAGGAAATCCCACAGCACAAAGAAGACAGCAAGGTTGACTCTGAAGGAAAAGAGAGAGAAACAACTCAAGGCACTCAAGTTACAGAACCCAAAGCAGAAATTCTAGAGGTGTCTGAAGAAAGAGTGGATACGGCTAGAACAACTCAAGAGACTGAAATTACTGAACCCAAAACACAAATTCTAGAGACAGTTATAGAAGTATCACTTCCCGAAACACAGCTTCCGACATTATCAACGCTCCATTTTGTTCAGTCTGATCAAAAGGCTATTCCAGATAGCTTGGTTGCTATGCCACAGCCAAAAGGAGACATTCAGCTTGAGTTAGAAGAAACAGAGGCAGAATCTATAAGTGAATGCATTAGCACTGAAGAAAAAGAAACCAGTTCTTGGGGATGGGGCATACAGCTCCCTGCATTCAAAATTCCACTGTTTGGCAAATCTGACAAACCAGCTGATCTAACGGAAACTGAAGATGCTTCAAAACCCAAAGAAGAAGTGAAACACGAGGCTGAAATAACAGAGCGGGAGACAGTTATAGAGTCTTTAAGCCTCTCAGTTGAGTCTGAGCCAACAACAGTTTCCAAAGAAGAGGTGACAGTAGAGCTTCAGCAAGAGGAAGAAAGGCCTAAACCTGACACTGACTCCATTCAGTCACTTGAAATACAGAAAGACATTAAAGAATCTGAAGTAGTGCCGAAAGAGTTAAGCATTCAAGTGGAACCCTCTGTGGAAGAACACTGGGAGGTGCAGGGTAAAGGGAAAAGACGCAGGAAAAAGGTTACAAAAGTGGAAAAAACTGTCATAGCTACTGAATACCAAGAGACAGGTGTTACTTCTCCCCTGGAAGGATACACCTCAGAAACAAAAACTGAATTTGAGATTGAAGACATTGATGATACTTTGTCTCCAACCGAAGAAGAACTAAAACCTCAAGAAGAGATGGTAGAGACTGCAACTATAACAACTGAGACAACTGAGACAAAAGTCTTCTTGACAATGTCTGAAGACAGAGTTGATACAGCTGTAACAGCTCAAGAGACTCTAATTACAGAACCTATAACTCAAATTCTGCAAACAGTTACAGAATCGACAATTTGCGAAACACAGCTTCCAACAGAGGCAGAATCTATAAGTGAATGCATTAGCACTGAAGAAAAAGAAACCAGTTCTTGGGGATGGGGCATACAGCTCCCTGCATTCAAAATTCCACTGTTTGGCAAATCTGACAAACCAGCTGATCTAACGGAAACTGAAGATGCTTCAAAACCCAAAGAAGAAGTGAAACACGAGGCTGAAATAACAGAGCGGGAGACAGTTATAGAGTCTTTAAGCCTCTCAGTTGAGTCTGAGCCAACAACAGTTTCCAAAGAAGAGGTGACAGTAGAGCTTCAGCAAGAGGAAGAAAGGCCTAAACCTGACACTGACTCCATTCAGTCACTTGAAATACAGAAAGACATTAAAGAATCTGAAGTAGTGCCGAAAGAGTTAAGCATTCAAGTGGAACCCTCTGTGGAAGAACACTGGGAGGTGCAGGGTAAAGGGAAAAGACGCAGGAAAAAGGTTACAAAAGTGGAAAAAACTGTCATAGCTACTGAATACCAAGAGACAGGTGTTACTTCTCCCCTGGAAGGATACACCTCAGAAACAAAAACTGAATTTGAGATTGAAGACATTGATGATACTTTGTCTCCAACCGAAGAAGAACTAAAACCTCAAGAAGAGATGGTAGAGACTGCAACTATAACAACTGAGACAACTGAGACAAAAGTCTTCTTGACAATGTCTGAAGACAGAGTTGATACAGCTGTAACAGCTCAAGAGACTCTAATTACAGAACCTATAACTCAAATTCTGCAAACAGTTACAGAATCGACAATTTGCGAAACACAGCTTCCAACATCCACAGTCTTAACACTTTCTACAACGGAGCAAACCGATATGGCAGGTGGCACAGAGGAAATCCCACAGCACAAAGAAGACAGCAAGGTTGACTCTGAAGGAAAAGAGAGAGAAACAACTCAAGACACTCAAGTTACAGAACCCAAAGCAGAAATTCTAGAGGTGTCTGAAGAAAGAGTGGATACGGCTAGAACAACTCAAGAGACTGAAATTACTGAACCCAAAACACAAATTCTAGAGACAGTTATAGAAGTATCAGTTCCCGAAACACAGCTGCAGACATTATCAACGCTCCATTTTGTTCAGTCTGATCAAAAGGCTATTCCAGATAGCTTGGTTGCTATGCCACAGCCAAAAGGAGACATTCAGCTTGAGTTAGAAGAAACAGAGGCAGAATCTATAAGTGAATGCATTAGCACTGAAGAAAAAGAAACCAGTTCTTGGGGATGGGGCATACAGCTCCCTGCATTCAAAATACCACTGTTTGGCAAATCTGACAAACCAGCTGATCTAACGGAAGCTGAGGATGCTTCAAAACCCAAAGAAGAAGTCAAACACGAGGCTGAAATAACAGAGCGGGAGACAGTTATAGAGTCTTTAGGCCTCTCAGTTGAGTCTGAGCCAACAACAGTTTCGAAAGAAGAGGTAACAGTAGAGCTTCAGCAAGAGGAAGAAAGGCCTAAACCCGACACTGACTCCATTCAGTCACTTGAAATACAGGAAGACATCAAAGAATCTGAAGTAGTGCCGAAAGAGTTAAGCATTCAAGTGGAACCCTCTGTGAAAGAACACTGGGAGTTGCAGGGTAAAGGGAAAAGATGCAGGAAAAAGGTTACAAAAGTGGAAAAAACTGTCAAATCTACTGAATACCAAGAGACAGGTGTTACTTCTCCCCTGGAAGGATACACCTCAGAAACAAAAACTGAATTTGAGATTGAAGACATTGATGATACTTTGTCTCCAACCGAAGAAGAACTAAAACCTCAAGAAGAGATGGTAGAGACTGCAACTATAACAACTGAGACAACTGAGACAAAACTCTTCTTGACAATGTCTGAAGACAGAGTTGATACAGCTGTAACAGCTCAAGAGACTCTAATTACAGAACCTGTAACTCAAATTCTGCAAACAGTTACAGAATCGACAATTTGCGAAACACAACTTCCAACATCCACAATGCTAACACATTCTACAACGGAGCAAACCGATATGGCAGGTGGCACAGAGGAAATCCCACAGCACAAAGAAGACAGCAAGGTTGACTCTGAAGGAAAAGAGAGAGAAACAACTCAAGGCACTCAAGTTACAGAACCCAAAGCAGAAATTCTAGAGGTGTCTGAAGAAAGAGTGGATACGGCTAGAACAACTCAAGAGACTGAAATTACTGAACCCAAAACACAAATTCTAGAGACAGTTATAGAAGTATCACTTCCCGAAACACAGCTTCCGACATTATCAACGCTCCATTTTGTTCAGTCTGATCAAAAGGCTATTCCAGATAGCTTGGTTGCTATGCCACAGCCAAAAGGAGACATTCAGCTTGAGTTAGAAGAAACAGAGGCAGAATCTATAAGTGAATGCATTAGCACTGAAGAAAAAGAAACCAGTTCTTGGGGATGGGGCATACAGCTCCCTGCATTCAAAATTCCACTGTTTGGCAAATCTGACAAACCAGCTGATCTAACGGAAACTAAAGATGCTTCAAAACCCAAAGAAGAAGTGAAACACGAGGCTGAAATAACAGAGCGGGAGACAGTTATAGAGTCTTTAAGCCTCTCAGTTGAGTCTGAGCCAACAACAGTTTCCAAAGAAGAGGTGACAGTAGAGCTTCAGCAAGAGGAAGAAAGGCCTAAACCTGACACTGACTCCATTCAGTCACTTGAAATACAGAAAGACATTAAAGAATCTGAAGTAGTGCCAAAAGAGTTAAGCATTCAAGTGGAACCCTCTGTGGAAGAACACTGGGAGGTGCAGGGTAAAGGGAAAAGACGCAGGAAAAAGGTTACAAAAGTGGAAAAAACTGTCATAGCTAATGAATACCAAGAGACAGGTGTTACTTCTCCCCTGGAAGGATACACCTCAGAAACAAAAACTGAATTTGAGATTGAAGACATTGATGATACTTTGTCTCCAACCGAACAAGAACTAAAACCTCAAGAAGAGATGGTAGAGACTGCAACTATAACAACTGAGACAACTGAGACAAAACTCTTCTTGACAATGTCTGAAGACAGAGTTGATACAGCTGTAACAGCTCAAGAGACTCTAATTACAGAACCCACAACTCAAATTCTGCAAACAGTTACAGAATCAACAATTTGCGAAACACAACTTCCAACATCCACAATGCTAACACTTTCTACAACGGAGCAAACCGATATGGCAGGTGGCACAGAGGAAATCCCACAGCACAAAGAAGACAGCAAGGTTGACTCTGAAGAAAAACAGAGAGAAACAACTCAAGAGACTGAAATTACAGAACCCAAAACACAAATTCTAGAGACAGTTATAGAAGTATCAGTTCCCGAAACACAGCTTCCGACATTATTAATGCTCCATTTTGTTCAGTCTGATCAAAAGGCTAATCCAGATAGCTTGGTTGCTATGCCACAGCCAAAAGGAGACATTCAGCTTGAGTTAGAAGAAACAGAGGCAGAATCTATAAGTGAATGCATTAGCACTGAAGAAAAAGAAACCAGTTCTTGGGGATGGGGCATACAGCTCCCTGCATTCAAAATACCACTGTTTGGCAAATCTGACAAACCAGCTGATCTAACGGAAGCTAAAGATGCTTCAAAACCCAAAGAAGAAGTGAAACACGAGGCTGAAATAACAGAGCGGGAGACATTTATAGAGTCTTTAAGCCTCTCAGTTGAGTCTGAGCCAACAACAGTTTCGAAAGAAGAGGTAACTGTAGAGCTTCAGCAAGAGGAAGAAAGGCCTAAACCCGACACTGACTCCATTCAGTCACTTGAAATACAGAAAGACATCAAAGAATCTGAAGTAGTGCCGAAAGAGTTAAGCATTCAAGTGGAACCCTCTGTGGAAGAACACTGGGAGGTGCAGGGTAAAGGGAAAAGACGCAGGAAAAAGGTTAAAAAAGTGGAAAAAACTGTCATAGCTACTGAATACCAAGAGACAGGTTTTACTTCTCCCCTGGAAGGATACACCTCAGAAACAAAAACTGAATTTGAGATTGAAGACATTGATGATACTTTGTCTCCAACCGAAGAAGAACTAAAACCTCAAGAAGAGATGGAAGAGACTGCAACTATAACAACTGAGACAACTGAAACAAAATTTTTCTTGACAATGTCTGAAGACAGAGTTGATACAGCTGTAACAGCTCAAGAGACTCTAATTACAGAACCTGTAACTCAAATTCTGCAAACAGTTACAGAATCGACAATTTGCGAAACACAACTTCCAACATCCACAATGCTAACACATTCTACAACGGAGCAAACCGATATGGCAGGTGGCACAGAGGAAATCCCACAGCACAAAGAAGACAGCAAGGTTGACTCTGAAGGAAAAGAGAGAGAAACAACTCAAGGCACTCAAGTTACAGAACCCAAAGCAGAAATTCTAGAGGTGTCTGAAGAAAGAGTGGATACGGCTAGAACAACTCAAGAGACTGAAATTACTGAACCCAAAACACAAATTCTAGAGACAGTTATAGAAGTATCACTTCCCGAAACACAGCTTCCGACATTATCAACGCTCCATTTTGTTCAGTCTGATCAAAAGGCTATTCCAGATAGCTTGGTTGCTATGCCACAGCCAAAAGGAGACATTCAGCTTGAGTTAGAAGAAACAGAGGCAGAATCTATAAGTGAATGCATTAGCACTGAAGAAAAAGAAACCAGTTCTTGGGGATGGGGCATACAGCTCCCTGCATTCAAAATTCCACTGTTTGGCAAATCTGACAAACCAGCTGATCTAACGGAAACTGAAGATGCTTCAAAACCCAAAGAAGAAGTGAAACATGAGAATGAAATAACAGAGCGGGAGACAGTTATAGAGTCTTTAAGCCTCTCAGTTGAGTCTGAGCCAACAACAGTTTCCAAAGAAGAGGTGACAGTAGAGCTTCAGCAAGAGGAAGAAAGGCCTAAACCTGACACTGACTCCATTCAGTCACTTGAAATACAGAAAGACATTAAAGAATCTGAAGTAGTGCCGAAAGAGTTAAGCATTCAAGTGGAACCCTCTGTGGAAGAACACTGGGAGGTGCAGGGTAAAGGGAAAAGACGCAGGAAAAAGGTTACAAAAGTGGAAAAAACTGTCATAGCTACTGAATACCAAGAGACAGGTGTTACTTCTCCCCTGGAAGGATACACCTCAGAAACAAAAACTGAATTTGAGATTGAAGACATTGATGATACTTTGTCTCCAACCGAAGAAGAACTAAAACCTCAAGAAGAGATGGTAGGGACTGCAACTATAACAACTGAGACAAAAGTCTTCTTGACAATGTCTGAAGACAGAGTTGATACAGCTGTAACAGCTCAAGAGACTCTAATTACAGAACCTGTAACTCAAATTCTGCAAACAGTTACAGAATCGACAATTTGCGAAACACAACTTCCAACATCCACAATGCTAACACATTCTACAACGGAGCAAACCGATATGGCAGGTGGCACAGAGGAAATCCCACAGCACAAAGAAGACAGCAAGGTTGACTCTGAAGGAAAAGAGAGAGAAACAACTCAAGGCACTCAAGTTACAGAACCCAAAGCAGAAATTCTAGAGGTGTCTGAAGAAAGAGTGGATACGGCTAGAACAACTCAAGAGACTGAAATTACTGAACCCAAAACACAAATTCTAGAGACAGTTATAGAAGTATCACTTCCCGAAACACAGCTTCCGACATTATCAACGCTCCATTTTGTTCAGTCTGATCAAAAGGCTATTCCAGATAGCTTGGTTGCTATGCCACAGCCAAAAGGAGACATTCAGCTTGAGTTAGAAGAAACAGAGGCAGAATCTATAAGTGAATGCATTAGCACTGAAGAAAAAGAAACCAGTTCTTGGGGATGGGGCATACAGCTCCCTGCATTCAAAATTCCACTGTTTGGCAAATCTGACAAACCAGCTGATCTAACGGAAACTGAAGATGCTTCAAAACCCAAAGAAGAAGTGAAACATGAGAATGAAATAACAGAGCGGGAGACAGTTATAGAGTCTTTAGGCCTCTCAGTTGAGTCTGAGCCAACAACAGTTTCGAAAGAAGAGGTAACAGTAGAGCTTCGGCAAGAGGAAGAAAGGCCTAAACCCGACACGGACTCCATTCAGTCACTTGAAATACAGAAAGACATCAAAGAATCTGAAGTAGTGCAGAAAGAGTTAAGCATTCAAGTGGAACCCTCTGTGGAAGAACACTGGGAGGTGCAGGGTAAAGGGAAAAGACGCAGGAAAAAGGTTAAAAAGGTGGAAAACACTGTCATAGCTACTGAATACCAAGAGACAGGTTTTACTTCTCCCCTGGAAGGATACACCTCAGGAACAAAAACTGAATTTGAGATTGAAGACATTGATGATACTTTGTCTCCAACCGAAGAAGAACTAAAACCTCAAGAAGAGATGGCAGAGACTGCAACTATAACAACTGAGACAACTGAGACAAAACTCTTCTTGACAATGTCTGAAGACAGAGTTGATACAGCTGTAACAGCTCAAGAGACTCTAATTACAGAACCTACAACTCAAATTCTGCAACCAGTTACAGAATTGACAATTTGCGAAACACAACTTCCAACATCCACAATGCTAACACATTCTATAACGGAGCAAACCGATATGGCAGGTGGCACAGAGGAAATCCCACAGCAGAAAGAAGACAGCAAGGTTGACTCTGAAGAAAAAGAGAGAGAAACAACTCAAGACACTCAAGTTACAGAACCCAAAGCAGAAATTCTAGAGGTGTCTGAAGAAAGAGTGGATACGGCTAGAACAACTCAAGAGACTGAAATTACTGAACCCAAAACACAAATTCTAGAGACAGTTATAGAAGTATCACTTCCCGAAACACAGCTTCCGACATTATCAACGCTCCATTTTGTTCAGTCTGATCAAAAGGCTATTCCAGATAGCTTGGTTGCTATGCCACAGCCAAAAGGAGACATTCAGCTTGAGTTAGAAGAAACAGAGGCAGAATCTATAAGTGAATGCATTAGCACTGAAGAAAAAGAAACCAGTTCTTGGGGATGGGGCATACAGCTCCCTGCATTCAAAATTCCACTGTTTGGCAAATCTGACAAACCAGCTGATCTAACGGAAACTGAAGATGCTTCAAAACCCAAAGAAGAAGTGAAACATGAGAATGAAATAACAGAGCGGGAGACAGTTATAGAGTCTTTAGGCCTCTCAGTTGAGTCTGAGCCAACAACAGTTTCGAAAGAAGAGGTAACAGTAGAGCTTCGGCAAGAGGAAGAAAGGCCTAAACCCGACACTGACTCCATTCAGTCACTTGAAATACAGAAAGACATCAAAGAATCTGAAGTAGTGCAGAAAGAGTTAAGCATTCAAGTGGAACCCTCTGTGGAAGAACACTGGGAGGTGCAGGGTAAAGGGAAAAGACGCAGGAAAAAGGTTAAAAAGGTGGAAAACACTGTCATAGCTACTGAATACCAAGAGACAGGTTTTACTTCTCCCCTGGAAGGATACACCTCAGGAACAAAAACTGAATTTGAGATTGAAGACATTGATGATACTTTGTCTCCAACCGAAGAAGAACTAAAACCTCAAGAAGAGATGGCAGAGACTGCAACTATAACAACTGAGACAACTGAGACAAAACTCTTCTTGACAATGTCTGAAGACAGAGTTGATACAGCTGTAACAGCTCAAGAGACTCTAATTACAGAACCTACAACTCAAATTCTGCAACCAGTTACAGAATTGACAATTTGCGAAACACAACTTCCAACATCCACAATGCTAACACATTCTATAACGGAGCAAACCGATATGGCAGGTGGCACAGAGGAAATCCCACAGCAGAAAGAAGACAGCAAGGTTGACTCTGAAGAAAAAGAGAGAGAAACAACTCAAGACACTCAAGTTACAGAACCCAAAGCAGAAATTCTAGAGGTGTCTGAAGAAAGAGTGGATACGGCTAGAACAACTCAAGAGACTGAAATTACTGAACCCAAAACACAAATTCTAGAGACAGTTATAGAAGTATCAGTTCCCGAAACACAGCTTCCGACATTATCAACGCTCCATTTTGTTCAGTCTGATCAAAAGGCTATTCCAGATAGCTTGGTTGCTATGCCACAGCCAAAAGGGGGCATTCAGCTTGAGTTAGAAGAAACAGAGGCAGAATCTATAAGTGAATGCATTAGCACTGAAGAAAAAGAAACCAGTTCTTGGATATGGGGCATACAGCTCCCTGCATTCAAAATACCACTGTTTGGCAAATCTGACAAACCAGCTGATCTAACGGAAGCTGAAGATGCTTCAAAACCCCAAGAAGAAGTGAAACACGACGCTGAAATAACAGAGTGGGAGACAGTTATAGAGTCTTTAAGCCTCTCAGTTGAGTCTGAGCCAACAACAGTTTCGAAAGAAGAGGTAACTGTAGAGCTTCAGCAAGAGGAAGAAAGGCCTAAACCCGACACTGACTCCATTCAGTCACTTGAAATACAGAAAGACATCAAAGAATCTGAAGTAGTGCCGAAAGAGTTAAGCATTCAAGTGGAACCCTCTGTGGAAGAACACTGGGAGGTGCAGAGTAAAGGGAAAAGACGCAGGAAAAAGGTTAAAAAAGTGGAAAACACTGTCATAGCTACTGAATACCAAGAGACAGGTTTTACTTCTCCCCTGGAAGGATACACCTCAGAAACAAAAACTGAATTTGAGATTGAAGACATTGATGATACTTTGTCTCCAACCGAAGAAGAACTAAAACCTCAAGAAGAGATGGCAGAGACTGCAACTATAACAACTGAGACAACTGAGACAAAACTCTTCTTGACAATGTCTGAAGACAGAGTTGATACAGCTGTAACAGCTCAAGAGACTCTAATTACAGAACCCACAACTCAAATTCTGCAAACAGTTACAGAATTGACAATTTGCGAAACACAACTTCCAACATCCACAATGCTAACACTTTCTACAACGGAGCAAACCGATATGGCAGGTGGCACAGAGGAAATCCCACAGCACAAAGAAGACAGCAAGGTTGACTCTGAAGAAAAAGAGAGAGAAACAACTCAAGACACTCAAGTTACAGAACCCAAAGCAGAAATTCTAGAGGTGTCTGAAGAAAGAGTGGATACGGCTAGAACAACTCAAGAGACTGAAATTACTGAACCCAAAACACAAATTCTAGAGACAGTTATAGAAGTATCAGTTCCTGAAACACAGCTTCCGACATTATCAACGCTCCATTTTGTTCAGTCTGATCAAAAGGCTATTCCAGATAGCTTGGTTGCTATGCCACAGCCAAAAGGGGGCATTCAGCTTGAGTTAGAAGAAACAGAGGCAGAATCTATAAGTGAATGCATTAGCACTGAAGAAAAAGAAACCAGTTCTTGGGGATGGGGCATACAGCTCCCTGCATTCAAAATACCACTGTTTGGCAAATCTGACAAACCAGCTGATCTAACGGAAGCTGAAGATGCTTCAAAACCCAAAGAAGAAGTGAAACACAACGCTGAAATAACAGAGCGGGAGACAGTTATAGAGTCTTTAAACCTCTCAGTTGAGTCTGAGCCAACAACAGTTTCCAAAGAAGAGGTGACAGTAGAGCTTCAGCAAGAGGAAGAAAGGCCTAAACCTGACACTGACTCCATTCAGTCACTTGAAATACAGAAAGACATTAAAGAATCTGAAGTAGTGCCGAAAGAGTTAAGCATTCAAGTGGAACCCTCTGTGGAAGAACACTGGGAGGTGCAGGGTAAAGGGAAAAGACGCAGGAAAAAGGTTACAAAAGTGGAAAAAACTATCATAGCTACTGAATACCAAGAGACAGGTGTTACTTCTCCCCTGGAAGGATACAGCTCAGAAACAAAAACTGAATTTGAGATTGAAGACATTGATGATACTTTGTCTCCAACCGAAGAAGAACTAAAACCTCAAGAAGAGATGGTAGAGACTGCAACTATAACAACTGAGACAACTGAGACAAAAGTCTTCTTGACAATGTCTGAAGACAGAGTTGATACAGCTGTAACAGCTCAAGAGACTCTAATTACAGAACCTATAACTCAAATTCTGCAAACAGTTACAGAATCGACAATTTGCGAAACACAGCTTCCAACATCCACAGTCTTAACACTTTCTACAACGGAGCAAACCGATATGGCAGGTGGCACAGAGGAAATCCCACAGCACAAAGAAGACAGCAAGGTTGACTCTGAAGGAAAAGAGAGAGAAACAACTCAAGACACTCAAGTTACAGAACCCAAAGCAGAAATTCTAGAGGTGTCTGAAGAAAGAGTGGATACGGCTAGAACAACTCAAGAGACTGAAATTACAGAACCCAAAACACAAATTCTAGAGACAGTTATAGAAGTATCAGTTCCCGAAACACAGCTTCAGACATTATCAACGCTCCATTTTGTTCAGTCTGATCAAAAGGCTATTCCAGATAGCTTGGTTGCTATGCCACAGCCAAAAGGAGACATTCAGCTTGAGTTAGAAGAAACAGAGGCAGAATCTATAAGTGAATGCATTAGCACTGAAGAAAAAGAAACCAGTTCTTGGGGATGGGGCATACAGCTCCCTGCATTCAAAATACCACTGTTTGGCAAATCTGACAAACCAGCTGATCTAACGGAAGCTGAAGATGCTTCAAAACCCAAAGAAGAAGTCAAACACGAGGCTGAAATAACAGAGCGGGAGACAGTTATAGAGTCTTTAGGCCTCTCAGTTGAGTCTGAGCCAACAACAGTTTCCAAAGAAGAGGTGACAGTAGAGCTTCAGCAAGAGGAAGAAAGGCCTAAACCTGACACTGACTCCATTCAGTCACTTGAAATACAGAAAGACATTAAAGAATCTGAAGTAGTGCCGAAAGAGTTAAGCATTCAAGTGGAACCCTCTGTGGAAGAACACTGGGAGGTGCAGGGTAAAGGGAAAAGACGCAGGAAAAAGGTTACAAAAGTGGAAAAAACTATCATAGCTACTGAATACCAAGAGACAGGTGTTACTTCTCCCCTGGAAGGATACAGCTCAGAAACAAAAACTGAATTTGAGATTGAAGACATTGATGATACTTTGTCTCCAACCGAAGAAGAACTAAAACCTCAAGAAGAGATGGTAGAGACTGCAACTATAACAACTGAGACAACTGAGACAAAAGTCTTCTTGACAATGTCTGAAGACAGAGTTGATACAGCTGTAACAGCTCAAGAGACTCTAATTACAGAACCTATAACTCAAATTCTGCAAACAGTTACAGAATCGACAATTTGCGAAACACAGCTTCCAACATCCACAGTCTTAACACTTTCTACAACGGAGCAAACCGATATGGCAGGTGGCACAGAGGAAATCCCACAGCACAAAGAAGACAGCAAGGTTGACTCTGAAGGAAAAGAGAGAGAAACAACTCAAGACACTCAAGTTACAGAACCCAAAGCAGAAATTCTAGAGGTGTCTGAAGAAAGAGTGGATACGGCTAGAACAACTCAAGAGACTGAAATTACAGAACCCAAAACACAAATTCTAGAGACAGTTATAGAAGTATCAGTTCCCGAAACACAGCTTCAGACATTATCAACGCTCCATTTTGTTCAGTCTGATCAAAAGGCTATTCCAGATAGCTTGGTTGCTATGCCACAGCCAAAAGGAGACATTCAGCTTGAGTTAGAAGAAACAGAGGCAGAATCTATAAGTGAATGCATTAGCACTGAAGAAAAAGAAACCAGTTCTTGGGGATGGGGCATACAGCTCCCTGCATTCAAAATACCACTGTTTGGCAAATCTGACAAACCAGCTGATCTAACGGAAGCTGAAGATGCTTCAAAACCCAAAGAAGAAGTCAAACACGAGGCTGAAATAACAGAGCGGGAGACAGTTATAGAGTCTTTAGGCCTCTCAGTTGAGTCTGAGCCAACAACAGTTTCGAAAGAAGAGGTAACAGTAGAGCTTCGGCAAGAGGAAGAAAGGCCTAAACCCGACACTGACTCCATTCAGTCACTTGAAATACAGAAAGACATCAAAGAATCTGAAGTAGTGCCGAAAGAGTTAAGCATTCAAGTGGAACCCTCTGTGGAAGAACACTGGGAGGTGCAGAGTAAAGGGAAAAGACGCAGGAAAAAGGTTAAAAAAGTGGAAAACACTGTCATAGCTACTGAATACCAAGAGACAGGTTTTACTTCTCCCCTGGAAGGATACACCTCAGAAACAAAAACTGAATTTGAGATTGAAGACATTGATGATACTTTGTCTCCAACCGAAGAAGAACTAAAACCTCAAGAAGAGATGGCAGAGACTGCAACTATAACAACTGAGACAACTGAGACAAAACTCTTCTTGACAATGTCTGAAGACAGAGTTGATACAGCTGTAACAGCTCAAGAGACTCTAATTACAGAACCCACAACTCAAATTCTGCAAACAGTTACAGAATTGACAATTTGCGAAACACAACTTCCAACATCCACAATGCTAACACTTTCTACAACGGAGCAAACCGATATGGCAGGTGGCACAGAGGAAATCCCACAGCACAAAGAAGACAGCAAGGTTGACTCTGAAGAAAAAGAGAGAGAAACAACTCAAGACACTCAAGTTACAGAACCCAAAGCAGAAATTCTAGAGGTGTCTGAAGAAAGAGTGGATACGGCTAGAACAACTCAAGAGACTGAAATTACAGAACCCAAAACACAAATTCTAGAGACAGTTATAGAAGTATCACTTCCCGAAACACAGCTTCCGACATTATCAACGCTCCATTTTGTTCAGTCTGATCAAAAGGCTATTCCAGATAGCTTGGTTGCTATGTCACAGCCAAAAGGAGACATTCAGCTTGAGTTAGAAGAAACAGAGGCAGAATCTATAAGTGAATGCATTAGCACTGAAGAAAAAGAAACCAGTTCTTGGGGATGGGGCATACAGCTCCCTGCATTCAAAATACCACTGTTTGGCAAATCTGACAAACCAGCTGATCTAACGGAAACTGAAGATGCTTCAAAACCCAAAGAAGAAGTAAAACACGAGGCTGATATAACAGAGCGGAAGACAGTTATAGAGTCTTTCAGCCTCTCAGTTGAGTCTGAGCCAACAACAGTTTCCAAAGAAGAGGTGACAGTAGAGCTTCAGCAAGAGGAAGAAAGGCCTAAACCTGACACTGACTCCATTCAGTTACTTGAAATACAGAAAGACATTAAAGAATCTGAAGTAGTGCCGAAAGAGTTAAGCATTCAAGTGGAACCCTCTGTGGAAGAACACTGGGAGGTGCAGGGTAAAGGGAAAAGACGCAGGAAAAAGGTTACAAAAGTGGAAAAAACTGTCATAGCTACTGAATACCAAGAGACAGGTGTTACTTCTCCCCTGGAAGGATACACCTCAGAAACAAAAACTGAATTTGAGATTGAAGACATTGATGATACTTTGTCTCCAACCGAAGAAGAACTAAAACCTCAAGAAGAGATGGTAGAGACTGCAAATATAACAACTGAGACAACTGAGACAAAAGTCTTCTTGACAATGTCTGAAGACAGAGTTGATACAGCTGTAACAGCTCAAGAGACTCTAATTACAGAACCTATAACTCAAATTCTGCAAACAGTTACAGAATCGACAATTTGCGAAACACAGCTTCCAACATCCACAGTCTTAACACTTTCTACAACGGAGCAAACCGATATGGCAGGTGGCACAGAGGAAATCCCACAGCACAAAGAAGACAGCAAGGTTGACTCTGAAGGAAAAGAGAGAGAAACAACTCAAGACACTCAAGTTACATTACCCAAAGCAGAAATTCTAGAGGTGTCTGAAGAAAGAGTGGATACGGCTAGAACAACTCAAGAGACTGAAATTACAGAACCCAAAACACAAATTCTAGAGACAGTTATAGAAGTATCAGTTCCCGAAACACAGCTTCAGACATTATCAACGCTCCATTTTGTTCAGTCTGATCAAAAGGCTATTCCAGATAGCTTGGTTGCTATGCCACAGCCAAAAGGAGACATTCAGCTTGAGTTAGAAGAAACAGAGGCAGAATCTATAAGTGAATGCATTAGCACTGAAGAAAAAGAAACCAGTTCTTGGGGATGGGGCATACAGCTCCCTGCATTCAAAATACCACTGTTTGGCAAATCTGACAAACCAGCTGATCTAACGGAAGCTGAGGATGCTTCAAAACCCAAAGAAGAAGTCAAACACGAGGCTGAAATAACAGAGCGGGAGACAGTTATAGAGTCTTTAGGCCTCTCAGTTGAGTCTGAGCCAACAACAGTTTCGAAAGAAGAGGTAACAGTAGAGCTTCGGCAAGAGGAAGAAAGGCCTAAACCCGACACTGACTCCATTCAGTCACTTGAAATACAGAAAGACATCAAAGAATCTGAAGTAGTGCAGAAAGAGTTAAGCATTCAAGTGGAACCCTCTGTGGAAGAACACTGGGAGGTGCAGGGTAAAGGGAAAATACGCAGGAAAAAGGTTACAAAAGTGGAAAAAACTGTCATAGCTACTGAATACCAAGAGACAGGTGTTACTTCTCCCCTGGAAGGATACACCTCAGAAACAAAAACTGAATTTGAGATTGAAGACATTGATGATACTTTGTCTCCAACTGAAGAAGAACTAAAACCTCAAGAAGAGATGGTAGAGACTGCAACTATAACAACTGACACAACTGAGATAAAACTCTTCTTGACAATGTCTGAAGACAGAGTTGATACAGCTGTAACAGCTCAAGAGACTCTAATTACAGAACCTACAACTCAAATTCTGCAACCAGTTACAGAATTGACAATTTGCGAAACACAACTTCCAACATCCACAATGCTAACACATTCTATAACGGAGCAAACCGATATGGCAGGTGGCACAGAGGAAATCCCACAGCAGAAAGAAGACAGCAAGGTTGACTCTGAAGAAAAAGAGAGAGAAACAACTCAAGACACTCAAGTTACAGAACCCAAAGCAGAAATTCTAGAGGTGTCTGAAGAAAGAGTGGATACGGCTAGAACAACTCAAGAGACTGAAATTACTGAACCCAAAACACAAATTCTAGAGACAGTTATAGAAGTATCAGTTCCCGAAACACAGCTTCCGACATTATCAACGCTCCATTTTGTTCAGTCTGATCAAAAGGCTATTCCAGATAGCTTGGTTGCTATGCCACAGCCAAAAGGGGGCATTCAGCTTGAGTTAGAAGAAACAGAGGCAGAATCTATAAGTGAATGCATTAGCACTGAAGAAAAAGAAACCAGTTCTTGGGGATGGGGCATACAGCTCCCTGCATTCAAAATACCACTGTTTGGCAAATCTGACAAACCAGCTGATCTAACGGAAGCTGAAGATGCTTCAAAACCCCAAGAAGAAGTGAAACACGACGCTGAAATAACAGAGTGGGAGACAGTTATAGAGTCTTTAAGCCTCTCAGTTGAGTCTGAGCCAACAACAGTTTCGAAAGAAGAGGTAACTGTAGAGCTTCAGCAAGAGGAAGAAAGGCCTAAACCCGACACTGACTCCATTCAGTCACTTGAAATACAGAAAGACATCAAAGAATCTGAAGTAGTGCTGAAAGAGTTAAGCATTCAAGTGGAACCCTCTGTGGAAGAACACTGGGAGGTGCAGGGTAAAGTTAAAAGACGCAGGAAAAAGGTTAAAAAGGTGGAAAACACTGTCATAGCTATTGAATACCAAGAGACAGGTTTTACTTCTCCCCTGGAAGGATACACCTCAGGAACAAAAACTGAATTTGAGATTGAAGACATTGATGATACTTTGTCTCCAACCGAAGAAGAACTAAAACCTCAAGAAGAGATGGCAGAGACTGCAACTATAACAACTGAGACAACTGAGACAAAACTCTTCTTGACAATGTCTGAAGACAGAGTTGATACAGCTGTAACAGCTCAAGAGACTCTAATTACAGAACCCACAACTCAAATTCTGCAAACAGTTACAGAATTGACAATTTGCGAAACACAACTTCCAACATCCACAATGCTAACACTTTCTACAACGGAGCAAACCGATATGGCAGGTGGCACAGAGGAAATCCCACAGCACAAAGAAGACAGCAAGGTTGACTCTGAAGAAAAAGAGAGAGAAACAACTCAAGACACTCAAGTTACAGAACCCAAAGCAGAAATTCTAGAGGTGTCTGAAGAAAGAGTGGATACGGCTAGAACAACTCAAGAGACTGAAATTACAGAACCCAAAACACAAATTCTAGAGACAGTTATAGAAGTATCACTTCCCGAAACACAGCTTCCGACATTATCAACGCTCCATTTTGTTCAGTCTGATCAAAAGGCTATTCCAGATAGCTTGGTTGCTATGTCACAGCCAAAAGGAGACATTCAGCTTGAGTTAGAAGAAACAGAGGCAGAATCTATAAGTGAATGCATTAGCACTGAAGAAAAAGAAACCAGTTCTTGGGGATGGGGCATACAGCTCCCTGCATTCAAAATACCACTGTTTGGCAAATCTGACAAACCAGCTGATCTAACGGAAACTGAAGATGCTTCAAAACCCAAAGAAGAAGTAAAACACGAGGCTGATATAACAGAGCGGAAGACAGTTATAGAGTCTTTCAGCCTCTCAGTTGAGTCTGAGCCAACAACAGTTTCCAAAGAAGAGGTGACAGTAGAGCTTCAGCAAGAGGAAGAAAGGCCTAAACCTGACACTGACTCCATTCAGTCACTTGAAATACAGAAAGACATTAAAGAATCTGAAGTAGTGCCGAAAGAGTTAAGCATTCAAGTGGAACCCTCTGTGGAAGAACACTGGGAGGTGCAGCGTAAAGGGAAAAGACGCAGGAAAAAGGTTACAAAAGTGGAAAAAACTGTCATAGCTACTGAATACCAAGAGACAGGTGTTACTTCTCCCCTGGAAGGATACACCTCAGAAACAAAAACTGAATTTGAGATTGAAGACATTGATGATACTTTGTCTCCAACCAAAGAAGAACTAAAACCTCAAGAAGAGATGGTAGAGACTGCAACTATAACAACTGAGACAACTGAGACAAAAGTCTTCTTGACAATGTCTGAAGACAGAGTTGATACAGCTGTAACAGCTCAAGAGACTCTAATTACAGAACCTATAACTCAAATTCTGCAAACAGTTACAGAATCGACAATTTGCGAAACACAGCTTCCAACATCCACAGTCTTAACACTTTCTACAACGGAGCAAACCGATATGGCAGGTGGCACAGAGGAAATCCCACAGCACAAAGAAGACAGCAAGGTTGACTCTGAAGGAAAAGAGAGAGAAACAACTCAAGACACTCAAGTTACATTACCCAAAGCAGAAATTCTAGAGGTGTCTGAAGAAAGAGTGGATACGGCTAGAACAACTCAAGAGACTGAAATTACAGAACCCAAAACACAAATTCTAGAGACAGTTATAGAAGTATCAGTTCCCGAAACACAGCTTCAGACATTATCAACGCTCCATTTTGTTCAGTCTGATCAAAAGGCTATTCCAGATAGCTTGGTTGCTATGCCACAGCCAAAAGGAGACATTCAGCTTGAGTTAGAAGAAACAGAGGCAGAATCTATAAGTGAATGCATTAGCACTGAAGAAAAAGAAACCAGTTCTTGGGGATGGGGCATACAGCTCCCTGCATTCAAAATACCACTGTTTGGCAAATCTGACAAACCAGCTGATCTAACGGAAGCTGAGGATGCTTCAAAACCCAAAGAAGAAGTCAAACACGAGGCTGAAATAACAGAGCGGGAGACAGTTATAGAGTCTTTAGGCCTCTCAGTTGAGTCTGAGCCAACAACAGTTTCGAAAGAAGAGGTAACAGTAGAGCTTCGGCAAGAGGAAGAAAGGCCTAAACCCGACACTGACTCCATTCAGTCACTTGAAATACAGAAAGACATCAAAGAATCTGAAGTAGTGCAGAAAGAGTTAAGCATTCAAGTGGAACCCTCTGTGGAAGAACACTGGGAGGTGCAGGGTAAAGGGAAAAGACGCAGGAAAAAGGTTACAAAAGTGGAAAAAACTGTCATAGCTACTGAATACCAAGAGACAGGTGTTACTTCTCCCCTGGAAGGATACACCTCAGAAACAAAAACTGAATTTGAGATTGAAGACATTGATGATACTTTGTCTCCAACTGAAGAAGAACTAAAACCTCAAGAAGAGATGGTAGAGACTGCAACTATAACAACTGACACAACTGAGATAAAACTCTTCTTGACAATGTCTGAAGACAGAGTTGATACAGCTGTAACAGCTCAAGAGACTCTAATTACAGAACCTACAACTCAAATTCTGCAACCAGTTACAGAATTGACAATTTGCGAAACACAACTTCCAACATCCACAATGCTAACACATTCTATAACGGAGCAAACCGATATGGCAGGTGGCACAGAGGAAATCCCACAGCAGAAAGAAGACAGCAAGGTTGACTCTGAAGAAAAAGAGAGAGAAACAACTCAAGACACTCAAGTTACAGAACCCAAAGCAGAAATTCTAGAGGTGTCTGAAGAAAGAGTGGATACGGCTAGAACAACTCAAGAGACTGAAATTACTGAACCCAAAACACAAATTCTAGAGACAGTTATAGAAGTATCAGTTCCCGAAACACAGCTTCCGACATTATCAACGCTCCATTTTGTTCAGTCTGATCAAAAGGCTATTCCAGATAGCTTGGTTGCTATGCCACAGCCAAAAGGGGGCATTCAGCTTGAGTTAGAAGAAACAGAGGCAGAATCTATAAGTGAATGCATTAGCACTGAAGAAAAAGAAACCAGTTCTTGGGGATGGGGCATACAGCTCCCTGCATTCAAAATACCACTGTTTGGCAAATCTGACAAACCAGCTGATCTAACGGAAGCTGAAGATGCTTCAAAACCCCAAGAAGAAGTGAAACACGACGCTGAAATAACAGAGTGGGAGACAGTTATAGAGTCTTTAAGCCTCTCAGTTGAGTCTGAGCCAACAACAGTTTCGAAAGAAGAGGTAACTGTAGAGCTTCAGCAAGAGGAAGAAAGGCCTAAACCCGACACTGACTCCATTCAGTCACTTGAAATACAGAAAGACATCAAAGAATCTGAAGTAGTGCCGAAAGAGTTAAGCATTCAAGTGGAACCCTCTGTGGAAGAACACTGGGAGGTGCAGGGTAAAGGGAAAAGACGCAGGAAAAAGGTTAAAAAGGTGGAAAACACTGTCATAGCTACTGAATACCAAGAGACAGGTTTTACTTCTCCCCTGGAAGGATACACCTCAGGAACAAAAACTGAATTTGAGATTGAAGACATTGATGATACATTGTCTCCAACCGAAGAAGAACTAAAACCTCAAGAAGAGATGGCAGAGACTGCAACTATAACAACTGAGACAACTGAGACAAAACTCTTCTTGACAATGTCTGAAGACAGAGTTGATACAGCTGTAACAGCTCAAGAGACTCTAATTACAGAACCCACAACTCAAATTCTGCAAACAGTTACAGAATTGACAATTTGCGAAACACAACTTCCAACATCCACAATGCTAACACTTTCTACAACGGAGCAAACCGATATGGCAGGTGGCACAGAGGAAATCCCACAGCACAAAGAAGACAGCAAGGTTGACTCTGAAGAAAAAGAGAGAGAAACAACTCAAGACACTCAAGTTACAGAACCCAAAGCAGAAATTCTAGAGGTGTCTGAAGAAAGAGTGGATACGGCTAGAACAACTCAAGAGACTGAAATTACAGAACCCAAAACACAAATTCTAGAGACAGTTATAGAAGTATCACTTCCCGAAACACAGCTTCCGACATTATCAACGCTCCATTTTGTTCAGTCTGATCAAAAGGCTATTCCAGATAGCTTGGTTGCTATGTCACAGCCAAAAGGAGACATTCAGCTTGAGTTAGAAGAAACAGAGGCAGAATCTATAAGTGAATGCATTAGCACTGAAGAAAAAGAAACCAGTTCTTGGGGATGGGGCATACAGCTCCCTGCATTCAAAATACCACTGTTTGGCAAATCTGACAAACCAGCTGATCTAACGGAAACTGAAGATGCTTCAAAACCCAAAGAAGAAGTAAAACACGAGGCTGATATAACAGAGCGGAAGACAGTTATAGAGTCTTTCAGCCTCTCAGTTGAGTCTGAGCCAACAACAGTTTCCAAAGAAGAGGTGACAGTAGAGCTTCAGCAAGAGGAAGAAAGACCTAAACCTGACACTGACTCCATTCAGTCACTTGAAATACAGAAAGACATTAAAGAATCTGAAGTAGTGCCGAAAGAGTTAAGCATTCAAGTGGAACCCTCTGTGGAAGAACACTGGGAGGTGCAGGGTAAAGGGAAAAGACGCAGGAAAAAGGTTACAAAAGTGGAAAAAACTGTCATAGCTACTGAATACCAAGAGACAGGTGTTACTTCTCCCCTGGAAGGATACACCTCAGAAACAAAAACTGAATTTGAGATTGAAGACATTGATGATACTTTGTCTCCAACCGAAGAAGAACTAAAACCTCAAGAAGAGATGGTAGAGACTGCAACTATAACAACTGAGACAACTGAGACAAAAGTCTTCTTGACAATGTCTGAAGACAGAGTTGATACAGCTGTAACAGCTCAAGAGACTCTAATTACAGAACCTATAACTCAAATTCTGCAAACAGTTACAGAATCGACAATTTGCGAAACACAGCTTCCAACATCCACAGTCTTAACACTTTCTACAACGGAGCAAACCGATATGGCAGGTGGCACAGAGGAAATCCCACAGCACAAAGAAGACAGCAAGGTTGACTCTGAAGGAAAAGAGAGAGAAACAACTCAAGACACTCAAGTTACATTACCCAAAGCAGAAATTCTAGAGGTGTCTGAAGAAAGAGTGGATACGGCTAGAACAACTCAAGAGACTGAAATTACAGAACCCAAAACACAAATTCTAGAGACAGTTATAGAAGTATCAGTTCCCGAAACACAGCTTCAGACATTATCAACGCTCCATTTTGTTCAGTCTGATCAAAAGGCTATTCCAGATAGCTTGGTTGCTATGCCACAGCCAAAAGGAGACATTCAGCTTGAGTTAGAAGAAACAGAGGCAGAATCTATAAGTGAATGCATTAGCACTGAAGAAAAAGAAACCAGTTCTTGGGGATGGGGCATACAGCTCCCTGCATTCAAAATACCACTGTTTGGCAAATCTGACAAACCAGCTGATCTAACGGAAGCTGAGGATGCTTCAAAACCCAAAGAAGAAGTCAAACACGAGGCTGAAATAACAGAGCGGGAGACAGTTATAGAGTCTTTAGGCCTCTCAGTTGAGTCTGAGCCAACAACAGTTTCGAAAGAAGAGGTAACAGTAGAGCTTCGGCAAGAGGAAGAAAGGCCTAAACCCGACACTGACTCCATTCAGTCACTTGAAATACAGAAAGACATCAAAGAATCTGAAGTAGTGCAGAAAGAGTTAAGCATTCAAGTGGAACCCTCTGTGGAAGAACACTGGGAGGTGCAGGGTAAAGGGAAAAGACGCAGGAAAAAGGTTACAAAAGTGGAAAAAACTGTCATAGCTACTGAATACCAAGAGACAGGTGTTACTTCTCCCCTGGAAGGATACACCTCAGAAACAAAAACTGAATTTGAGATTGAAGACATTGATGATACTGTGTCTCCAACCGAAGAAGAACTAAAACCTCAAGAAGAGATGGTAGAGACTGCAACTATAACAACTGAGACAAAACTCTTCTTGACAATGTCTGAAGACAGAGTTGATACAGCTGTAACAGCTCAAGAGACTCTAATTACAGAACCTATAACTCAAATTCTGCAAACAGTTACAGAATCGACAATTTGCGAAACACAACTTCCAACATCCACAATGCTAACACATTCTACAACGGAGCAAACCGATATGGCAGGTGGCACAGAGGAAATCCCACAGCACAAAGAAGACAGCAAGGTTGACTCTGAAGAAATAGAGAGAGAAACAACTCAAGACACTCAAGTTACAGAACCCAAAGCAGAAATTCTAGAGGTGTCTGAAGAAAGAGTGGATACGGCTAGAACAACTCAAGAGACTGAAATTACAGAACCCGAAAAACAAATTCTAGAGACAGTTATAGAAGTATCAGTTCCCAAAACACAGCTTCCGACGTTATCAACGCTCCATTTTGTTCAGTCTGATCAAAAGGCTATTCCAGATAGCTCGGTTGCTATACCACAGCCGAAAGGAGACATGCAGCTTGAGTTAGAAGAAACAGAGTCAGAATCTAAAAGTGAATGCATTAGCACTGAAGAAAAAGAAACCAGTTCTTGGGGATGGGGCATACAGCTCCCTGCATTCAAAATACCACTATTTGGCAAATCTGACAAACCAGCTGATCTAACGGAAACTGAAGATCCTTCAAAACCCAAAGAAGAAGTAAAACACGAGGCTGAAATAACAGAGCGGGAGACAGTTATAGAGTCTTTAACCCTCTCAGTTGAGTCTGAGCCAACAACAGTATCCAAAGAAGAGGTGACAGTAGAGCTTCAGCAAGAGGAAGAAAGGCCTAAACCCGACACTGACTCCATTCAGTCACTTGAAATACAGAAAGACATCAAAGAATCTGAAGTAGTGCAGAAAGAGTTAAGCATTCAAGTGGAACCCTCTGTGGAAGAACACTGGGAGGTGCAGGGTAAAGGGAAAAGACGCAGGAAAAAGGTTACAAAAGTGGAAAAAACTGTCATAGCTACTGAATACCAAGAGGCAGGTGTTACTTCTCCCCTGGAAGGATACACCTCAGAAACAAAAACTGAATTTGAGATTGAAGAGATTGATGATACTGTGTCTCCAACCGAAGAAGAACAAAAACCTCAAGAAGAGATGGTAGAGACTGCAACTATAACAACTGAGACAACTGAGACAAAACTCTTCTTGACAATGTCTGAAGACAGAGTTGATACAGCTGTAACAGCTCAAGAGACTCTAATTACAGAACCCACAATACAAATTTTGCAGACAGTTACAGAATTGACAATTTGCGAAACACAGCTTCCAACATCCACAGTCTTAACACTTTCTACAACGGAGCAAACCGATATGGCAGGTGGCACAGAGGAAATCCCACAGCACAAAGAAGACAGCAAGGTTGACTCTGAAGAAAAAGAGAGAGAAACAACTCAAGACACTCAAGTTACAGAACCTAATGCAGAAATTCTAGAGGTATCTGAAGAAAGAGTGGATACGGCTAGAACAATTCAAGAAACTGAAATTACAGAACCCAAAACACAAATTCTAGAGACAGTTATAGAAGTATCAGTTCCCAAAACACAGCTTCTGACATTATCAACGCTCCATTTTGTTCAGTCTGATCAAAATGCTATTCCAGATAGCTTGGTTGCTATGCCACAGCCAAAAGGAGACATTCAGCTTGAGTTAGAAGAAACAGAGGCAGAATCTATAAGTGAATGCATTAGCACTGAAGAAAAAGAAACCAGTTCTTGGGGATGGGGCATACAGCTCCCTGCATTCAAAATACCACTGTTTGGCAAATCTGACAAACCAGCTGATCTAACGGAAACTGAAGATGCTTCAAAACCCAAAGAAGAAGTAAAACACGAGGCTGATATAACAGAGCGGAAGACAGTTATAGAGTCTTTCAGCCTCTCAGTTGAGTCTGAGCCAACAACAGTTTCCAAAGAAGAGGTGACAGTAGAGCTTCAGCAAGAGGAAGAAAGGCCTAAACCTGACACTGACTCCATTCAGTCACTTGAAATACAGAAAGACATTAAAGAATCTGAAGTAGTGCCGAAAGAGTTAAGCATTCAAGTGGAACCCTCTGTGGAAGAACACTGGGAGGTGCAGCGTAAAGGGAAAAGACGCAGGAAAAAGGTTACAAAAGTGGAAAAAACTGTCTTAGCTACTGAATACCAAGAGACAGGTGTTACTTCTCCCCTGGAAGGATACACCTCAGAAACAAAAACTGAATTTGAGATTGAAGACATTGATGATACTTTGTCTCCAACCGAAGAAGAACTAAAACCTCAAGAAGAGATGGTAGAGACTGCAACTATAACAACTGAGACAACTGAGACAAAAGTCTTCTTGACAATGTCTGAAGACAGAGTTGATACAGCTGTAACAGCTCAAGAGACTCTAATTACAGAACCTATAACTCAAATTCTGCAAACAGTTACAGAATCGACAATTTGCGAAACACAGCTTCCAACATCCACAGTCTTAACACTTTCTACAACGGAGCAAACCGATATGGCAGGTGGCACAGAGGAAATCCCACAGCACAAAGAAGACAGCAAGGTTGACTCTGAAGGAAAAGAGAGAGAAACAACTCAAGACACTCAAGTTACATTACCCAAAGCAGAAATTCTAGAGGTGTCTGAAGAAAGAGTGGATACGGCTAGAACAACTCAAGAGACTGAAATTACAGAACCCAAAACACAAATTCTAGAGACAGTTATAGAAGTATCAGTTCCCGAAACACAGCTTCAGACATTATCAACGCTCCATTTTGTTCAGTCTGATCAAAAGGCTATTCCAGATAGCTTGGTTGCTATGCCACAGCCAAAAGGAGACATTCAGCTTGAGTTAGAAGAAACAGAGGCAGAATCTATAAGTGAATGCTTTAGCACTGAAGAAAAAGAAACCAGTTCTTGGGGATGGGGCATACAGCTCCCTGCATTCAAAATACCACTGTTTGGCAAATCTGACAAACCAGCTGATCTAACGGAAGCTGAGGATGCTTCAAAACCCAAAGAAGAAGTCAAACACGAGGCTGAAATAACAGAGCGGGAGACAGTTATAGAGTCTTTAGGCCTCTCAGTTGAGTCTGAGCCAACAACAGTTTCGAAAGAAGAGGTAACAGTAGAGCTTCGGCAAGAGGAAGAAAGGCCTAAACCCGACACTGACTCCATTCAGTCACTTGAAATACAGAAAGACATCAAAGAATCTGAAGTAGTGCAGAAAGAGTTAAGCATTCAAGTGGAACCCTCTGTGGAAGAACACTGGGAGGTGCAGGGTAAAGGGAAAAGACGCAGGAAAAAGGTTACAAAAGTGGAAAAAACTGTCATAGCTACTGAATACCAAGAGACAGGTGTTACTTCTCCCCTGGAAGGATACACCTCAGAAACAAAAACTGAATTTGAGATTGAAGACATTGATGATACTTTGTCTCCAACTGAAGAAGAACTAAAACCTCAAGAAGAGATGGTAGAGACTGCAACTATAACAACTGACACAACTGAGATAAAACTCTTCTTGACAATGTCTGAAGACAGAGTTGATACAGCTGTAACAGCTCAAGAGACTCTAATTACAGAACCTACAACTCAAATTCTGCAACCAGTTACAGAATTGACAATTTGCGAAACACAACTTCCAACATCCACAATGCTAACACATTCTATAACGGAGCAAACCGATATGGCAGGTGGCACAGAGGAAATCCCACAGCAGAAAGAAGACAGCAAGGTTGACTCTGAAGAAAAAGAGAGAGAAACAACTCAAGACACTCAAGTTACAGAACCCAAAGCAGAAATTCTAGAGGTGTCTGAAGAAAGAGTGGATACGGCTAGAACAACTCAAGAGACTGAAATTACTGAACCCAAAACACAAATTCTAGAGACAGTTATAGAAGTATCAGTTCCCGAAACACAGCTTCCGACATTATCAACGCTCCATTTTGTTCAGTCTGATCAAAAGGCTATTCCAGATAGCTTGGTTGCTATGCCACAGCCAAAAGGGGGCATTCAGCTTGAGTTAGAAGAAACAGAGGCAGAATCTATAAGTGAATGCATTAGCACTGAAGAAAAAGAAACCAGTTCTTGGGGATGGGGCATACAGCTCCCTGCATTCAAAATACCACTGTTTGGCAAATCTGACAAACCAGCTGATCTAACGGAAGCTGAAGATGCTTCAAAACCCCAAGAAGAAGTGAAACACGACGCTGAAATAACAGAGTGGGAGACAGTTATAGAGTCTTTAAGCCTCTCAGTTGAGTCTGAGCCAACAACAGTTTCGAAAGAAGAGGTAACTGTAGAGCTTCAGCAAGAGGAAGAAAGGCCTAAACCCGACACTGACTCCATTCAGTCACTTGAAATACAGAAAGACATCAAAGAATCTGAAGTAGTGCCGAAAGAGTTAAGCATTCAAGTGGAACCCTCTGTGGAAGAACACTGGGAGGTGCAGGGTAAAGGTAAAAGACGCAGGAAAAAGGTTAAAAAGGTGGAAAACACTGTCATAGCTATTGAATACCAAGAGACAGGTTTTACTTCTCCCCTGGAAGGATACACCTCAGGAACAAAAACTGAATTTGAGATTGAAGACATTGATGATACTTTGTCTCCAACCGAAGAAGAACTAAAACCTCAAGAAGAGATGGCAGAGACTGCAACTATAACAACTGAGACAACTGAGACAAAACTCTTCTTGACAATGTCTGAAGACAGAGTTGATACAGCTGTAACAGCTCAAGAGACTCTAATTACAGAACCCACAACTCAAATTCTGCAAACAGTTACAGAATTGACAATTTGCGAAACACAACTTCCAACATCCACAATGCTAACACTTTCTACAACGGAGCAAACCGATATGGCAGGTGGCACAGAGGAAATCCCACAGCACAAAGAAGACAGCAAGGTTGACTCTGAAGAAAAAGAGAGAGAAACAACTCAAGACACTCAAGTTACAGAACCCAAAGCAGAAATTCTAGAGGTGTCTGAAGAAAGAGTGGATACGGCTAGAACAACTCAAGAGACTGAAATTACAGAACCCAAAACACAAATTCTAGAGACAGTTATAGAAGTATCACTTCCCGAAACACAGCTTCCGACATTATCAACGCTCCATTTTGTTCAGTCTGATCAAAAGGCTATTCCAGATAGCTTGGTTGCTATGTCACAGCCAAAAGGAGACATTCAGCTTGAGTTAGAAGAAACAGAGGCAGAATCTATAAGTGAATGCATTAGCACTGAAGAAAAAGAAACCAGTTCTTGGGGATGGGGCATACAGCTCCCTGCATTCAAAATACCACTGTTTGGCAAATCTGACAAACCAGCTGATCTAACGGAAACTGAAGATGCTTCAAAACCCAAAGAAGAAGTAAAACACGAGGCTGATATAACAGAGCGGAAGACAGTTATAGAGTCTTTCAGCCTCTCAGTTGAGTCTGAGCCAACAACAGTTTCCAAAGAAGAGGTGACAGTAGAGCTTCAGCAAGAGGAAGAAAGGCCTAAACCTGACACTGACTCCATTCAGTCACTTGAAATACAGAAAGACATTAAAGAATCTGAAGTAGTGCCGAAAGAGTTAAGCATTCAAGTGGAACCCTCTGTGGAAGAACACTGGGAGGTGCAGGGTAAAGGGAAAAGACGCAGGAAAAAGGTTACAAAAGTGGAAAAAACTGTCATAGCTACTGAATACCAAGAGACAGGTGTTACTTCTCCCCTGGAAGGATACACCTCAGAAACAAAAACTGAATTTGAGATTGAAGACATTGATGATACTTTGTCTCCAACCGAAGAAGAACTAAAACCTCAAGAAGAGATGGTAGAGACTGCAACTATAACAACTGAGACAACTGAGACAAAAGTCTTCTTGACAATGTCTGAAGACAGAGTTGATACAGCTGTAACAGCTCAAGAGACTCTAATTACAGAACCTATAACTCAAATTCTGCAAACAGTTACAGAATCGACAATTTGCGAAACACAGCTTCCAACATCCACAGTCTTAACACTTTCTACAACGGAGCAAACCGATATGGCAGGTGGCACAGAGGAAATCCCACAGCACAAAGAAGACAGCAAGGTTGACTCTGAAGGAAAAGAGAGAGAAACAACTCAAGACACTCAAGTTACATTACCCAAAGCAGAAATTCTAGAGGTGTCTGAAGAAAGAGTGGATACGGCTAGAACAACTCAAGAGACTGAAATTACAGAACCCAAAACACAAATTCTAGAGACAGTTATAGAAGTATCAGTTCCCGAAACACAGCTTCAGACATTATCAACGCTCCATTTTGTTCAGTCTGATCAAAAGGCTATTCCAGATAGCTTGGTTGCTATGCCACAGCCAAAAGGAGACATTCAGCTTGAGTTAGAAGAAACAGAGGCAGAATCTATAAGTGAATGCATTAGCACTGAAGAAAAAGAAACCAGTTCTTGGGGATGGGGCATACAGCTCCCTGCATTCAAAATACCACTGTTTGGCAAATCTGACAAACCAGCTGATCTAACGGAAGCTGAGGATGCTTCAAAACCCAAAGAAGAAGTCAAACACGAGGCTGAAATAACAGAGCGGGAGACAGTTATAGAGTCTTTAGGCCTCTCAGTTGAGTCTGAGCCAACAACAGTTTCGAAAGAAGAGGTAACAGTAGAGCTTCGGCAAGAGGAAGAAAGGCCTAAACCCGACACTGACTCCATTCAGTCACTTGAAATACAGAAAGACATCAAAGAATCTGAAGTAGTGCAGAAAGAGTTAAGCATTCAAGTGGAACCCTCTGTGGAAGAACACTGGGAGGTGCAGGGTAAAGGGAAAAGACGCAGGAAAAAGGTTACAAAAGTGGAAAAAACTGTCATAGCTACTGAATACCAAGAGACAGGTGTTACTTCTCCCCTGGAAGGATACACCTCAGAAACAAAAACTGAATTTGAGATTGAAGACATTGATGATACTGTGTCTCCAACCGAAGAAGAACTAAAACCTCAAGAAGAGATGGTAGAGACTGCAACTATAACAACTGAGACAAAACTCTTCTTGACAATGTCTGAAGACAGAGTTGATACAGCTGTAACAGCTCAAGAGACTCTAATTACAGAACCTATAACTCAAATTCTGCAAACAGTTACAGAATCGACAATTTGCGAAACACAACTTCCAACATCCACAATGCTAACACATTCTACAACGGAGCAAACCGATATGGCAGGTGGCACAGAGGAAATCCCACAGCACAAAGAAGACAGCAAGGTTGACTCTGAAGAAATAGAGAGAGAAACAACTCAAGACACTCAAGTTACAGAACCCAAAGCAGAAATTCTAGAGGTGTCTGAAGAAAGAGTGGATACGGCTAGAACAACTCAAGAGACTGAAATTACAGAACCCGAAAAACAAATTCTAGAGACAGTTATAGAAGTATCAGTTCCCAAAACACAGCTTCCGACGTTATCAACGCTCCATTTTGTTCAGTCTGATCAAAAGGCTATTCCAGATAGCTCGGTTGCTATACCACAGCCGAAAGGAGACATGCAGCTTGAGTTAGAAGAAACAGAGTCAGAATCTAAAAGTGAATGCATTAGCACTGAAGAAAAAGAAACCAGTTCTTGGGGATGGGGCATACAGCTCCCTGCATTCAAAATACCACTATTTGGCAAATCTGACAAACCAGCTGATCTAACGGAAACTGAAGATCCTTCAAAACCCAAAGAAGAAGTAAAACACGAGGCTGAAATAACAGAGCGGGAGACAGTTATAGAGTCTTTAACCCTCTCAGTTGAGTCTGAGCCAACAACAGTATCCAAAGAAGAGGTGACAGTAGAGCTTCAGCAAGAGGAAGAAAGGCCTAAACCCGACACTGACTCCATTCAGTCACTTGAAATACAGAAAGACATCAAAGAATCTGAAGTAGTGCAGAAAGAGTTAAGCATTCAAGTGGAACCCTCTGTGGAAGAACACTGGGAGGTGCAGGGTAAAGGGAAAAGACGCAGGAAAAAGGTTACAAAAGTGGAAAAAACTGTCATAGCTACTGAATACCAAGAGGCAGGTGTTACTTCTCCCCTGGAAGGATACACCTCAGAAACAAAAACTGAATTTGAGATTGAAGAGATTGATGATACTGTGTCTCCAACCGAAGAAGAACAAAAACCTCAAGAAGAGATGGTAGAGACTGCAACTATAACAACTGAGACAACTGAGACAAAACTCTTCTTGACAATGTCTGAAGACAGAGTTGATACAGCTGTAACAGCTCAAGAGACTCTAATTACAGAACCCACAATACAAATTTTGCAGACAGTTACAGAATTGACAATTTGCGAAACACAGCTTCCAACATCCACAGTCTTAACACTTTCTACAACGGAGCAAACCGATATGGCAGGTGGCACAGAGGAAATCCCACAGCACAAAGAAGACAGCAAGGTTGACTCTGAAGAAAAAGAGAGAGAAACAACTCAAGACACTCAAGTTACAGAACCTAATGCAGAAATTCTAGAGGTATCTGAAGAAAGAGTGGATACGGCTAGAACAATTCAAGAAACTGAAATTACAGAACCCAAAACACAAATTCTAGAGACAGTTATAGAAGTATCAGTTCCCAAAACACAGCTTCTGACATTATCAACGCTCCATTTTGTTCAGTCTGATCAAAATGCTATTCCAGATAGCTTGGTTGCTATGCCACAGCCAAAAGGAGACATTCAGCTTGAGTTAGAAGAAACAGAGGCAGAATCTATAAGTGAATGCATTAGCACTGAAGAAAAAGAAACCAGTTCTTGGGGATGGGGCATACAGCTCCCTGCATTCAAAATACCACTGTTTGGCAAATCTGACAAACCAGCTGATCTAACGGAAGCTGAAGATGCTTCAAAACCCAAAGAAGAAGTGAAACACGAGGCTGAAATAACAGAGCGGGAGACAGTTATAGAGTCTTTCAGCCTCTCAGTTGAGTCTGAGCCAACAACAGTTTCCAAAGAAGAGGTGACAGTAGAGCTTCAGCAAAAGGAAGAAAGGCCTAAACCTGACACTGACTCCATTCAGTCACTTGAAATACAGAAAGACATTAAAGAATCTGAAGTAGTGCCGAAAGAGTTAAGCATTCAAGTGGAACCCTCTGTGGAAGAACACTGGGAGGTGCAGGGTAAAGGGAAAAGACGCAGGAAAAAGGTTACAAAAGTGGAAAAAACTGTCATAGCTACTGAATACCAAGAGACAGGTGTTACTTCTTCCCTGGAAGGATACACCTCAGAAACAAAAACTGAATTTGAGATTGAAGACATTGATGATACTTTGTCTCCAATCGAAGAAGAACTAAAACCTCAAGAAGAGATGGTAGAGACTGCAACTATAACAACTGAGACAACTGAGACAAAACTCTTCTTGACAATGTCTGAAGACAGAGTTGATACAGCTGTAACAGCTCAAGAGACTCTAATTACAGAACCCACAATACAAATTTTGCAGACAGTTACAGAATTGACAATTTGCGAAACACAGCTTCCAACATCCACAGTCTTAACACTTTCTACAACGGAGCAAACCGATATGGCAGGTGGCACAGAGGAAATCCCACAGCACAAAGAAGACAGCAAGGTTGACTCTGAAGAAAAAAAGAGAGAAACAACTCAAGACACTCAAGTTACAGAACCTAATGCAGAAATTCTAGAGGTATCTGAAGAAAGAGTGGATACGGCTAGAACAATTCAAGAAACTGAAATTACAGAACCCAAAACACAAATTCTAGAGACAGTTATAGAAGTATCAGTTCCCAAAACACAGCTTCTGACATTATCAACGCTCCATTTTGTTCAGTCTGATCAAAATGCTATTCCAGATAGCTTGGTTGCTATGCCACAGCCAAAGGGAGACATTCAGCTTGAGTTAGAAGAAACAGAGGCAGAATCTATAAGTGAATGCATTAGCACTGAAGAAAAAGAAACCAGTTCTTGGGGATGGGGCATACAGCTCCCTGCATTCAAAATACCACTGTTTGGCAAATCTGACAAACCAGCTGATCTAACGGAAGCTGAAGATGCTTCAAAACCCAAAGAAGAAGTGAAACACGAGGCTGAAATAACAGAGCGGGAGACAGTTATAGAGTCTTTCAGCCTCTCAGTTGAGTCTGAGCCAACAACAGTTTCCAAAGAAGAGGTGACAGTAGAGCTTCAGCAAAAGGAAGAAAGGCCTAAACCTGACACTGACTCCATTCAGTCACTTGAAATACAGAAAGACATTAAAGAATCTGAAGTAGTGCCGAAAGAGTTAAGCATTCAAGTGGAACCCTCTGTGGAAGAACACTGGGAGGTGCAGGGTAAAGGGAAAAGACGCAGGAAAAAGGTTACAAAAGTGGAAAAAACTGTCATAGCTACTGAATACCAAGAGACAGGTGTTACTTCTTCCCTGGAAGGATACACCTCAGAAACAAAAACTGAATTTGAGATTGAAGACATTGATGATACTTTGTCTCCAATCGAAGAAGAACTAAAACCTCAAGAAGAGATGGTAGAGACTGCAACTATAACAACTGTGACAACTGAGACAAAACTCTTCTTGACAATGTCTGAAGACAGAGTTGATACAGCTGCAACAGCTCAAGAGACTCTAATTACAGAACCTATAACTCAAATTCCGCAAACAGTTACAGAATCGACAATTTGCGAAACACAGCTTCCAACATCCACAGTCTTAACACTTTCTACAACGGAGCAAACCGATATGGCAGGTGGCACAGAGGAAATCCCACAGCACAAAGAAGACAGCAAGGTTGACTCTGAAGGAAAAGAGAGAGAAACAACTCAAGACACTCAAGTTACAGAACCCAAAGCAGAAATTCTAGAGGTGTCTGAAGAAAGAGTGGATACGGCTAGAACAACTCAAGAGACTGAAATTACAGAACCCAAAACACAAATTCTAGAGACAGTTATAGAAGTATCAGTTCCCGAAACACAGCTTCCGACATTATCAACGCTCCATTTTGTTCAGTCTGATCAAAAGGCTATTCCAGATAGCTTGGTTGCTATGCCACAGCCAAAAGGAGACATTCAGCGTGAGTTAGAAAAAACAGAGGCAGAATCTATAAGTGAATGCATTAGCATTGAAGAAAAAGAAACCAGTTCTTGGGGATGGGGCATACAGCTCCCTGCATTCAACATACCACTATTTGGCAAATCTGACAAACCAGCTGATCTAACGGAAGCTAAAGATGCTTCAAAACCCAAAGAAGAAGTGAAACACGAGGCTGAAATAACAGAGCGGGAGACAGTTATAGAGTCTTTAAGCCTCTCAGTTGAGTCTGAGCCAACAACAGTTTCGAAAGAAGAGGTAACTGTAGAGCTTCAGCAAGAGGAAGAAAGGCCTAAACCCGACACTGACTCCATTCAGTCACTTGAAATACATAAAGACATCAAAGAATCTGAAGAAGTGCAGAAAGAGTTAAGCATTCAAGTGGAACCCTCTGTGGAAGAACACTGGGAGGTACAGGGTAAAGGGAAAAGACGCAGGAAAAAGGTTACAAAAGTGGAAAAAACTGTCATAGCTACTGAATACCAAGAGACAGGTGTTACTTCTCCCCTGGAAGGATACACCTCAGAAACAAAAACTGAATTTGAGATTGAAGACATTGATGATACTTTGTCTCCAACCGAAGAAGAACTAAAACCTCAAGAAGAGATGGTAGAGACTGCAACTATAACAACTGAGACAACTGAGACAAAACTCTTCTTGACAATGTCTGAAGACAGAGTTGATACAGCTGTAACAGCTCAAGAGACTCTAATTACAGAACCCACAACTCAAATTCTGCAAACAGTTACAGAATCGGCAATTTGCGAAACACAGCTTCCAACATCCACAGTCTTAACACTTTCTACAACGGAGCAAACTGATCTGGCAGGTGGCACAGAGGAAATCCCACAGCACAAAGAAGACAGCAAGATTGACTCTGAAGAAAAAGAGAGAGAAACAACTCAAGACACTCAAGTTACAGAACCCAAAGCAGAACTTCTAGAGGTGTCTGAAGAAAGAGTGGATACGGCTAGAACAACTCAAGAGACTGAAATTACAGAACCCAAAACACAAATTCTAGAGACAGTTATAGGAGTATCAGTTCCCGAAACACAGCTTCCGACGTTATCAACGCTCTATTTTGTTCAGTCTGATCAAAAGGCTATTCCAGATAGCTCGGTTGCTATGCCACAGCCGAAAGGAGACATTCAGCTTGAGTTAGAAGAAACAGAGTCAGAAACTACAAGTGAATGCATTAGCACTGAAGAAAAAGAAACCAGTTCTTGGGGATGGGGCATACAGCTCCCCGCATTCAAAATACCACTGTTTGGCAAATCTGACAAACCAGCTGATCTAACCGAAACTGAAGATGCTTCAAAACCCAAAGAAGAAGTAAAACACGAGGGTGAAATAACAGAGTGGAAGACAGTTATAGAGTCTTTCAGCCTCTCAGTTGAGTCTGAGCCAACAACAGTTTCCAAAGAAGAGGTGACAGTAGAGCTTCAGCAAGAGGAAGAAAGGCCTAAACCTGACACTGACTCCATTCAGTCACTTGAAATACAGAAAGACATTAAAGAATCTGAAGAAGTGCCGAAACAGTTAAGCATTCAAGTGGAACCCTCTGTGGAAGAACACTGGGAGGTGCAAGGTAAAGGGAAAAGACGCAGGAAAAAGGTTACAAAAGTGGAAAAAACTATCATAGCTACTGAATACCAAGAGACAGGTGTTACTTCTCCCCTGGAAGGATACACCTCAGAAACAAAAACTGAATTTGAGATTGAAGACATTGATGATACTTTGTCTCCAACCGAAGAAGAACTAAAACCTCAAGAAGAGATGGTAGAGACTGCAACTATAACTACTGAGGCAACTAAGACAAAACTCTTCTTGACAATGTCTGAAGACAGAGTTGATACAGCTGTAACAGCTCAAGAGACTCTAATTACAGAACCTACAACTCAAATTCTGCAAACAGTTACAGAATTGACAATTTGCGAAACACAACTTCCAACATCCACAATGCTAACACATTCTACAACGGAGCAAACCGATATGGCAGGTGGCACAGAGGAAATCCCACAGCACAAAGAAGACAGCAAGGTTGACTCTGAAGAAAAAGAGATAGAAACAACTCAAGACACTCAAGTTACAGAACCCAAAGCAGAAATTCCAGAGGTGTCTGAAGAAAGAGTGGATACGGCTAGAACAACTCAAGAGACTGAAATTACAGAACCCAAAACACAAATTCTAGAGACAGTTATAGAAATATCAGTTCCCGAAACACAGCTTCCGACATTATCAACGCTCCATTTTGTTCAGTCTGATCAAAAGGCTATTCCAGATAGCTCGGTTGCTATACCACAGCCGAAAGGAGACATGCAGCTTGAGTTAGAAGAAACAGAGTCAGAATCTAAAAGTGAATGCATTAGCACTGAAGAAAAAGAAACCAGTTCTTGGGGATGGGGCATACAGCTCCCTGCATTCAAAATACCACTATTTGGTAAATCTGACAAACCAGCTGATCTAACGGAAACTGAAGATCCTTCAAAACCCAAAGAAGAAGTAAAACACGAGGCTGAAATAACAGAGCGGGAGACAGTTATAGAGTCTTTAACCCTCTCAGTTGAGTCTGAGCCAACAACAGTATCCAAAGAAGAAGTGACAGTAGAGCTTCAGCAAGAGGAAGAAAGGCCTAAACCCGACACTGACTCCATTCAGTCACTTGAAATACAGAAAGACATCAAAGAATCTGAAGTAGTGCAGAAAGAGTTAAGCATTCAAGTGGAACCCTCTGTGGAAGAACACTGGGAGGTGCAGGGTAAAGGGAAAAGACGCAGGAAAAAGGTTACAAAAGTGGAAAAAACTGTCATAGCTACTGAATACCAAGAGACAGGTGTTACTTCTCCCCTGGAAGGATACACCTCAGAAACAAAAACTGAATTTGAGATTGAAGACATTGATGATACTGTGTCTCCAACCGAAGAAGAACTAAAACCTCAAGAAGAGATGGTAGAGACTGCAACTATAACAACTGAGACAACTGAGACAAAACTCTTCTTGACAATGTCTGAAGACAGAGTTGATACAGCTGTAACAGCTCAAGAGACTCTAATTACAGAACCCACAATACAAATTTTGCAGACAGTTACAGAATTGACAATTTGCGAAACACAGCTTCCAACATCCACAGTCTTAACACTTTCTACAACGGAGCAAACCGATATGGCAGGTGGCACAGAGGAAATCCCACAGCACAAAGAAGACAGCAAGGTTGACTCTGAAGAAAAAGAGAGAGAAACAACTCAAGACACTCAAGTTACAGAACCTAATGCAGAAATTCTAGAGGTATCTGAAGAAAGAGTGGATACGGCTAGAACAATTCAAGAAACTGAAATTACAGAACCCAAAACACAAATTCTAGAGACAGTTATAGAAGTATCAGTTCCCAAAACACAGCTTCTGACATTATCAACGCTCCATTTTGTTCAGTCTGATCAAAATGCTATTCCAGATAGCTTGGTTGCTATGCCACAGCCAAAAGGAGACATTCAGCTTGAGTTAGAAGAAACAGAGGCAGAATCTATAAGTGAATGCATTAGCACTGAAGAAAAAGAAACCAGTTCTTGGGGATGGGGCATACAGCTCCCTGCATTCAAAATACCACTGTTTGGCAAATCTGACAAACCAGCTGATCTAACGGAAGCTGAAGATGCTTCAAAACCCAAAGAAGAAGTGAAACACGAGGCTGAAATAACAGAGCGGGAGACAGTTATAGAGTCTTTCAGCCTCTCAGTTGAGTCTGAGCCAACAACAGTTTCCAAAGAAGAGGTGACAGTAGAGCTTCAGCAAAAGGAAGAAAGGCCTAAACCTGACACTGACTCCATTCAGTCACTTGAAATACAGAAAGACATTAAAGAATCTGAAGTAGTGCCGAAAGAGTTAAGCATTCAAGTGGAACCCTCTGTGGAAGAACACTGGGAGGTGCAGGGTAAAGGGAAAAGACGCAGGAAAAAGGTTACAAAAGTGGAAAAAACTGTCATAGCTACTGAATACCAAGAGACAGGTGTTACTTCTTCCCTGGAAGGATACACCTCAGAAACAAAAACTGAATTTGAGATTGAAGACATTGATGATACTTTGTCTCCAATCGAAGAAGAACTAAAACCTCAAGAAGAGATGCTAGAGACTGCAACTATAACAACTGAGACAACTGAGACAAAACTCTTCTTGACAATGTCTGAAGACAGAGTTGATACAGCTGTAACAGCTCAAGAGACTCTAATTACAGAACCCACAATACAAATTTTGCAGACAGTTACAGAATTGACAATTTGCGAAACACAGCTTCCAACATCCACAGTCTTAACACTTTCTACAACGGAGCAAACCGATATGGCAGGTGGCACAGAGGAAATCCCACAGCACAAAGAAGACAGCAAGGTTGACTCTGAAGAAAAAAAGAGAGAAACAACTCAAGACACTCAAGTTACAGAACCTAATGCAGAAATTCTAGAGGTATCTGAAGAAAGAGTGGATACGGCTAGAACAATTCAAGAAACTGAAATTACAGAACCCAAAACACAAATTCTAGAGACAGTTATAGAAGTATCAGTTCCCAAAACACAGCTTCCGACATTATCAACGCTCCATTTTGTTCAGTCTGATCAAAATGCTATTCCAGATAGCTTGGTTGCTATGCCACAGCCAAAGGGAGACATTCAGCTTGAGTTAGAAGAAACAGAGGCAGAATCTATAAGTGAATGCATTAGCACTGAAGAAAAAGAAACCAGTTCTTGGGGATGGGGCATACAGCTCCCTGCATTCAAAATACCACTGTTTGGCAAATCTGACAAACCAGCTGATCTAACGGAAGCTGAAGATGCTTCAAAACCCAAAGAAGAAGTGAAACACGAGGCTGAAATAACAGAGCGGGAGACAGTTATAGAGTCTTTCAGCCTCTCAGTTGAGTCTGAGCCAACAACAGTTTCCAAAGAAGAGGTGACAGTAGAGCTTCAGCAAAAGGAAGAAAGGCCTAAACCTGACACTGACTCCATTCAGTCACTTGAAATACAGAAAGACATTAAAGAATCTGAAGTAGTGCCGAAAGAGTTAAGCATTCAAGTGGAACCCTCTGTGGAAGAACACTGGGAGGTGCAGGGTAAAGGGAAAAGACGCAGGAAAAAGGTTACAAAAGTGGAAAAAACTGTCATAGCTACTGAATACCAAGAGACAGGTGTTACTTCTTCCCTGGAAGGATACACCTCAGAAACAAAAACTGAATTTGAGATTGAAGACATTGATGATACTTTGTCTCCAATCGAAAAAGAACTAAAAACTCAAGAAGAGATGGTAGAGACTGCAACTATAACAACTGTGACAAATGAGACAAAACTCTTCTTGACAATGTCTGAAGACAGAGTTGATACAGCTGTAACAGCTCAAGAGACTCTAATTACAGAACCTATAACTCAAATTCCGCAAACAGTTACAGAATCGACAATTTGCGAAACACAACTTCCAACATCCACAATGCTAACACATTCTACAACGGAGCAAACCGATATGGCAGGTGGCACAGAGGAAATCCCACAGCACAAAGAAGACAGCAAGGTTGACTCTGAAGAAAAAGAGATAGAAACAACTCAAGACACTCAAGTTACAGAACCCAAAGCAGAAATTCCAGAGGTGTCTGAAGAAAGAGTGGATACGGCTAGAACAACTCAAGAGACTGAAATTACAGAACCCAAAACACAAATTCTAGAGACAGTTATAGAAGTATCAGTTCCCGAAACACAGCTTCTGACATTATCAACGCTCCATTTTGTTCAGTCTGATCAAAAGGCTATTCCAGATAGCTTGGTTGCTATGCCACAGCCAAAAGGAGACATTCAGCTTGAGTTAGAAGAAACAGAGGCAGAATCTATAAGTGAATGCATTAGCACTGAAGAAAAAGAAACCAGTTCTTGGGGATGGGGCATACAGCTCCCTGCATTCAAAATACCACTGTTTGGCAAATCTGACAAACCAGCTGATCTAACGGAAGCTGAAGATGCTTCAAAACCCAAAGAAGAAGTCAAACACGAGGCTGAAATAACAGAGCGGGAGACAGTTATAGAGTCTTTAGGCCTCTCAGTTGAGTCTGAGCCAACAACAGTTTCGAAAGAAGAGGTAACAGTAGAGCTTCGGCAAGAGGAAGAAAGGCCTAAACCCGACACTGACTCCATTCAGTCACTTGAAATACAGAAAGACATCAAAGAATCTGAAGTAGTGCAGAAAGAGTTAAGCATTCAAGTGGAACCCTCTGTGGAAGAACACTGGGAGGTGCAGGGTAAAGGGAAAAGACGCAGGAAAAAGGTTACAAAAGTGGAAAAAACTGTCATAGCTACTGAATACCAAGAGACAGGTGTTACTTCTCCCCTGGAAGGATACACCTCAGAAACAAAAACTGAATTTGAGATTGAAGACATTGATGATACTTTGTCTCCAACTGAAGAAGAACTAAAACCTCAAGAAGAGATGGTAGAGACTGCAACTATAACAACTGACACAACTGAGATAAAACTCTTCTTGACAATGTCTGAAGACAGAGTTGATACAGCTGTAACAGCTCAAGAGACTCTAATTACAGAACCTACAACTCAAATTCTGCAACCAGTTACAGAATTGACAATTTGCGAAACACAACTTCCAACATCCACAATGCTAACACATTCTATAACGGAGCAAACCGATATGGCAGGTGGCACAGAGGAAATCCCACAGCAGAAAGAAGACAGCAAGGTTGACTCTGAAGAAAAAGAGAGAGAAACAACTCAAGACACTCAAGTTACAGAACCCAAAGCAGAAATTCTAGAGGTGTCTGAAGAAAGAGTGGATACGGCTAGAACAACTCAAGAGACTGAAATTACAGAACCCAAAACACAAATTCTAGAGACAGTTATAGAAGTATCAGTTCCCGAAACACAGCTTCTGACATTATCAACGCTCCATTTTGTTCAGTCTGATCAAAAGGCTATTCCAGATAGCTTGGTTGCTATGCCACAGCCAAAAGGGGGCATTCAGCTTGAGTTAGAAGAAACAGAGGCAGAATCTATAAGTGAATGCATTAGCACTGAAGAAAAAGAAAACAGTTCTTGGGGATGGGGCATACAGCTCCCTGCATTCAAAATACCACTGTTTGGCAAATCTGACAAACCAGCTGATCTAACGGAAGCTGAAGATGCTTCAAAACCCCAAGAAGAAGTGAAACACGACGCTGAAATAACAGAGTGGGAGACAGTTATAGAGTCTTTAAGCCTCTCAGTTGAGTCTGAGCCAACAACAGTTTCGAAAGAAGAGGTAACTGTAGAGCTTCAGCAAGAGGAAGAAAGGCCTAAACCCGACACTGACTCCATTCAGTCACTTGAAATACAGAAAGACATCAAAGAATCTGAAGTAGTGCCGAAAGAGTTAAGCATTCAAGTGGAACCCTCTGTGGAAGAACACTGGGAGGTGCAGGGTAAAGGGAAAAGACGCAGGAAAAAGGTTAAAAAAGTGGAAAACACTGTCATAGCTACTGAATACCAAGAGACAGGTTTTACTTCTCCCCTGGAAGGATACACCTCAGGAACAAAAACTGAATTTGAGATTGAAGACATTGATGATACTTTGTCTCCAACCGAAGAAGAACTAAAACCTCAAGAAGAGATGGCAGAGACTGCAACTATAACAACTGAGACAACTGAGACAAAACTCTTCTTGACAATGTCTGAAGACAGAGTTGATACAGCTGTAACAGCTCAAGAGACTCTAATTACAGAACCCACAACTCAAATTCTGCAAACAGTTACAGAATTGACAATTTGCGAAACACAACTTCCAACATCCACAATGCTAACACTTTCTACAACGGAGCAAACCGATATGGCAGGTGGCACAGAGGAAATCCCACAGCACAAAGAAGACAGCAAGGTTGACTCTGAAGAAAAAGAGAGAGAAACAACTCAAGACACTCAAGTTACAGAACCCAAAGCAGAAATTCTAGAGGTGTCTGAAGAAAGAGTGGATACGGCTAGAACAACTCAAGAGACTGAAATTACAGAACCCAAAACACAAATTCTAGAGACAGTTATAGAAGTATCACTTCCCGAAACACAGCTTCCGACATTATCAACGCTCCATTTTGTTCAGTCTGATCAAAAGGCTATTCCAGATAGCTTGGTTGCTATGTCACAGCCAAAAGGAGACATTCAGCTTGAGTTAGAAGAAACAGAGGCAGAATCTATAAGTGAATGCATTAGCACTGAAGAAAAAGAAACCAGTTCTTGGGGATGGGGCATACAGCTCCCTGCATTCAAAATACCACTGTTTGGCAAATCTGACAAACCAGCTGATCTAACGGAAACTGAAGATGCTTCAAAACCCAAAGAAGAAGTAAAACACGAGGCTGATATAACAGAGCGGAAGACAGTTATAGAGTCTTTCAGCCTCTCAGTTGAGTCTGAGCCAACAACAGTTTCCAAAGAAGAGGTGACAGTAGAGCTTCAGCAAGAGGAAGAAAGGCCTAAACCTGACACTGACTCCATTCAGTCACTTGAAATACAGAAAGACATTAAAGAATCTGAAGTAGTGCCGAAAGAGTTAAGCATTCAAGTGGAACCCTCTGTGGAAGAACACTGGGAGGTGCAGGGTAAAGGGAAAAGACGCAGGAAAAAGGTTACAAAAGTGGAAAAAACTGTCATAGCTACTGAATACCAAGAGACAGGTGTTACTTCTCCCCTGGAAGGATACACCTCAGAAACAAAAACTGAATTTGAGATTGAAGACATTGATGATACTGTGTCTCTAACCGAAGAAGAACTAAAACCTCAAGAAGAGATGGTAGAGACTGCAACTATAACAACTGAGACAAAACTCTTCTTGACAATGTCTGAAGACAGAGTTGATACAGCTGTAACAGCTCAAGAGACTCTAATTACAGAACCTATAACTCAAATTCTGCAAACAGTTACAGAATCGACAATTTGCGAAACACAACTTCCAACATCCACAATGCTAACACATTCTACAACGGAGCAAACCGATATGGCAGGTGGCACAGAGGAAATCCCACAGCACAAAGAAGACAGCAAGGTTGACTCTGAAGAAATAGAGAGAGAAACAACTCAAGACACTCAAGTTACAGAACCCAAAGCAGAAATTCTAGAGGTGTCTGAAGAAAGAGTGGATACGGCTAGAACAACTCAAGAGACTGAAATTACAGAACCCGAAAAACAAATTCTAGAGACAGTTATAGAAGTATCAGTTCCCAAAACACAGCTTCCGACGTTATCAACGCTCCATTTTGTTCAGTCTGATCAAAAGGCTATTCCAGATAGCTCGGTTGCTATACCACAGCCGAAAGGAGACATGCAGCTTGAGTTAGAAGAAACAGAGTCAGAATCTAAAAGTGAATGCATTAGCACTGAAGAAAAAGAAACCAGTTCTTGGGGATGGGGCATACAGCTCCCTGCATTCAAAATACCACTATTTGGCAAATCTGACAAACCAGCTGATCTAACGGAAACTGAAGATCCTTCAAAACCCAAAGAAGAAGTAAAACACGAGGCTGAAATAACAGAGCGGGAGACAGTTATAGAGTCTTTAAGCCTCTCAGTTGAGTCTGAGCCAACAACAGTATCCAAAGAAGAGGTGACAGTAGAGCTTCAGCAAGAGGAAGAAAGGCCTAAACCCGACACTGACTCCATTCAGTCACTTGAAATACAGAAAGACATCAAAGAATCTGAAGTAGTGCAGAAAGAGTTAAGCATTCAAGTGGAACCCTCTGTGGAAGAACACTGGGAGGTGCAGGGTAAAGGGAAAAGACGCAGGAAAAAGGTTACAAAAGTGGAAAAAACTGTCATAGCTACTGAATACCAAGAGACAGGTGTTACTTCTCCCCTGGAAGGATACACCTCAGAAACAAAAACTGAATTTGAGATTGAAGACATTGATGATACTGTGTCTCCAACCGAAGAAGAACTAAAACCTCAAGAAGAGATGGTAGAGACTGCAACTATAACAACTGAGACAACTGAGACAAAACTCTTCTTGACAATGTCTGAAGACAGAGTTGATACAGCTGTAACAGCTCAAGAGACTCTAATTACAGAACCCACAATACAAATTTTGCAGACAGTTACAGAATTGACAATTTGCGAAACACAGCTTCCAACATCCACAGTCTTAACACTTTCTACAACGGAGCAAACCGATATGGCAGGTGGCACAGAGGAAATCCCACAGCACAAAGAAGACAGCAAGGTTGACTCTGAAGAAAAAGAGAGAGAAACAACTCAAGACACTCAAGTTACAGAACCTAATGCAGAAATTCTAGAGGTATCTGAAGAAAGAGTGGATACGGCTAGAACAATTCAAGAAACTGAAATTACAGAACCCAAAACACAAATTCTAGAGACAGTTATAGAAGTATCAGTTCCCAAAACACAGCTTCTGACATTATCAACGCTCCATTTTGTTCAGTCTGATCAAAATGCTATTCCAGATAGCTTGGTTGCTATGCCACAGCCAAAAGGAGACATTCAGCTTGAGTTAGAAGAAACAGAGGCAGAATCTATAAGTGAATGCATTAGCACTGAAGAAAAAGAAACCAGTTCTTGGGGATGGGGCATACAGCTCCCTGCATTCAAAATACCACTGTTTGGCAAATCTGACAAACCAGCTGATCTAACGGAAGCTGAAGATGCTTCAAAACCCAAAGAAGAAGTGAAACACGAGGCTGAAATAACAGAGCGGGAGACAGTTATAGAGTCTTTCAGCCTCTCAGTTGAGTCTGAGCCAACAACAGTTTCCAAAGAAGAGGTGACAGTAGAGCTTCAGCAAAAGGAAGAAAGGCCTAAACCTGACACTGACTCCATTCAGTCACTTGAAATACAGAAAGACATTAAAGAATCTGAAGTAGTGCCGAAAGAGTTAAGCATTCAAGTGGAACCCTCTGTGGAAAAACACTGGGAGGTGCAGGGTAAAGGGAAAAGACGCAGGAAAAAGGTTACAAAAGTGGAAAAAACTGTCATAGCTACTGAATACCAAGAGACAGGTGTTACTTCTCCCCTGGAAGGATACACCTCAGAAACAAAAACTGAATTTGAGATTGAAGACATTGATGATACTTTGTCTCCAATCGAAGAAGAACTAAAACCTCAAGAAGAGATGGTAGAGACTGCAACTATAACAACTGTGACAACTGAGACAAAACTCTTCTTGACAATGTCTGAAGACAGAGTTGATACAGCTGCAACAGCTCAAGAGACTCTAATTACAGAACCTATAACTCAAATTCCGCAAACAGTTACAGAATCGACAATTTGCGAAACACAGCTTCCAACATCCACAGTCTTAACACTTTCTACAACGGAGCAAACCGATATGGCAGGTGGCACAGAGGAAATCCCACAGCACAAAGAAGACAGCAAGGTTGACTCTGAAGGAAAAGAGAGAGAAACAACTCAAGACACTCAAGTTACAGAACCCAAAGCAGAAATTCTAGAGGTGTCTGAAGAAAGAGTGGATACGGCTAGAACAACTCAAGAGACTGAAATTACAGAACCCAAAACACAAATTCTAGAGACAGTTATAGAAGTATCAGTTCCCGAAACACAGCTTCCGACATTATCAACGCTCCATTTTGTTCAGTCTGATCAAAAGGCTATTCCAGATAGCTTGGTTGCTATGCCACAGCCAAAAGGAGACATTCAGCGTGAGTTAGAAAAAACAGAGGCAGAATCTATAAGTGAATGCATTAGCATTGAAGAAAAAGAAACCAGTTCTTGGGGATGGGGCATACAGCTCCCTGCATTCAACATACCACTATTTGGCAAATCTGACAAACCAGCTGATCTAACGGAAGCTAAAGATGCTTCAAAACCCAAAGAAGAAGTGAAACACGAGGCTGAAATAACAGAGCGGGAGACAGTTATAGAGTCTTTAAGCCTCTCAGTTGAGTCTGAGCCAACAACAGTTTCGAAAGAAGAGGTAACTGTAGAGCTTCAGCAAGAGGAAGAAAGGCCTAAACCCGACACTGACTCCATTCAGTCACTTGAAATACATAAAGACATCAAAGAATCTGAAGAAGTGCAGAAAGAGTTAAGCATTCAAGTGGAACCCTCTGTGGAAGAACACTGGGAGGTGCAGGGTAAAGGGAAAAGACGCAGGAAAAAGGTTACAAAAGTGGAAAAAACTGTCATAGCTACTGAATACCAAGAGACAGGTGTTACTTCTCCCCTGGAAGGATACACCTCAGAAACAAAAACTGAATTTGAGATTGAAGACATTGATGATACTTTGTCTCCAACCGAAGAAGAACTAAAACCTCAAGAAGAGATGGTAGAGACTGCAACTATAACAACTGAGACAACTGAGACAAAACTCTTCTTGACAATGTCTGAAGACAGAGTTGATACAGCTGTAACAGCTCAAGAGACTCTAATTACAGAACCCACAACTCAAATTCTGCAAACAGTTACAGAATTGACAATTTGCGAAACACAGCTTCCAACATCCACAGTCTTAACACTTTCTACAACGGAGCAAACTGATCTGGCAGGTGGCACAGAGGAAATCCCACAGCACAAAGAAGACAGCAAGATTGACTCTGAAGAAAAAGAGAGAGAAACAACTCAAGACACTCAAGTTACAGAACCCAAAGCAGAACTTCTAGAGGTGTCTGAAGAAAGAGTGGATACGGCTAGAACAACTCAAGAGACTGAAATTACAGAACCCAAAACACAAATTCTAGAGACAGTTATAGAAGTATCAGTTCCCGAAACACAGCTTCCGACGTTATCAACGCTCTATTTTGTTCAGTCTGATCAAAAGGCTATTCCAGATAGCTCGGTTGCTATGCCACAGCCGAAAGGAGACATTCAGCTTGAGTTAGAAGAAACAGAGTCAGAAACTACAAGTAAATGCATTAGCACTGAAGAAAAAGAAACCAGTTCTTGGGGATGGGGCATACAGCTCCCCGCATTCCAAATACCACTGTTTGGCAAATCTGACAAACCAGCTGATCTAACCGAAACTGAAGATGCTTCAAAACCCAAAGAAGAAGTAAAACTTGACGCTGAAATAACAGAGTGGAAGACAGTTATAGAGTCTTTCAGCCTCTCAGTTGAGTCTGAGCCAACAACAGTTTCCAAAGAAGAGGTGACAGTAGAGCTTCAGCAAGAGGAAGAAAGGCCTAAACCTGACACTGACTCCATTCAGTCACTTGAAATACAGAAAGACATTATAGAATCTGAAGTAGTGCCGAAACAGTTAAGCATTCAAGTGGAACCCTCTGTGGAAGAACACTGGGAGGTGCAAGGTAAAGGGAAAAGACGCAGGAAAAAGGTTACAAAAGTGGAAAAAACTATCATAGCTACTGAATACCAAGAGACAGGTGTTACTTCTCCCCTGGAAGGATACACCTCAGAAACAAAAACTGAATTTGAGATTGAAGACATTGATGATACTTTGTCTCCAACCGAAGAAGAACTAAAACCTCAAGAAGAGATGGTAGAGACTGCAACTATAACAACTGAGACAACTAAGACAAAACTCTTCTTGACAATGTCTGAAGACAGAGTTGATACAGCTGTAACAGCTCAAGAGACTCTAATTACAGAACCTACAACTCAAATTCTGCAAACAGTTACAGAATTGACAATTTGCGAAACACAACTTCCAACATCCACAATGCTAACACATTCTACAACGGAGCAAACCGATATGGCAGGTGGCACAGAGGAAATCCCACAGCACAAAGAAGACAGCAAGGTTGACTCTGAAGAAAAAGAGATAGAAACAACTCAAGACACTCAAGTTACAGAACCCAAAGCAGAAATTCTAGAGGTGTCTGAAGAAAGAGTGGATACGGCTAGAACAACTCAAGAGACTGAAATTACAGAACCCAAAACACAAATTCTAGAGACAGTTATAGAAGTATCAGTTCCCGAAACACAGCTTCTGACATTATCAACGCTCCATTTTGTTCAGTCTGATCAAAAGGCTATTCCAGATAGCTTGGTTGCTATGCCACAGCCAAAAGGAGACATTCAGCTTGAGTTAGAAGAAACAGAGGCAGAATCTATAAGTGAATGCATTAGCACTGAAGAAAAAGAAACCAGTTCTTGGGGATGGGGCATACAGCTCCCTGCATTCAAAATACCACTGTTTGGCAAATCTGACAAACCAGCTGATCTAACGGAAGCTGAAGATGCTTCAAAACCCAAAGAAGAAGTGAAACACGAGGCTGAAATAACAGAGCGGGAGACAGTTATAGAGTCTTTAAGCCTCTCAGTTGAGTCTGAGCCAACAACAGTTTCGAAAGAAGAGGTAACAGTAGAGCTTCAGCAAGAGGAAGAAAGGCCTAAACCCGACACTGACTCCATTCAGTCACTTGAAATACAGAAAGACATCAAAGAATCTGAAGTAGTGCAGAAAGAGTTAAGCATTCAAGTGGAACCCTCTGTGGAAGAACACTGGGAGGTGCAGGGTAAAGGGAAAAGACGCAGAAAAAAGGTTACAAAAGTAGAAAAAACTGTCATAGCTACTGAATACCAAGAGACAGGTGTTACTTCTCCCATGGAAGGATACACCTCAGAAACAAAAACTGAATTTGAGATTGAAGACATTGATGATACTTTGTCTCCAACCAAAGAAGAACTAAAACCTCAAGAAGAGATGGTAGAGACTGCAACTATAACAACTGAGACAAAACTCTTCTTGACAATGTCTGAAGACAGAGTTGATACAGCTGTAACAGCTCAAGAGACTCTAATTACAGAACCCACAACTCAAATTCTGCAAACAGTTACAGAATCGACAATTTGCGAAACACAGCTTCCAACATCCACAGTCTTAACACTTTCTACAACGGAGCAAACTGATCTGGCAGGTGGCACAGAGGAAATCCCACAGCACAAAGAAGACAGCAAGATTGACTCTGAAGAAAAAGAGAGAGAAACAACTCAAGTCACTCAAGTTACAGAACCCAAAGCAGAACTTCTAGAGGTGTCTGAAGAAAGAGTGGATACGGCTAGAACAACTCAAGAGACTGAAATTACAGAACCCAAAACACAAATTCTAGAGACAGTTATAGAAGTATCAGTTACCGAAACACAGCTTCTGACATTATCAACGCTCCATTTTGTTCAGTCTGATCAAAAGGCTATTCCAGATAGCTTGGTTGCTATGCCACAGCCAAAAGGAGACATTCAGCTTGAGTTAGAAGAAACAGAGGCAGAATCTATAAGTGAATGCATTAGCACTGAAGAAAAAGAAACCAGTTCTTGGGGATGGGGCATACAGCTCCCTGCATTCAAAATACCACTGTTTGGCAAATCTGACAAACCAGCTGATCTAACGGAAGCTGAAGATGCTTCAAAACCCAAAGAAGAAGTGAAACACGAGGCTGAAATAACAGAGCGGGAGACAGTTATAGAGTCTTTAAGCCTCTCAGTTGAGTCTGAGCCAACAACAGTTTGCAAAGAAGAGGTGACAGTAGAGCTTCAGCAAGAGGAAGAAAGGCCTAAACCTGACACTGACTCCATTCAGTCACTTGAAATACAGAAAGACATCAAAGAATCTGAAGTAGTGCAGAAAGAGTTAAGCATTCAAGTGGAACCCTCTGTGGAAGAACACTGGGAGGTGCAGGGTAAAGGGAAAAGACGCAGGAAAAAGGTTACAAAAGTGGAAAAAACTGTCATAGCTACTGAATACCAAGAGACAGGTGTTACTTCTCCCCTGGAAGGATACACCTCAGAAACAAAAACTGAATTTGAGATTGAAGACATTGATGATACTTTGTCTCCAACCGAAGAAGAACTAAAACCTCAAGAAGAAATGGCAGAGACTGCAACTATAACAACTGAAACAACTGAGGAAAAACAGGCTGTTCTGGAAGCAGAATCCTTTTCACCATATTTTACGAAACCAATAATTGGTGTTACTCTTATTGAAGAGAGAATTAGTATCAGTGATGGAAACATTATAGGAAAAGAACTAAACGTGTCTGAAGGAAATAATAAAAGTAATACAGGAGCTAACTTCACTTTTCAGGAAGGACCTTCCATAAATTTTGAAGTTGAAGTTTTAAAAGAAACCTGTGATCCTGTTAGTGATAACAATGAGTTTGAAGTATCAACCACAAAAGTTCAGCAGCAATCAGAATTCCTATGTACTGAGGCACTAAGTGGAGTAACTAGTCCAGGCCCTCCATCAACGATTAGTGTCAAAGTTCTTGAGGAACGTATTTATACTCCCGATGAAGATATCAAAGGGAGTAAACAAAGTTTTTTGTCATTGTATGATGTTAATACAACTGAGGGTCCACAAGAGACTAACAGAGAGCTACAACTACTAAAAAAAGATAAATCTGTAGTAATGTATGAATCCATTCCATTTGAAGAAACTTTGCTAGAAAAGGACACTTCATTATTAACATGTGATTCAACAGAACAGATGCTGAATTCTTATAAAATTGATACTGCCAAGCAAGTGGTACAAAGCTTAAGGACAGTAGCTGTAAATTTGAAAGAGGAAAAGAAAGACATTGATTTGCCAAATATGGGTGACAGAATGCATATAAATCTTGATGATAGTGGAATAAGTTTTGACCCTTTAAAATATAGTGTTTCTGTTATAGAAGAAAATATTTACATTGAAGATGAAGGTAACAGTGGTAATAATCTGGATTTAGAATGTTTTGATACACTTAACTATACATTGGAGTCTTCATTCAAAACCATAGGGAGGGAAACTGACTCAGTGAAAGAGATTATGCAGACAAAAGCTAGCAAATCTGATGATGGCACTGCTACTTTTCAAGAAGATATTATATCTGGTCAAGATGGTGGGACTGATAAGATCAAAGAAGCCATGGAAGATAATGACTTGCAGCAGCATTCATCTGTAGGAAAGAGCAGAAGTCTTTTCAAACTGCCATCATTTAAACTTCCTTCACTTAGTTTTAGGAGGAAAAAAGAAAGCGCTAATGATCATCTGGATGAAACAATCAAAGACCTAGATGCTGATTTACCACATAAAGATTTTGCTACAGATTTATTTAATGAAAGTGAGAAACTAAAAACACAGCTAGAAATTGAAGCAGGCAAAGAGAAAGCATCTTTATTAAGCAAGGAAGGTGAGCATTTAAAATTCCAGCTCCCTCAGTTGGAATTATCAAAACTTTCCACAGGGGAGATAACTGAACGCACCGGCACTAGCACAGACTCATTAAAGGTGATTGTTACTAAAGATAACATGACTAAAAGTGTTGATACACAGAAAGAAAAATCTCAACTAATCAAGGATATGTCACCTGTGAATTTGTTAAGTGAGTCACAACCAACTACAATTTCTGTAGATTCACATCTTGAGGAAGATATCAAGATTGAGTTTCCTTATTTCATGACACCCCAAATTTCTTTTGTAGATCCTAATGATGTCCAAAGTGATAATGCTAAGTTCTATAAGCCAGTAGAACGAATGGAGCATGGAAATAGTCAGTCTGCAAATGAAGAACTACAAACACATTTTATCAAAAAGCAAAAAGTGAACAGATTTGGACATTCAGAAGACATAACAGATGATCAATTTTTCACTGAGAAAAAAAAACACTCAGTCTCAGTTTCTCTTAGGAATGTCAATTTAACTGAGAAAAAAATGAAACCCAATAGGTCTGGCTTTAAATTATCTTTTTCGAAAGTTAAAAAGCCAATTTTACCTTCTGAGCCACAATGTGAATCCTTTGGTATTGCTGCTCACCTTGAAAAGGTTGGCATAGACCTTGCTGAATATGATTTAACTTGTCAGGATGAACTGCAAACTGTAGATATCAGTTGTATTGCCAATACATCTACTTTAGACTTAAATAAACATCAGTCAGATGTCAAAGATGCCGATACTGGCCCAGATTTTGGAGATGAAACATCCTTAAATGAAATTAAAAAAAAAGAGATGAACATAACACCAACTGCTGTCAAAAACATTACATTGAATGAGAAAAGCTCAGTCACTGCAAAGCAATTTGATACAGACTATGGGGTTCCTTATCTCACATCACATGTTTCATCTGAATTGCTAGTATCAACAGAAAGCACAGAAATAACTATTAAAAAAGGTTCTAACAAGCTTGATGAGGTATATTCAAACACTATCTGGGAAACAAAACAAAACACTGCAATTGACTATACGTCTGATGGCACAACTCAAACTAAACAACCTTCAACTGAAAATATGTTGTTGCCTACCCAAATTGTAAAAGAATATGAGATCAGTTCGTCAGAAACTGAAAAACCTTCTTTTGGGTTTTCACTTATGAAGATAAAGTTGCCAGAGTCCCATCGAAATGTTAACAGGGAAGAGTCTCAAATATCAGCAGAGGCATGCACCAATACAGAAGATAATCTAGTGGTTTCTGAGAATACTCAGTCCCTTGACATTGTATTAGACAATACAACAGCAGAGCATAAACCAAACAGACAGATTTTCTATATACCAAAAGTGAAGACTCTTACACTTTCAGTTAAATCCTGTGACCAACCAGAGTTTTCTAATACGTCTGAATATGCTGAAACAAATGATGGAGCGGCAAAAAATGAAATGTCAGCAACTGCAGCTCCTGGTCATGATGAAAACAGTCTGAAATCAAAAGAAGCCACAAGTAATCAGTCACTGAAGTTCAGGTTTCACCTCCCTAGTATTGGATTTACTTCCTCTGTAAATAAAACTGATAACGAAACTTCTGTTCAAAAGGTTCAGGACACTAAAAAAATAGAAAAAGAGGAATTACAGACTTCAGAGAAGAAATCATGGTTTAAAGTTCCCAAATTAGGATTTTCTTCTGCCACAGAGAAACATCTTATTGACAAGACAAAAAAAGATGATCCAGATTTTCTTGCTGAAACAACAGAAGACAATTTGACAAAAGAAGCAAAAGAGAAACACAAAGGTGAAGATTCATCTTAAAGTACTTAAATGTAAGGCAACATCAATTCAAATCATTAAAGGGACATTATACTCACCAGTTATGAATGTAAGGAGTTTATAGATTAGCATTTATTCTGCAGGGTTAACAATGACACTCCCATTCCTGACAGATTTTTAATTGTCTGACAATTTGACCATTGGACGATACTGATCCACTTTTTAATGGAATTAACTTGTTAGTGTAGTCAGATATGGAAAAAAACTCAAATAAGTCAAAATAACCTGTTTCAGTATCTTTTATTAAACAGTTATAGAAAAATCAATCACTGTAGAATTTCTACTGGGACAGCAGTTCATCTTCACAAATGTTAGAGGGCAGATTTATGAACTGTTGCCTCTTTGACAAATGGCGTTAGTGGTGACAGCTCAGTGATAAAAGACATTTTCTCATTTTCTTTACTCTTTGCTGACCTGTGTTAATAATAAGTGTTTCCATTTTCTATGCACTGTTTTGACTCTTTTTTTCTTTTAACTTTTTTTGTTTTGACTCCATATATTAAGCTGTTTCCATGAATTGGCCAATGTGATGCAAAATGTGATTAAATGTTATGTCATGCTTTCTATTTTTACCTTTTTCATAAATTTTAAGTTTAAAAAATTCAGTTCCCCTATAGCATCTTACTAGCAGCTCACTACCTCTGTACATTTTACATAGTAGCAGCAGCTTTAGTCTCAGTCCCTACTGTGCATGCTCCATGAGTTTAAATGAAGCCAATCTCAGAGTAGCAGTTATCATCTGATACCATTTACCAGCATCCTCTGATACTTCTGATATATGTAGCACCCGTTTAGAAAGTCAGTGATCTGTCATATTGAGTGACCATGGAACAGGGTTGATGGGTGCCAACTTAAGTTGTTTCTCTTTTTCAAACCTAGAGCATGTGTAGCTGAAGCCAGGTTCAGATCACCTTCAACTATACATAACAATGTTGTGAGATTACAGAGAAAAGGGCTTGAAGTGGCACAAGATTGCACCAAGCAACCCTGTGGAATTATATATATGTGTGTATCCTAATGAGCCTCCTGTTTTAAAATATAAGTATCTTGAAACTTACCTTGGTGCTTCTTGACCTATTATATAATAGGACATGTCCACCTTGGAACTCGTTGGTGACTTCCAATATACTTATTCACCACATGGCCAAAAGTATCTAGACACTCCTAATTAGTAAAACTGGACAAATCCATTTATTACTGTACATTTTTGTATTACTTAGCTTAGTGGCTTTCAAATGTTGTACCATCAAAGGATGCCATCCTTCTGTCAAGTCAATTCATGAAATTCATGCCATGTTAGAGCTGCACTAGTAACTGTGAAACATCAAGAAGCAGTAACAGTTGAGTCATGAATTTGTCAGCCATGCAAGTGCAAAGAAATGGAACAGTGAGTGCTGAAAAACCACATGTGCAATTTGAAGTTCACCGCCAACTTCTAAACTGTCTATGGAAGTAATGCCGGCACAATGACTATTGGTTGGGAACTTAACAAGATGTATTCCCATGGGCAAGCAGCTGCACAAAAGCCAAACATTGTCATGCACAGTGCCAAGTGTCACTGGAGTGGTGAAAAGGTCACTGTCGAATGAATCTGAAGCCAGAGGAAATGCTTTTGATGAATCACTTTTCACTATCTGGCCATCTGATGGACTGCGGGCTTTGCCAATGCCTGGAGAACGCTAGTCCCGGCTAAGTCCCCTGGCTCCAGAGGATATTAACTTGTAAAATACAATGACATTTTTAGAATTTTCCACGTTTCCTACTTTTGGGCAACAGTTTACAGAAGGCTTTTTCTTTTAGCACAATGATGCTCCATGCATGAAGCAAGGTCCTTCTCAGTTTTCTGAGATTCGTGTGCAAGAACTAGCCCACCAGAACTCTGACTTTTATTCAGCTGAACACCTGTGGCATCAATTGGAATTCTGACTTTGAAACAGACCTCTTTCCCAATACCATTGCCCAACCTTATTAATACTCTTGTCATTAAATGAAAGCCAGTCCTACTAACAATGTACATAAAAGCCACCCCAGAACAGCAGAGGTTGCTATGGAGGTAAACATACAACAAATTTATATTAACGCCTTTGCTTTCAAAATGTGATGTTGGCCATATAGTGTATTTTACAATTGGGGGTACATCATTACACACATATATATTTTCTTTCCTCGGTTGGTACATGAGCTCAAGTGGTACATGACTTCTAATCCCAAATATCCCAGTAACTAGTTCACCAAATGACTACAAAGGGAGCTGCAGTGATTAGGGAATTACTGTTCTTTCATGAATCTCAATTTATTGTGTATGAATGATGAGTTAGGGGCGTGCATGCCAGTTTCATGTATCTGTCTTACATAAAATATATATATTGATTGGGTATAAATGAGCCTTTTAGGAATAAGATGAAAAATAAATTCAAATATATTCGAATTAAATGGTAAGCATAGACTCAACTGCAACAAGAACCTAAAGAAATATTAGACTGGCACATTATGCATTCTTAAAATGACTGATGGGTACATATTATCTTGTGTTGTATAAATCCATGGTACCGCTCTTCCAATAGGTGAATATGAGCTAATGTAATAACATCTGCTAAGTTTTATCCGCTTCTTGCTACTCCAAACAATGGGTTGGTAGAACTTATGGACCATGTGGTTGGTTGCTATGGGTTACTATACTTTGCACTTGTTATTACATTACCCCATTCGTTTAAACGTTCTTTCTTGAGAAATTGAATTCATGTCAATAGAAATTTCCTTTTTCCTCTTCAAAGGAATTAAAATGGCCGCTCCTATTGATTGCAGATAGAAAAGCTTTATAGAATTAGTTGGGCTTGTATATTTTATTAAAAAGGAAATGTAACCTTACCGAAATAGGGTATATTTTGCTCTTTGACTTTTTCAATAACTCCCAAGAGTTATTATTATGCTGTGAGTGTAACCAATATCCTTGCCAATTCAAATGCCTATGTAAAGGCATTTTACAAAGTTTACTGTCAATGCTTTGCTATGTGCCAGCCAATCAAAGACTTTGCTAGACTGTGATACACATTTCTAACTGTTTGGTTTATAAAAAGTATGGGTACCAAATACGCGATACGCAAACTATAAATGCTGCTTTGTTTTATAAAATGATGTTTGAAAACTAAATTCACATTTTATCTGGAACTTATATAAATGTGATTGCATATCAGAAGGGATGCACCGAATCCAGGATTTGATTGGGATTCAGCCAGGATTGTGCCTTTGTCAGCAGGATTTAGATTCGGCCGAATACTTCTGCCCATCCAAACCGAATCCTAATTTTAATATGCAAATTAGGGGAGGGGAGGGAAATTGCATCACTTTTTGTAACAAAACAAGGAAGTAAAAAATGTTTTCCCCTTCCCACCCCTAATTTGCATATGAAAATTAGGATTCAGATTTGGTTTGGTATTCGGCCGAATCTTTCGCAAAGGTTTCCGCCAAATCCAAAATAATGGATTCAGTGCATTCCTACATATCAGCTGTTATATCAGTATATAATAAAGGTACAATAAAGACAAGATGATTTATATATTGCATCAACAATAAAATGTATATCATTTTTAAATACCAGTCTTCTGTTTTTTATGGGAATATGTTGCTTGTGTGAGGACAGACCATGACAATGACATTATTGGACTCCAGTATACTGGCCTGCTTTATGGATTATGTTTGCTGTGGGCTCAGGGGTAAAAGTAACTTAATTGCTTTAATGCTTTTAGAAGAATAAATACCAGGATTGTAGTGTTGGACTTTGCTTTTAGAAAATAATTTAGTGGGATCCAGTTAAGTCTTTCCATCCCAGCATATTCCTGATTTACTTTACATTCGAGGTAACACAGCAGCCAATCATTGTCTGGTTCATGGGAGCATTGTCTATTTTCACACCAGTGAGTTATAACCAGGATGATGTCTTACATATGTAGAGTGGGTCTTCTTTTATGTATTGCCCTGTGATAAAGTTTGGCCAGAAATGGCACTATGACTTAAAGAAGAACCAACCCCTTATTCATAAAAACCCCTACTCCCCTCCCCTACATAGACACCCCTTGCTCCCCCCCAGCCTAGGTGTAAACTTACTTCATGAAGATTACCGAAGAAGATGGCACTCGTGAGCTCCGCTGCTCTGAATCTGCAAAGAGAGGTAAGTAAAGACTATGGTGCAATTACCGAAGTTTACACCTAGGCTGGGGGGGAGTAGGGGGGGTCTATGTAGGGTAGGGGGGTAGGGTTTTTTTTAGGAATAAGGGTTTGGTTCTCTTTTAAAGGGGCTGTTTACCTATGAGTTCGTTTTTAGTATGATGTAGAGAGATGAGACAATTTGCAATTGATTTTAATTGTTTATTTGTGTATTTTGAGTTATTTAGCTTTTTATTCAGCAGCTCTCCAGTCTACAGTTTCAGCAATGTGCTTGCTGGGATACAAATTACCCTAGCAACCATGTATTGATTTGAAAGAGAGACTGGAATATGAATAGGAGGAGGCCTGGCTAGAACAGTGATCCCCAACCATTAGCTCATGAGCAATGTGTTGCTCTACAACCTCTTGGATGTTGCTCCCAGTGGCAGGTGCTTATTTTTGAATTCCAGGCTTGGAGGCAAGTTTTGGCTGCATAAAAACCAGGCGTACTGTAAAATAGAGCTTCCTATAGTCTGCCAGTCCACACAGGGGCCACCAAATAGACAATTACAGCCCTTATTTGGCACCCAGAAAGTTTTTGCATGCCTGTTTTGCTCCCCAATTATTTTTTATTTTTGAATGTGGCTCATGGGTAAAAAAGGTGGGGACCCCTGGGCTAGAAAGATGAGAAATAAAAAGTAGCAATAACAATATAATTGTAGCCTTACAGAGCATTTGTTTTTTTAGATGGGATCAGTGACCTTCATTTGAAAGCTGGAAAGAGTCAGAAGAAAAAAAAAGCAAATAATTCAGAAACTATATATAAAAAAAATAATAATAATGAAGACAAATAACTTGCTTAGAATGGGCTGTTTTATAAAATATTAAAAGTTATACCTTTTTAATAGGAGGTGATTTATGATTTGAATAATGAGGGCAACAAACTGGTTGCTTAAGTTGATCATACATATATTGGTCATTCAAAATTAAGATGCCCAAAATTGGGTGAATTCTTAGGCATCTGTGTGACCCTCTGTGTTTTCAATGATCAAAATGTTATCTAAATAATCAAAACCTAGTTGGTCGATGACATAAAGCGGTACCTGGAGTCATCACAGGAGTAATAATAGATACAGTACCGCAGATTCAACGTGCTGGTGCCCCCAAAGTATGATATGGAAAACAGGTCATCGTATTCCAGGTGTATGAGATGGGGACAAATAATTTATTGACTTCAGTCATTGACAGTTTCAATATTGAAGGCCATTAATAAACCAAAAAGTATTATTTTAAAAAGTAGGTAGCTAAGCCCTTCTCAATATAGTATATTTGTACCAATCTGTGCGGAAGGAAGATAATACATTAGGTTTGGCCGGAGTCGGCTTTACTTTAAGTAAAAGTAATAAATCAAGGTCTACTACCACAAGTGTTAGTCTGCCAATGAAACCTGAACTTTATTTCTCTGCAATGAAAGAAAACAGCCCTTTTTAATTTATCAAAAGCTAAAAAATGTGTGACCTCTTGGTCACCACATCAAAATCTACTGCTTGATCAACTTTAAAGTATCTGACATACATGCATTGATGTTGGTAGTTTTATTTATAGGGATAATTGCCTTTGCACAGATGGTCCATCTCCTTGCTGCCATAGGCTGATACGCAACTTGCTGCATGCGCATTGCAAATTCTTAGCTCCAAATCCAGTTTATAAACCTACCAACCTCCATTTGTCCTTACTGAAGCTAGTACAGATATGGAACCTGTTTTCTAGAATGCTCTGGACCCAAAGTTGTCTGGAAAAGGGATATTTAGTCATTTATATCTCCATAATTTAAGTCTTCTAAAAATCGTTCAAAATTTAAACCCAACAAAATTGTGTTGCCACCAATATACAGTAGATTCATGCAGCTTAGTTAACATCAAGTACAAGGTAATATTTAAGGTTGGAACTACACAATGCATCTTCTTGAAAAAATAAGGTAATAGAAATGTTGGACCTTGTCGCCGCTTGCGTCTGACACGACTGTCGGATGAAGACGCAACGTGCATCGTTTGCATCCGACAGTTGTGTTGGATGCACGCAGCTACAAGGTCCGACATTTCTATTACCTAACTGTATTTTCGTTGCATCCTTTTCCTCTCATCGCATCGGGTCTCAAGAAGATGCATCGGGTAGTTCCAGCCCTATTACAGAGACAAAGGAAAATGATTGAGTTATAAATTGATGAAAACAAAGTCAATGGGGCTCATTTATTAACGCAGCGCAGCGCATAAGTGGACGCAAAAGATTGTCTGCGACATCACGAGTGTGATCGCTAATATATTTGCGTGATATTGCGCATAACACAGAGCTTTTGCGATGGATTTGTTTATGCGCATTGCGCAAAAGATTGGGCATTTATGTCGCAAACGATGCCGTGGTTGTTAGGGGCGTGGCTGTGGGCGTGGCTACAATGCGCTTGCACTGCGGCCGTCGCAGATTTGCGTCTGTATATGTGCAAAACTGCACCCGGTCAACAGCACCACAATTTTTACGACTGCCTGTTTGTGGCGTAATAGTAACGCTCTTCAAAATGCGCATTCCTGCCCAGCTGCGCTAGCAGAGCCACACTGCTAAACTGGGTTCTGGCAAATACAATGGTGCTGCTGTTGGTGGGGATGTTTGTTAACTCAAAGTTTACTCAAAGATGAACAACCCCTGTAAAGTGCATATTAACCACGCCTTCCACCCAACATGTTTATATTGACCAAGGTTCCTTTAAGGGTATCAGGTAGGCTAAACACCTTTGCAACCAGATGCGTCTAAGTGAACGCAATATGCGCAATATGTGACGCAACTAATTAAAGCAGCGCATTCATACATGAGCACAACTAATCCTTACCTTTGCGGTATCTTCCTGTGCGCACAATTTATTATAAGCACTGCGACAGCTGATACGCAGTTTCACACGTCGCACCTGTCTGTGTCTACATTAGCGCACAAAATTGCACTGTTAAGGTATCGTGCGCTACATTATTAAATACTCGCATGCGCTGGGCAAATGTCAGGCCACTGCGCTCTTTTTAGCACTGCGCTGCGTTAATAAATGAGCCCCTATGGGATATTACCTTCCCATAATTAGGAGCTTTCTGGATTCCAGATAACATATCCCATATTTTGACCATGATTTTATTCTTGGTAACGGACTTCGGTGTTTGATCTGTTCCCTTGACTGCCCATGAGAAAACAGTGATTCCAGGCCGTACTTCCTCTGCCACCACTTCGTTGCATTTTCAGGCTGTCATTCTTCTAAAGCTTATTCTGCTTTTTACTCTGGGCTCTGTTATTTTAATTAAGTTTCAGAAACTTTTTATTTTTTTCCTGGCATCAGTGCAGGTGATCAAAGATAAACTCTGAATGTTTAAATAAAAATCCGGGGCTGCGGGCTCAGCTGTTAAAATTGGGACTGTCGCAGAAAATGGGACAGTTGGGAGGTATGGCATTAATGAGCTGCTGCCTCTGACAGGCTGAAATGAATTTTGCCTTCAATATTCTGTTTAAATGTTTTATTGCAGACATTACAATAATCATTGTGAGAGCCCTACTGGATGCTTCACAATTCTTCAAGGCAGGGAGCAAGTATTAGAATCCAGGTGCTACTAGGGCCAGATTTGGTGATGTGAATATGTGTGGAGGTCGACCATTCAGTGGGACATTTTTTTGAACCATTAACATAAATACAAATGAACTATTTTATGACAAGACTTTTATATTATGAATATAACTATTGTGTACTGAGTCGGCCCTAAGCTCAGAACTTGTGCCATGATTCAGCAAAAAGAAGATGGGAAGCGAATGAAGGCGCAAATGTTACTGCTTATGGGCTATGGGTCTGGGTTTAACACAGGGGTGTCCAAACTTTTCGCTCGCCGGGCCACATTGGAAAAATAAAAATTGTCTGGGGCCACACATGAAATACACAAACACGTTTGATTTGTAAAAGTAAAGGAAATACACAGAAAAGAACTACAATGGCAGTTGGATAACCAGATGGAGCTATACACTGAAATATGGGACACCTGGATATTAAACAGACGTATTATTACTAACTGGGCAATGGGCCGAGTCCCCCCTCCTCCTATTTCCTCGGGAACCAATCGTTTCAAGATGGGCCACATTCATATGCATCCTGGGCCGCATATGGCCCCCGGGCCGTAGTTTGGACACCCCTGGTTTAACAGTATGTTGGACATGGATTTTCCACAGTACTAGGTGGAGAAAAATAAGTAAACAACATCAGTGTGTATATCAGAATTTTGCCCTGCCCCCATGCTGGAAGGCAAGGGTGTACTATTCAAAACAAATGTTAGTGCTGCATAGCTTGTTAAAGGGCTAGTAATACATTTCTTATGGAAAGTGCCACTTCCTCCACTGTACCTGAAACCCTTTTTCCCTATTTCACAAACACTGGATCTGCGGTTTCAGGTCTACCCTTTGTGTAGCCACCACAGAAAGCCATCATTCTACAGAGTAACAATCTCTCAAACTGCTCTTGCGCAGCTTCGTGGCAGCCCCCGGGGAGAACTAGCACCTAATCCAGTGATTGTGATTACGTCACTGTGCAGAGCCACCACAACAAGAAGATAGATGGCTCTGCTCATCTCTGCCCTTGAATTGGTGAATCCTTGTTTAAGGCTGCGGCCAGTTTGAAATCGAAAATGGGCCGAAATTGGCCCAGGGGCCGGAGTTTGGACATGCCTGCTTTAAGGGGATATCAATTAAAAAAAAAGTTACTTCTCTGAGAAGAGTTACAATTGGCATTGTGATTGGATTAGTGGAAGAGTTTATATGCCGAGAAGTTCCCACACCAGTCAGTTGAACTGAAGAAGCTGCTCGGATGAGAAGTGAAACATCTTTAATGATTACTCAGCAAGTCCAATTGTTTTTAGATTTACCTATACTAGATATACCATGACCTGGATGAATGAAAATCTTCATAGTCATGTCTCACACCTGTTTAAAAGCAGGCCTGTTGGATACTATGGGTAACTGCACCTGGGCAAACTTTGTGCCTTTTATTGCATACTGAGCTTCTAGGCCAACAGCTCTTTTTGAAAGTCATCAACTCTAGGGTTAACTGGCTATTCATGAAATACATAGATAAGGTATTTAACATGACTATTAAGCTGAAAGCCTGGTAAACGCAGTTTAAGGGGCAGATTTATTATGGGTCGAATTGAAAATTCAAATTTTTTTTATGGTCAAAACTCTCAAATTTGACTTGTAAATTATGCAAACTCGATTCGAGTTTTAATTCAAATTTTGAGATTTATCACACTCTAGCCCTTTAAGAACTCTAATGCAATTATTCGCCACCTAAATCCTGCCAAGTTCATGTATAAGTCAATGGGAGACGTCCAGGGACCAATTTGGACATGTTAGTAGCCTTCCTGACATCGAGTTTAGTCGAATTTGTTTTGAATTCCGGTCGGTAAAATTCATCGAGTTTTAGATATTCGATTTTTTTTTTTAATTAACTCTCCAGTCAAATTTCGACTATATTCCAATTTAATGGTTTTAAAAAACACTCACATGAATTCTAAATTCGACCTTTAATAAATGTGCCTCTAAAAGATGACCTTTAAGTTTTGTCTATCGATTTTGGACAGTCGCTGCCTGCCCCTGTGATTTCTGAAAATGCCTTTCAAATCTGTATCATTCATAAGTCCTTTGGCTGTACATAAACACACAATTCTGCATGGAAAAAAAAGAATGATTTATTACAATAGATTATGGAAAACTTGATAAAATAGTAATCTATTTTGTCTCAAAAAAAACCCCAAAACATTCACTTCAGAACAAAATGTACAGATGCAATTAAATAAATTACTAACCCCCCAAAATCCCAAGTGTGGAATAATCATGACTTTCCTTGTCATTAGAATATACATTTTAGTGATGGGGGGAAAAACATTTATTTATTCAAGTTTTACAAAGAAATTCTATTTACCGTCACACATTCATGTTGCATTTGTAATGCATGCAACTGGAAGGATCCAGTAAATTAGTTACCAACGGACTATTCAGCAGCAAGACAACAAAAAATAGAATCTTCAAGACCAGACGATTCTACTGGTCCCTGGAACTTGAAGAATATTCATAGGCACAATTCCACACAGGATACATGGAAAGATAACATTATCTTAAATTCATTTTGCCATTTCTTATCATAATAATATCTGAACAACATATGTAACATTTTGTAAAATGTGTAATATATATATATATATATATATATATATATATATATATAGTGTCCAGTAAGCATTAACAGATATATTGTCATGCACAATGAACATAAAAATAAATAATAAAATAGAATTCAAATCAACCCATTACAGCGCAATTGCAAAAATCACCACATTTTTATATAAGATTCGGATGGAGATGCTGTTGGTCACTTTGTTCAGTTTGCTTTTGTCTCATTCTCTGGTTTTCAAGTATAAAGTTCATAACACGTAAACACGGGCAGGGTCGGACTGGGGGGCCCAGGGCCCACCGGGACTGGTGTCCAGGGCCCCCCTCTGGCCCCCGCTACCTACTTGATTGTGGACTCGCCGCTCGGCGCCCAGGCGGCGCATCGCGCATGCGCAAACGGAAACGGCGCTCGACGCGCATGCGCAAATGCAAACGGCGCTCGGCGCGCATGCTCAAAAGTCGCTGCGATGCACCGAAATTTTTTTTATTTTTTTAAAAACTGTTTGGGAGAGGGGGACTGGCCCGGCGGGGGCCCACCGGGTATTTTCCCGGTATCCCGCCGGGCCAGTCCGACACTGAACACGGGTCTTAAGCATGGAGTAGAGATAACATGCTGTTTAATACAATGCAAATTCAAGATGAGACATTAACATGAAAATATCTTCCAAAAATATTTAAAAACCAAGGACTTTTCCCCCAATTTGTTAGGAAAATAAGAGAAGAGAGAACCGGCCTTTAGGGCAGAGACACATGGTTAGATTCGGGGGGAGATTAGTAGCTCCACTTCTTCGGGGCGACTAATCTCCCCGAAAATGCCTTTCCGCCGGCTAGAATGTAAATAGCCAGCAGGATGGCTCTCGGAGCGCTTTGTTTTCCGAAGTTGCATCACGAGGAAACTTCAGGCGACTTCGAAAAACTAATCGCTCTGAGTGCCACCCCGCCAGCGATTTTCAATTTAGCCGGCGGGAAGGCAGTTCAGGGAGATTAGTCGCCGCAAAGAAGAGATTTGTCACCAGGTGACTAATCTCCCCGAATCTGACCATGTGTCTCTTCCCTTAAAGGGAGTGGATTACACCTTATGTTGAACATGAGCATACTAAATAGGACACTATACCACTCCTTTAAAATAAGAAATGCTATATTAATTTAAAAATGAAACAATTACCTAAACATAATTAGAAAAAAATCCATGCAGCCATTATTTTTTCATTTGTATTTGTACTCCATGAGAATCAATCAGGACTTGCTTTTATGCAAGTATAATTTAGTAAAATAATCCAAACAAACCAAAATAATTTTGGGGTAAAACTGTGGCACATTAAATAATGAGAGATAATAGATGTACAGTACAACAGTGGCTTGATTGGTAACAGTGCATGCTGAGGACATTTATGAATAAAGCGTTTTTAACATGGATTAAGCAGTATCGTCAGTTTGTCCATCAGTGTTGGTGTTCATTAACTACACAGTCTGCTTGTTCCATAACCAGGAACCAGCCATGATAATCTCTCTCTCTGTTCTCTTTGGCTCAGCTATACTGGTTAAACTCAACACAGATTTATCTTCAGATTATGAATTCGACATATATATATATAAATGCATCTTGCACTCTTGACTACAACAATTGTTGTCTTTCTTTGTTTAAATTTTTTTTACAGTTACCTGACCATTTAACCACATTTACTGCATGAGCAGTTTAAGTCTGAAAAACTTGTTAAGCTAAGCTGTGTTTAAAGGAGAGGGAAAGGCTATAATTAAGTAATCTTTATCAGAAAGGTCTATATAAATACACCAGTAAACCCTCAAAGTATTGCTGCTCTGAGTCTTGTCAAAAGAAACACCACATTTCTTTCCTTTAATTGTGTACTCATGGGCTTCTGTATCAGACTTCCTGTCTTCAGCATAAACCTCCAGGGCTAGGGCTTGAGCATGCTCAGTTTGCTCCTCTCTCCTTTTTCTCCCTTGCCTGCTTTTATCTGAGCCAAGACCTATGAGAGAGCAGGGAGAGACTCAGGCAGGAAGTGATGTCACAACAAGCTACTATGGCAACTGCTATCCTAAACAAACAGAGCTTCTAGAGCTGTTTACTCAGGTATGGTAAAGCATTCTGCAGAATAAATATAGTGTTATAGCTTGCACTATTGTGGCTAATATATTGCCAATAAACTGCTTCAGTAGCTTTCCTTGTCCTTTAAGGGTTGAGAAGCTTATCAATATTCTATTAAACACTTTATTATATTACAATCATAAAGTAAAAATGTTCTCGTGAAGGATGATTTCTGGAACCTGCCCTCCCCTGAATATAAAATGGAAGGCAAATTATTAAAACATTTGGTGGATACATTCTAAGAAAGGCAGACCTTCTACAAGATAATATTTGGCACTACATATGAAAATACTGCTTAATATATACTTCTAAAACTTTACATAATTTGTCCCCAAAATCTTCAAATATATCTTGGATATATGTTTCATTTAATTCCTCCTAAGAAACACAAAAGTCAACTCACTAAGGGAAAGAAAGAACTAGATATACATTCCTGTGTTCATGCACATAAACACTGCGTATCTTGACAGCGCTATATAAATAAATGATGATGATGATGCACGCCTCTCACATTGGTCCATTTGCACTTAGATCAAGTGTCTAGAGTAAACAGGTTTGAATGCGTTGATACAAAAGGTGGAGCTCTTATCTACTGATTTTTATTGAAGTACTTCAGGGTCCAAACCTCTGGAGCAGCCAGTTGTCCCACTACTTGAGTGGCCAAACCAGGCAAAGGTCCATTCATTTTGCAACTCTGGCAAACTTATTTCTTAAGCTTTAGGATCTCTACCATCTTCATCATCATCCATCATCATGGATCTACATCCAATAAAAATTTCTACAAAACGTTACGAATGCAATAAGGCAAAACCCAACATAGCATGACATACACACTACAGATTATAGAATTCCAAATTATATTTATTACATGGCTACAAAGGTCAGGTCAGTACAATTTCTCCACTGAGACAATGTCGTTCACTAAGGTGCATCCATTGCACCATTATATGCCTATATTAGTGCTAATTATCCAATTAAAGGAGAATTCAACCCCAAAGGTAAAAAACCCTCCCCCCTCCCTCCAGCCTAAGTGTTACCCTGGGCAATTGCCCCCAACGTTTTACTTACCCCTCTATGCAGATTCAGGCATTGGAGTTCATGGGCGCCATCTTCTTCCCTTCGGAAATTTTCTAAATGAGACCAGCATAGCGTTGCATGCGCAGTTGGAGTAATTTTCTGTTTCACTACTGCGCATGTGCCAAAACTCTCGAAAATTTGCTGAAGGGCCAATCTCATTCCAAAGATTACCAAAGCGGCTGAAGATGGCATCTGTGAACTTCGATGCCTGAATCTGCACCATGGGGTTAGTAAAGAGTTTGGGGCATTTGCCCAGGGTAACACCTAGGGTGGGGGGAGGAGGGAGGGGGGTCTATGTAGGGTAAGGTTTTTTTTAAAATTTAGGGTTGAATTCTCCTTTAACCATACATTTAGTTTTTTTTTAATAAAGTCTAAATGCCAAGAACTTCGAGTCTTTTGACTATAAAATCAGAATTTTTAGTGAAAAAATTATGATACCCCAAGGATGGAAAAAGTCAATAGGAAAATCCATTATCTCAGATGCCGGGGTTGTATATAAGTCAATGGGAGAAGTCCCAAAGATATCCTGATCTGTACTTGGTTTGGTAATCTGAAAATTGTTTGGTTTTCTGACAAAAATCCCCAAAATAATCAGATTTTTCGGGTGCAAAATTCGAAAAATTCGTACGATTCACATTTTCATACAATTTTCACGATTTTTTAACATTCTTAAATTTGTTCCCAAACTGAATTTTTTTGGGAAATTGTATTGATAAATAAGGGGAAATAACCAGTGCGGATTTGGTCGGAGTATATTTCAGAAAACAATGAGATAAATTCAGATTTTGATAAATAACCCCCTAAATCATCTCAAGTAGAATGGGTAAGTGTAGCTCAAATATCAATACTGAATGTGAAGTAATTTGAACTTTAAATGGCCTTTATTGCTGTTCATAAATTATCCTCACAGTTATAATACATTCCTCTTTGTATGCTGAAAATGAAGCAGAGGGTAGATTACTTATACACAACTTCCCTAAATGCAGCATAAGCGGTTTTTCTCTCATTTTATGGAGAAGCCCTGTTATTGGGTATTCAGCAGCCAATCAAAGCAACTTTAACAACCAAGTTGTTACACACTGCCGGTATCTTACTGGATTTGAGTTAAAAACGATGCTTGATTCAATTTTTAATTGAAACAGTTTGAGGCACATTTATCAAGGGTCGAATTTCGAGGGTGAATAAACCCTCGAATTCGACCCTCAACGTAAAATCCTTCGAATTCAAATATTGAATTTAAAGGATTTTAGAGCAAATACTTAGATTGATCGATCGAATAAAAATTGTTCGAAGGATTTTAATCGATCGATCGAAGGATTTTTGTTTGATCGTAAAAAACGTAGAAAAGTGCTGGGGAAGGTCCCCATAGGCTAACATTGAACCTCAGTAAGTTTAAACTGCTGAAGTATGTAGTCAAAGTATTTTTTAAAGAGACAGTACATCGGCTATCGAATGGTCGAATACTTGAACGATTTTTAGTTTGAATCGTTCGAATTGAAGTGGAAGGTCGTAGTAGCCTATTCAATGGGCGAAGTACCCAAAAAAATACTTTGAATTTGGAATTTTTTTTTAATTCAAATCCTTCACTCGAGCTTAGTAAATGTGCCCCTTTATGTTAAAGGTTTATTTTAATGAAATAACAATGGCTTCTCACGTCTCTCCTTTCCTAAACAAGATTTAAGACAACATTTAGGGATTAAAGTAGATTATTGAGGTTGCTTACATGTAAAGACTAGTCAAAAGTTGAAGATTATTGGTGTTTGTTCTATTGAGTTTTATTAGGACATTAAACTAAACCTGTGACATCACAATAACATATGTAAGGACTGCAGGGTGGAATGAATGATCACAACCTTTTTTTTTTTTAAGGTTTTTATGCACCTAATTTTTCTTTTTGCAAGAATGTTTACATAGATGACTGTTAGAGACCTCTGTAATCTAAGCAGGTATTTCCTACTGAGGTTTGTAGTTCAATATGCCATCTACTGGCTGGATCTGGTTTAAACATGTATTCTCTGAAATCCAACCTTTTTCCTGCAACCAAAACCTGTACTGCAAATTATATTAAATATATATCTTTGTTTGTAGGGAGACAATTTGGACTTGGAATTCTTAGCAAATCTAAAGGATCAAGGATAGTGGTCATGATTACGACATACAGAAACATTTAAAAAGACCCAAATATCCTGATGGTGATGATGGATTTTAAAGGGATTCTGTCATGCTTTTTATGATGTAGTTTTTATTTCTAAATTACACTGTTTAGACTGCAAAAAATGTACTGTACCATATAAAATTGCATTCCTGAACTAGCAAGTGTATTTTTTTTTATAGTTGTAATATTGGTGTGTAGGCGCCATCTCAGGTCATTTTGTGCTTTCAGAAAGAGCCAGCACTTTAGGATGGAACTGCTTTCTGGCAGGCTGTTCCTTCTACTCAACGTAACTGAATGGGTCTCAGTGGGACCTGGATTTTACCATTGAGTGTTGTTCTTAGATCTACCAGGCAGCTGTTATCTTGTGTTAGGCAACTGTTATCTAGTTACCAATTGTTGTTAGGCTGCTGGGGGGGGGGGGAGATATCACTCCAAATTACAGTATAGCAGTAAAGAGTGACTGACTTTTTGCTTGAGAAAGGGGCTTGCCCCGAAACGTCGCACGTTCGCACAAATAAATAAGCAAGGGGTTACCCTGCATTGCTATGTACCTCGTGTGCCAGTGTATCTTTATCTGACTTTTTTCAGAGCACAAGTCACATGACTGGAGGCAGCTGGGAAACTGACAATATGTCTAGCCCCGTGTCAGATTTCAAAATTAAATATAAAAAAAATGGTTTGCTCTTTTGAGAAACGGATTTCAGTGCAGAATTCTGCTGGAGCAGCACTAGCAACTGATGTGTTGTTAAAAAAAAAAAACATTTTTCCCATGACAGTATCCCTTTAACTTGGTACTTTCCAAGAACAGCAAAGGAATAACCATCATTTGTCTGTGGTGTAACTGAGGTGGCATGGTCGGTTATCTCAAGTACCTGTTTTATAATTTTGGTTCGGCAAAGCACATACTTTGGAAAGCATCAAACATTCCTCACTTGACAGGTTCCGCATTCTTAATCAAGAACCAAGTCTTGAAGAGATTAGTGAACAACTATTTAAAAAGCTAAAATATTACTCATTAGTATGAACACTTATTACATTATTTAGATCTCCTTAATAACCAGTAGGACGGCACATACCACCCAAATGGCTAGCACAAGAGTGCGTAACTCTACGGAAGCCTGAGCAAGACAAAATAAACCATCTTTAGTAATGAATGTCTTTGAAATGGGTTGAAATTGTAAGCCCCTAGTGCAACGGTCCTACATTTTGAGGACCAATAATGACCCAATTATATGTTTGTTAACCAGCAGCTTGGCCATTTTCAGTGTTCTGTGTGTGTTAATGGAGTAAAGAATAAAATGGAGTAAAGAATAAACCACATACATACACTGGCAGAGTGAGCCAATGAAGGTTTTTCCCCATCAGAACACATTTATTGTTCTGAAATTTGACGACGACCAATTTGGAGAAGACAAAAACACTGAAATTAATACACAAACGACCAACATGTCAGTGGAAACAGCAATAAATAAATTTCTCTTTCAATAAACAAAACATAAAATGCTTCGAATGTACAGTCACTATGAATGCCTCCATTTACTTATATACAACAGTGACACGTGGCTGAACGCCTTTATAATTGTACAGAAATAAGTTTTGGCAAGAAACAGATCACAATGCTTAGTTAGTAGCTCTTCCACACACCCGACAATTAAATTAAAAAGAAAAATGATAGATCAGTGCAATTAAGCTACACGAGATACATAACATCAGCGACAGACACAGAAACATCAGATATTTCCAGCACTTCAGGTATAACATTATGGCACATGAGAAAATAATAAAATTTCTGTGCTTTAAAAGAACAACAAAAAAAAAAAAGAAAGTTCAAGTAAATTTACCTCTATGCTGAACATGTGCTGGTCCACAGTGCTAGTGTTCAGTGACAAACATTCAGTCGCACAGCATAGATTATGTGCAATGCAATGCAAGAAATTTGCAGATGCTGCTTTTTTTGCCCAGGTAACCACAAGCACTCAAATACTATACCAAAGCTATGTTACATACAAAGTGAAGCAAAAAAGGAACCATCAAACAATATACGTTTCTTCGTCATCTCTACTGAAGCTGGATCCTGGGGATCTGGAGGAGCTGGAGCTGGATTTATAGATGTAATTTCTCAGATGGCCAGGAGTCTGAGACTGTGTTCTGGCGGCTGAGTTGTTAGTAGTCCTGGGTAAAGCATTTGAAGTCAGGAGAGTGGAAGATGTCTTTTTATTACTTGCCGTATCCTCTGGATTTCCAGAGCGGTCGATGATCGCATTTATAACTGGCAAGACAAAGGGAAAAAATCATTTTAACAGTAAATAAAGGGCATTGGCTAGAAAAGCATGTTAGCAAGTAAAATACTATAAAATAAAGCATTTTATGTTCAAAAACAATTAAAGGAGAAGGAAAGGCTAAAATTAAGTTAGCTTTTTCAGAAAGGTCTATATAAATACACCTGTAAACCCTCAAAGTAATGCTGCTCTCTGTCCTCTGTTAAAAGAAACACAGCATTTCTTTCCTTTTATTGTATACTCATGGGCTTCTGTATCAGACTTCCTGTTTTCAGCATAAACCTCCAGGGCAGGGCTTGAGCATGCTCAGTTTGCTCCTCTCCCCCTCCCATCCCTGCTGTAATCTGAGCTCAGAGCTGTAAGTGAGCAGGGAGAGACTCGGGTAGGAAGTGATGTCACACCAAGCTTATATGGCAGCTTCTATCCTAAACAAACAGAGACAGTGTCTAGAGCTGTTTACTCAGTATGGTAAAGCATTCTGCAGAATAAATATTGCATTCTAGCTTGCACTATTGTGGCAAATCTGTTGACAATAAACTGTATTGGAGCTTTCCTTCTCCTTTAAAAAGTTGAACTATTTATAAAGAGGGATTCTCTCACTTTTATAGCAGCCAATCACCTTTGTAAAATTCATAGAATTAAATAGCTTTGGCCATTTAAAGGAGATGTCATCTTGTGACATCATTCCTCCATGGCTGGGAGCTAGGTTGGCGACCCCCTGGCTTTGCCAGAGAGTGGAGAAATTCAGATTTATGTAGGCTTCATTTTCAGGTGGGCATATTGAAAACAAAGCGTTTTTTTTATAAAAGCAAATTGTAAATCTTATTTAAAGGAGAAAGAAAGTCATCTTGCACTTGGGGGTGCCAAATGTTAGGCACCCCAAGTGATTGTATTTTCTTACCTGAAACCCAGGGCCGGTGCTCCTATCAGCAGAAAACTGCACCAGCCCGGGGTTATACCTCTTCTGGCTTCTTCTTTCTTTGCGCAGCTGCACTTTCGTAGTAGACGAAAAGCTGAACTTTAACTAAAAAGTCGGCTATTTCGTTCTACTGCGCATGTGTCCGCTCCGGGAAATTTGAAGAAAGAAAAAGACAGAAGAGGATGGCTCCGTGGTGCTCACTGGTATAACCCCAGGTCGGTGCAGTTTTCTGCTGATAGGAGCACCAGCCCGGGGTTTCAGGTCAATACAATCACTTGGGGGTGCCTAACATTTGGCACCCCCAAGTGCAAGATGACTTTCTTTCTCCTTTAAATAAGATTTACAATTTGCTTTTATTAAAAAAATGCTTTGTTTTCAATATGCCCACCTGAAAAGGAAGCCTACATAAATCTTAATTTCTCCACCATCTGGTAAAGCCAGGGGTCGCCAACCTAGCTCCCAGCAATGGAGGAATGATGTGACAAGATGAACAGGGATAGCAAAGACATAGAATTGTACTGCACAGGCGCGTTCGTTCGCATACGCCTCATCCTATTGGCTAAATTGCACCAGCCAATAGAATCAATGGATATTGCACATCATAAAGGGCAAGCTGAAGTAGCAGATTGTGGTCTCAGACTCCTATGTTCTATTTGTCAGCACACCAGACAGAGAGGAGCTAAAGAGTTTTTCATTGCTTCCTTTCCAGGTGGATAGTTTAACAACAATAATCATTGTTGTTAATAAAAACTTTATGTAAATATTTAAATTGGCAAATCGATTTTTAGATTTTTAAAAAGGTGAACATCACCTTTAAATAGAATCTAAAAGTAAAAGGCGACACAATGTTTTTCCAGCTGAAGTCTCTATGAGCATATTTCCACTCAGTTAGGCAGTAATGGTTGCTCCGCTTCATAACTATAACCTCATATTTGTAATTAAGTTACTAAATCTTCTGTAATCACAGCTATATACTCAAATGCTTAGGTCTCATGAAAGGGAAGCTCTTTTGGCTACTCTAGCTAGTGGTCCTTGACCAAACACATCAAATGTAATGCTACGGCTTGGTGGTACAGGTGTTAAATGGATTCTTAAAGATATTTAATGCCAGGCATATGCAGTAGAACCCCCATTTTACATCCCCTGATTTTAAGTTTTCCCTCATTTTACATTGTTGTATTATGTATAATACATAGGTAGGACCACAAAACATTTCCCTGATTTTACATTTTTCTGGTTTTCACACCATTTTTTTTCTTGTTCCCTTGAAAAACGTAAAATGATACAAGGCATGACTGGCTTTACCTCCTACACCTGCTGAACATGAACCAGCCCTATGTCCAAGGCTTCAGAACAGAATTAAGAGATGTGCAATAAAGTATGGTCCAACCCCTACTCTTATGTATAGCTTAAGGATGTGATTGCAATAAACAAGGCAATGTCAGCAAAACAAAGCCCCTCATTATTAAACTTGAAAAAGAACCATTTGGTGCAACTCTGCCTGATCGATATAATATTACATAGTAATTATGGGATAGTATCACCCTATATAAAATCTATCAGGGCTCTCCTTCCATATAAGAAAGTCAGATGGTACTTGCAGGAACAGTGTTTACTTGTGTCTTTTAATGCAATCAGATGGGGGGATGGTCAAGAAGGACCTGTGGGAAGTGAGTTTAGGCCGGCGGGGGCTCCCCGGAGAGCACCAGTACTGAAGGTACTCAGCTCAAGTGTTTCTTTAAGTCAAGAGTTCCTATTTAACTCAAGGAGAGACAGCAGGGGCATTTAAGGTGGCCCTAGACGTAGAGATCTGCTCGTTTGGCGATGTCACTAAAAGAGCGGATCTCTCTCCGAAATGCCCACATTGAAGTGGGCGATAGGCTGATCCGATGGTGGGCCTAATGGATCATAACGGATCAGCAGCTTTTATTGGCCTGTGTATGGGGGCCTTTAGAGATATAACTGATTTGCATTACTGCTGCACTGCAATCAAAAACAGAACTAGAGGGGGACGGGCCCTGGCGCAGGACGCGCAGCCGGGCCCCCCGCCCCCCTCCGTACACCCGGAACTGGCCAGGAAACATGCGGCGGGCGGACTGCCGGGGGGCCCTGAGGGGGTGCGGGCCCTGGCCCGCTCGCACCCCCTGCTCCCCCGATAGTTCCGCCCCTGACTGTAATTGTTTCTGCGTTTACTTTTGCTTATGTTACAGACTAAGCATGTCTACAGTGAAAATAGTTTGTTTCATTATTTAAAGCATATCTGAGATCAAAACAAATAGCAACACCAACCTTCCAATTGTTTCTGAACCCTTCTCAACTCCTTTAGGATAGAGCTAATTTCCTTTAAAAAAAAACAAAAATGAATAAAGTTATCCAGTGAACAACCTACAAACCAGATATCTAAAATGTTAGATTGGGGGGATGTAATAAAAACATATAAATAAGGTCTATGGGTCATAGGTCATGTTGATCACTGCACCTTGCACTTACTACAATGAGAAAACAAGTGGTAGTTGGTTTGTGACTCCCAACCAATCAGTAAGAATGGAAATAAACGTAAGAGTGCCAGTGTTTTTGGAACAAATGCCACAAAAAACAATTACTGGCTTTTTGATGCTCTAGTTGCCACATGCTGTCATTTATCATCCATATGAAAAAATAAAAAAAGAACATCATGTCACATAAGGTTAGAGAGGAAGTTTCCTCATCAGCATGGAAGGGTTTCTGTGATAGAAGTGAAGTTAAATATATAGAATCACCAAACTGGATAGCTCTGAAGCAAGAGTGGATATATGTCAAACAGGGATCTGAGGATTTGTGGGATAAACCGAATCAGATATTTACCTTATTAGATGTTTTAAGAATTGGCACTTCATTTTCAGAGTTAATCTTTGCTTCAATTTCTTCCCAGTTCTTCTCTGTATTCTGAAATAAAACTCTGAAACAAAGGATTTTAATTATAGAAATGTGTTTTTAAAGGAAATGTCACACCCAGCATCTGTATGCCTGCAAGAAATGCTTAGTACCTCCCAATGCTGCCCACTCAAGCTGCCAATGTAATGCAATGGCAAGACTTTCGCTTGGTATGCGGAGGCATTTTTGGGACAAAATAAGCCCCATGTTCACCATGACAAGCAAATGCCATAGAAGTAACTGGCAGTATGCATGGGTGCTTTGAGTGGTATTGAGTGTATTCCTGCTGGAAAGTAATTTGTGTGGTGTTACCCTCAAACAATATTTATTCACATTTTAGGGTTTTTTTTTAAATGTGGTTTTACTTGCTTTTTTCAACCTGTCTCATCCTTCCCTTAAAGGAGAAGTAAAGTCGTTTCACACTTGGGCGTGCCAAATGTTAGGCACCCCTAAGTGGTTGTATTTACTTATCAGAAACCCCAGGCCGGTGCTCCTATCAGCAGAAAACTGCACCGGCTCCGGGTTATTCCAGGGAGCATCACGGAGCGATCCTCTTCCGGCTGAACTTTACATAAAAAGCCGGCAATTTAGTTCTACTGCGCATTCCTCTACCCGGGAAATTTGAAGAAAGAAGAAGCCGGAAGAGGATCGCTCCATGGTGCTCACTAGTATAACCCCTGGCCACATTTGACAGAATCCTTCTGCCCGGCCAAACCGAATGCAAATTTGCATATACAAATTAGGGGTGGGAGGGAAATCAGGTGACTTTATGTCACATAACAAGGAAGTAAAAAAAGGTTTCCCCTTCCCATCCCTAATTTGCATATGCAAATTCGGATTTGGTTCGGTATGCAGCCAAATCTTTCGCTAAGAATTGGGGGGTTCGGCTGAATCCAAATATATTCGATGCATCCGTAATCATTTAGGCACATACCAGATATACAAGGCAATCCACAACTGCCACATGCTGCACAGTACACACAATAGCATAGCACTAGTGGATACAATTAGGCTTTATGCCAGAAATGCAGACTTACTAGTACTAGTAGTAATAAAGGATCTTTCCATTATTTGTATCTTCATATATTAAGGCTACTAGAAAATCCTGTAAACATTAAATAAACCCAATAGGCTGGTTGTGGTTTCAATAAGGATTAATTATATCTTAGTTGGGATCAAGTACAAGCTACTGTTTTATTATTACAGAGAAAAAGGAATTATTTGAATAAAATGGAGTCTATGGAGAGATGGCCTTTCTGTAATTCGGAGAGAGAGACTTTGGGGCACATTTACATTTAATTAAGCCTCGATATTCGACCGTCGAAGTAAAATCCTTCGACTTCGAATATCGAAGTTGAAGGATTTACCGCATTTCCTTTGTTTGTACGATCAAAGGAAAAATTGTTCGATCCAACTTAAATCCTTCTAATCAAACGATTCGAAGGATTTTAATCCATCGATCGAACGATTTTCATTTGATCAAAAAAAGCTATGGGGACCTTCCCCATAGGCTAACATTGGTGCTCGGTAAGTTTTAGGTGGTGAAGTAGGTGGTCGAAGTTTTTTTTAAAGAGACAGTACTTTGACTATAGAATGGTCGAATAGTCAAATGATTTTTAGTTCGAATCGTGCGATTCGAAGTCGTAGTCGAAGGAGCCAATACGATGGTCGAAGTAGCCAAAAAAATACTTCGAAATTCAAAGTATTTCTTTTTCTATTCCTTCACTTGAGCTAAGTAAATGTGCCCCTAAATATCAAATCTTCTAAAAAAAACAGTCTGTGATCCCGAACACATGCTGCATGTTTGTTATGCCATCTAGTGGTACAAATGCAAAATTATAAATATTAATAAAACACATAACCGTAACAATGCAAGAGATTCAAATTCAACAATGTTAGAAACAACAAATGAAACAATACTTACTTCATTTTTTCTGTAAGGACCTCAGTGTCTGAGCATATTGTGTGTGATAACTGAGACACAGGATTCAGCATAAGATTGTCAAAAATCACCTGAAATAGAACATGATGCCATCAGTTTCCTCTAAAAACATTTATTGATTCTTATCCCTTATCAGTGCATTATAAACAGTGAAATCTCAGTAAGCAAATCCTTAAAAAGCCACTATGTGTTATTTTCATTTAATCGATTTTGCACAGAAACGATTTCTGGGAGCAATTGTTACTTTAATTGTATATTAAATGTAAATGCACAAAGGACACTTTCATGTGTTGTATTAGCTTTTTTTGAGGTTTTGTGACATTGAATATCGATAGAGACTCAGCTGAACAATTGCATATAGAGATAAGCTTGTAATAGTGCATCCTTAAACTGGACTATAGTTCAAGTGCTTTGGTCCAGGGGTCTGTATCATTGGTGTAGGATCATCATAGATGATATAATGGATACAATGGTTAAATAAGACTAACAACATAATTGTGATGGAAAAGAACAAGGCTAATAAAAGATAATGGATTTCCCACCCAAAAATGCTCAGCTCATCGTTCTCAGGTAGAAATACTCACTTCTGTGCCGTTCCCATTAAAGTCAGAAGACAAAAACTGGCATTTTTGGGGAGGTTTACAAGATATATTTTATATTTGCACTCCTTAGTACATGTAATACCACATATATTTTCAGCGTTATGGCGGGGATTCCTATTCTTATGTGAGTCCTACGATAATAAACGGTTTCATTATTTAACATGCCTTTGCCTGTTTACGCTCACCATTCAAAATTAGTGGCCCAGGTGCTTGTAGCTCCAGACCTCTCGCTAAAACAACGGAGCAGTTCCAACTCCCAAAGCATATGTAATGGAAAAATTCATAAGAGATCTTACCCGGACTTCGCTGTGAGCCAGGTGCTGCCGCCCTGAGTCCGTCGCTAAGGGGAACGAAAATTCTGCATACACCAAATTTTCGGATAGCGCACTCTTAGGATCCACTTCAATGAATCGCATACTCCTCAATTCATCAGTAAAAAAAAACGTTATTTTATTTATTAAACATATTGACAAACTGTTAACCATGCGCCATGAGGTCTGACGTGTTTCGTGTCACTGCACTTCATGTGCACCATGCGTCATGAGGTCTGAAATGCGTCAAACCTCATGGCGCATGGTTAACAGTTTGTCAATATGTTTAATGAATAAAATAAAGTTTTTTTACCGATAAATTGAGGAGTATGCGATTCCTTGAAGTGGATCCTGAGAGTGCGCTGTCCGAAAATTTGGTGTATGCTCCTTAGTACATGTACCCTTCTGCTATCGGTTTGTGTTGTGGCGTAATGAACCTGATAGCTCCATAGTTTTCTTTAGCGACATGCGAAGATCTGCAGATATTACTGGGAAGTAATACAGCTCTGGAGGTTTCGTCCACTGAATACACATTTTGTATCCCTTTTATCTTAGTTACTAAGATTCTTTACGGATTCAAATCAAATCTAAACTTAGAGATATAATATATTAAACAATTATGGACTTAATGTTTATTTAATAGGTAGAATTGGGATATTCCAACACAGAAGAGATTCTACCAGTTTCAGTGGCCTGTATATGTGGGTCCAACCAATGTAGTGTGGATTCGCACACCCTCCTTAACGATAAATAAAGATCTGCCTGGTGCACGTGGGTGGAGGCTCGGCAACCTCCCAATATGGCAATGTAGAAAAAAAACACACGGCACTCAGGTCTGCATGAAATTTTCAGTGATTTTGCACTCCGCAGTATTAAATCACTGACAATTTCATGCAGACCTGAGTGCCGTGTGTTTTTTTTCTACACTGTATATGTGGGTGGCACAAAATAATCACATATCTGAAGTTTGCCAAAAAGAAAGAGAGTGACCAGAAGTGATACTGTATAAAGTGTTGTGACACTGATGTGTCCAAGGCTTAAAGCAATATATGTAGCAAAAATGTAACACTCTCCATACTTAAAAACAAAAAAAAAATCATAATTACAGTTAAGTGCAAAATACATAAAAAAGGCAGGACTGGAACTAGGGGTAGGCAGAAGAGGCAGCTGCCTATGGTGCAATAATAGGGGGTGCTGGGCAGCTACCTCTAAAATAGATTTCTCCCTACCCCTAGTCCGCACTTTCAGTTACTCACCTTCCTTCCTGACAACCGCCCCTCCGTCCCTCACCCCTTCCCTCCGTCGCTCCCCCCACCCTCTGTCCCTTACCCCCCTCTCCACTGGGTCAAGGTTCTACAGACATTTGCACAACATGCTTGTGTATAATAAATAAAAATCAAGACTATCCTTATAAAATGGTACTTAGTGGTGTCATCAGTAATAGTGATGTAATTTCTGTCACATGGCTCACTGTGTATAATAATAAATAATAACCCTCTATTGTAAAATAGAAGGATATTAGTCACTTTGAAGTTCCATGACCTGTATAAAAGCACTCAGCATATACTTGCTCCTTTATATGATCATGGCAGGGACACTGCGCCAATGAGGCGAGTTGAAAAACTCACCTCAGGCGGTAGCCCTGAGCGAGTTACCTAGGGCAGAAAAAGACACTCCTGGTAACTTTAAGGGCCGAATATCCAGTTCTTAAAATGATAATTTGACTTTACAAGGTCAAGAGAGAGAAAATGTGCTTTGTACACTAGCAATGCGGCTTCCTGTAGGTAATCGCTGAGAGGGGGCATTGCAGGAGTCGCCCAGGCAGCTCCTGCCTTAGAATCAGCCCTGGATCATGGAACACTTTGTTGACTTATAATATCCTTACATTTTACAAAATGGGGTACATTACTCACTATGTATTATATGCAGAACAAAACAATTGTTTGCCAATTTGTGGTAGACATCTGCATAAGGGCTGGAGTAGGCAACAGAGGCAGCTGCCTAGGGCCAGCACTGATTTGGCACGGAGTGGTTCCGAGGCGGCCCAGCTAATCTCTCCCTCCCAGTTTTTCGTGTCATAGGGGGTCAAGGGGGCGCATTGCTACTGCCGAGAGAGCAATAGCACAAAAAAAAGCCAAAATTCGAATTTTAAAATCAGAAATTCAGCACTCGAATAACAAGGAGCAGCTTTTTGCCTTCCCTGGTAACTTCTGGGCTGCTGCCACCTGAAGAGTTTCTTTAACTAGACTCATGGCAGCAACAGGAACAATATGGTGATCTAGGGACCAGCAGGGGGAGGTGAAGAAATGACTGACCAGAGGACCAGGAGAGGTGAGCTAATGAATGACGTGCAGAAAAGGAGCAACCAGCGGGAGAGGAGGAGGGGTAGGGTAGGTAGGGTTGGCATAATATAAGGAAAAAATGGATCAGCGCCTTTGGCAACGGAGTCGAACTCACCAGAAACAAATAAAAGGAAAGAAAAAAAAAAAGAGAAAATCGACATATAGTGTAGTATTTTTGGAAATATTCGTTTTACACCAGATGCTTATGTGAAGAATTTCTATTTTACTGTGTTTTGTTCCCCTTTTTCCAGAAATTCCTTTTATTTTGTTTTATTTTGTTTTATTTTAGTCCTCCATTTCGGGGGCTGTGCCTAATATTTAATTCTCAGCATGCATGTCCGTCTTTGGACGCATGTAGAACGCACAGCGGTAGGAAACAGAACGGTAACCAAGACAACCAGCCGAGGATCGGCTTTTTAAGGAAACTACGCAACGGATATCCCCATGCCTCTGAGGAAGCTGATTGGACCAGCGAAACGCGTCAGGCAGTAGGGGACAGGACGCTGACCAGCAGGAACGCAACCATGAGGGAGAGGGAAAGCGGGCTTTTTTATTCCTACCCCGGAAAGACCTGGGCAACCTGCAAAGGACAGCTGATTTTATAGAAAAGCTTGTGAAACCTGATTAAAATGTGAGTGCAATTTTTTTTTATGAAAGTTCTTAAATATTTATTAAAACGTATTACACAATATACGTCTCTATTCCATGTGGAATTGATTGGAGGAACTGAGAAAAGAAGAAAGGGTCGTAAAATAACACTACATGCGAGCCATACACCAAGGTTTTGTAAGTAGGCATTCCAGCCGTTTTTTGGTGCAAAGCACAAAAAATTTGTCGTAAAGGGAAAGGGAAACACTACTATACGTGGCTGAAGAAATAAAAGTCTTGTAAGTAGGCACTTTAACCGTTTGTTGGTGGAAGACGCACATGCATGCTGAGAATTAAATATTAGGCACAGCCCCCGAAATGGAGGACTAAAATAAAAGAAAATAAAACAAAATAAAAGGAATTTCTGGAAAAAGGGGAACAAAACACAATAAAATAGAAACTCTTCACATAAGCATCTGGTGTAAAACGAATATTTCCAAAAATACTACACTATATGTCGATTTTCTTTTTTTTTTTTTCTTTCCTTCTATTTGTTTCTGGTGAGTTTGACTCCGTTGCCAAAGGCGCTGATCCATTTTTTCCTTATATGAAGCATTCTACAGTTGAGAGACTGAATTAGGACCGGCAGGAGAGGACTAAAACTAAAGGACTAACCTTTTTCATATCTGGTGCATATTTTGCATTTTGTGTATGTATTGCATTTAGAGAATATCTGTGTAAAAAAGGGTTGGACAACATGGCACGTGCACATGCCAATACAATTAAATAAGTAAATTAAAGACTAATACCATATCCACATTAACTGCATACAAAAAAGTAGATACCTCTTCTATGTTTCTAGCTCGTCTCTTTGATGGATCTTCTCTGCTGTCATTCATATTTTGATCGAAGTCTTCAAGGCCTGTTGAACCTGGTGGGATCTTCTGGTAATTCAGACTTGCTTCTGGTATATGATGGACCAACTTTAAGCAGAAAATAAGTGTAAGCTACTAGATAAAAAAGTATAAAAAGTCTCTGCCAGGGTTTTGCATTTTAAACTACAAAAGTATATGAAATATTTCTGAAAGATACTATTCTTAAAACATTGCTTTACTTGACCTTTCCCTCATTTAGTTATCTTATGATATAGTCAGAAATAACTTTATGAACAGCAGAAGTATTTTACAAAAAAACCTGCATGTGCATAAAAAAGCCAAACGAGCGGATCTCTCCCCAATATGCCCACCTTAAGATTGTGGGCCCAACAATCGGATCATAATAGAGGGTAACGGGTAGTTGGATCGCGGGACTGCATCAACTAACAGATGCGACATCGATCTGATGGGATTTTTAGTCCTGTCTGATCAACCAGATATCGATCAGGGAAGCCCATCAGAGGGCCCCATACACGACTCGATCTGTCGGCAGCTTTAATCGGCCCATGTATGGCCACCTTAAAGGGCAACTGTCACAAAAGATAACCTGGCCATTCATATGAGTGTAAACGGTAGGCACTTTGGCCAGTTCTGGATTAATTGCCAAGTCACCAGGATCATCCACAGACAGGTAGAAAGAAGGTTTTCAACACCATATTTCAGGCGTTGCTGGCAAACCGATATGTTTTTATGACACCTCACAGATTTGAATAGGTCAGTTACTAATATTCGATATTACCCTAATTTGGGAAGAGCTGTTTTGGTTTTGAATGGAGGGCATCGACCGAGTAAGAGATACCCATTGTCTCGCCAGACTAACTAATAGGTTCATATCTCTAAATATGCAGTATATATAGCAACCAATCAAGGGCCAAATCCGTTCAGAATAATGATAAATAATCTCAGATATTTAGAAATGGCTTACTTTCCATAGTTTATCCTATATAAACCCTCAAATCTAGCAGCTTATACTGCGCTGCTGTTCTTTAGTGAGACATTTTGTGTTTATTGTGAATATTGCTAAGTGTCCATATGATCAGCGGCTCATCAGAAATTCACAGGTATAGAAGTGGCACAGATTAACCCAGTGTTTTAGCATATTTGGGCTCAGAATCAGGTTTGTATAACTTTGGGTAGCGAGGTTAACACAGATGTCTCTCACTCTGTTGCTTAAGAAATATGAATTTACAGCCTATTAAATGTACTTAATGGCAGCATTAATGTATTATTTCTGCTTTCGAGGGCATATTTCACTTGAATTTCCTATATGGCCTGCCCCATATGACTTCCATAACTTACCAGGTATCATGTCAAATTACCTCTTAAACTATGAATAGTTTCTAATGATTCACAAGATCAATATATACAGGCATAGGATCTATTATGCAGACTATATATATATATATATATATATATATATATATATATATATATATATATATATATATATATATATATATATATATATATATATATATATATATATATTTGTGTAATTTGGATCTCCCTACCTTAAAGGACAAGGAAAGTTAAACTAAAGAAGTAGCTAGAAATGTTGCACATTATAGTATATAAAACATGGCATTTTTAGCCCTATTCGTGTTTAGGGTTTCCTTCTCCTTTAAGTCTTCTAAAAATCATTTAAACATTAACCCCATTTGATTGTTTTGCCACCTATATGGATTTATGCAGCGTAGTTATCTTCAAGCATAAGGTCCTGCTTATTATTACAGAATGAAAGGAAATCATTTTTTTTGTTGTTTTTTTTAAATCCGAGTTATTGCTTAAAATTGACTCTTCCTGTAATTTAGAGTTTTCTGGATAATGGGTTTCTGGATAAGTGATTCTATACCTGTATAATGTATAGACAGCACAAGGTTTAAAAATAATTGTGGACATTCTGTCAGCAGGAGTTCATATATATTTTTTATATATTTCTTTTCTTATTCCATTCTACTCTGGTTCTTATATACTATTGATAGAGCACCCCTCCCAGATATACATCAAAACGTACTATTTATAAATAGTAATTAATTGCAATAAAAGAAAATTGAAATGCAAAAACACATTCTCCCATTATACAGAATGTCAATGCAGAAATTATTTGAATTATATTATAAAGGGGAAAAAATAAAAAAAAAGATGCACCTGTGATGGGCGTGTTCGTTGTAAGGGCCGTTTAATTATCTGTGTTAAAGAAAAAAAAGATGGAGAAATGAACAAATGGAAACACAAAGCAAAAAGGGCAAATTTTGCAAAAGATGTGGTTTTTATGAAAAACTCACTCAGAGAAAATAGGTTTGAGCATAAATAAAAAATAAAAAGAAAGTTAACTGTATCCATATCATTTATCTAAACAAACAGCAGCCATTGACCTTAAAGAACTAAATACAAATTTTAATTTTTTTTTTATTTTATTCTACGGAGTGAGTAGACTGTGCTGAAACAACAAGAGATACAACTACCTATGGGACTACTACGTGAATATCTGCAAAGATCTAAACAAAGTTAAGGGCCTTCAAGTCAACTTCAAGAGAACAATCTCAATCTAGTACCATTCAAGAATTAAAGTGATACTGACACATTACAGATCTTTGCAGGCACATGTGTGTATCAGTTTTTTTAAAACTAAAATTCTGACCCCATCAAAACCCCCTTGTACTTGTGTTGATCTCTTGACACCCCGGGTATAAAATTCCTTAAAGAGGATGTTCACCCAAATGATATACATTTGTTTGAAATGTTTACTTAATATATACTGTTAAAGGAGAACTAAACCCTTGATTAAAAAAAAACCCAACCCCCTACCCTACATAGACCTCCTCCCTGCTCCACCCCAGCCTAGATGTTACCCCTGGTAAATGCCGCTAAAGGCCCCCATACACGGGCCGATAAAAGCGGTCAACAGACCGAGAACCACTCTCTAAACACATCTCTAAAAAGGCAAGACATAGTCTACAACAAAATCTCCCTCTGTGATTTAGAAATTGATGGTGCTCTTCTTCTAAGGCCTACAGTATATGTCAACTCAATATCAGACAAATCCTTTCACCTAGCAAAGATGGAATATATTTTCCATTGTAGTATAGGACATTTATGTCTTACAATTATAAAACAAGTTTCTTAAAGGAATTGTTCAGTGTAAAAATAAAAACTGGGTAAATAAATAGGCTGTGCAAAATAAAAAACGTTTCTAATATAGTTAGTTAGCCAAAAATGTAATGTATAAAGGCTGGAGTGACTGGATGTGTAACATAATAGCCAGAACACGACTTCCTGCTTTGCAGCTCTCTTAGTTTCCACTGATTGGTTAACAGACAATAACCAATCAATCAGAGACTTGAGGGGGCACCTAACTGTTGCTTTTGAATTTGAGCTGAATGCTGAGGATCAATTGAAAACTCAGTTTAAAAACAGTTATGTCTCATGTGGCCCCCCTTCAAGTCACTGACTAACTCAGAGTTAGAGAGCTGAAAAAGCAGGAAGTAGTGTTCTGGCTATTATGTACCACATCCAGTCACTCCAGCCTTTATACATTACATTTTTCGCTAACTAACTATATTAGAAACACTTTTTTATTTTGCACAGCCTATTTACACAGTTTTTATTTTCACACTGAACTGTTCCTTTAATGAAAGCGGCAGCTGCCTGTGTAAATAAACAAGTACCATGTTTCAAAGCGGGCATGGTCAGCCACACCTACAAGGAGAATCAGAATCACATAGACTCACATAGACTCTACAGACTATAGACTACAAACCACAGCCCAACAATCTACAGTCATTATGCAGTGAAGGAAACACACAAACATATTTCCACGTATAAACAGTTTAGTTTAGGGAAAAAAATAAGAAGAAATGGAAACAAACATAAAACACCACATCACAGAAGGCTTTTATGATATCTTGTAGCATTTAAACCAATTCAGCTAAAGAAATCATCTTGAAAATGCTTTACGAAAGAACGAAAAGCCAAACTTTTACCAAAAAGTCGGCTATTTAGTTCAAATGCGCATGTATCTGCCCTGGTTAATTTGAAGAAAGAAGCCGGAAGTGGATCGCTCCGTGGTGCTCAGTGGTATAACCCCGGGCCGGTGCAGTTTTCTGCTGATAGGAGCACCGGCCCGCGGTGTCAGGTAAGTAAATACAATCACTTGTGGGTGCCTAACATTTGGTACCCCCAAGTGCACAAAGACTTTCCTTCTCCTTTAAGGCAAAGAAAATGAATTCTGGAGCTCCTCGGCATTATACTGAACAACCCAGTGAGAAGCCTACTGGAACTACATTGGTATGTTTAGAACAAGTACAGTCCACATACTGCATAAGGGTTTTGATTGTCTACTGAGGTTACAAAGCGAAAGCTTTTGGATTTTTAAACCAAATAGCCTACAACATAATGGTGGAAACACAGATTTTGATTGAGTTGCATTTTAGTGGGTAAGATCTGTTGGGTATGTCATTTTATGCCAAATTATATATATATGGTTTATTTGTGTTGTTAGAACTATAATTCTATAATTTTGCTGGATATTATAGAGATGTATGTTTTATGTATTATTTAATAGTATTATATATTATGAGACTGATATTTTAGATACGTTGTGCTAGTTTTATTGGTTGCCATGGTGATTAAACACGATCCCTTTAGTGCTGTAGGATGGAGGATTAGAGTGCCTTTGCCTTGCCTAGAGAGGATGTGTAGATTACTTCCTGGATCCCTGTGTGAAAGAGAGGCTTGGCTTGCTGATGTCATCCAGCACATGACACATGTATATGGCACCACATGTCCAGATGGACCAATGAAGATTCTGTTAAGCAGAAGTACAACATGGGGGGGAGGCACTGTGTTTGGAGGGCAACCACTTGGGAATGGTACATAGCTTCCTGAGGAAGTGTGGCGCATCACATAAAACACGTAGAGGAATGTTGTGGACTTGGGCTGCATATTTGTTTAATGCTCATTTAAAGGAATAGTTCAGTGCAAAAATAAAAAACTGGGTAAATAGATAGGCTGTGCAAAAAAAATGTTTCTAATATATAGTAGTTAGTAGCAAAAATGTAATGTATAAAGGCTGGAGTGACTGGATGTGTAACATAATAGCCAGAACACTACTTCCTGCTTTTCAGGTCTCTAACTCTGAGTTAGTCAGTGACTTGAAAGGGGGGCCACATGGGACACAACTGTTCAGTGAGTTTGCAATTGATCCTCAATATTCAGCTCAGATTCAAAAGCAACTGTTATGACCCATGTGCCCCCCCTCAAGTCACTGATTGATTACTGCCTGGTAACCAATCAGTGGAAAGCAAGAGAGCTGAAAAGCAGGAAGTAGTGTTCTGGCTATTATGTTAGACATCCAGTGACTCCAGCCTTTATACATTACATTTTTGGCTAAATAACTTTATTAGAAACATTTTTTATTTTGCACAGCCTATCTATTTACCCAGTTTTTATTTTTACACTGAACAATTCCTTTCATTTTAAATCTTGTGAGTATACTCAGTTCGGGGAGCTTTTATTAACAATTAAAATGCTATACTTCACTATATGGCCGTTCCTATCTTTGTTTTAGCCAAAGCTGTGAAAATTAGATTAACTTTGTATGATCGATATAACTCAAATCTGGTGAGTAAGTATTCTCTCCAGAGAGGTCTTGTATTACCTTTATTTGTGGGGTTACGGTTGATGTGTTTCTGCACTTGTTTATTGAGCACTTCACGTATATTCTGCACCAGGATTTTTCTTGTGAGTTTGCACTTCCCCACAGCATATATATATATATATATATATATATATTTCGGCAACAAATTAAAGAATAAGGAGAGCACTTCTCAATAGCAAAAAACGCTGTTGTTGTGTCTATTAAGGGCTACTACACGACATGTCTCGGCAGGGATGGGCGAATTTGACCTGTTTCGTTTCGCCAAAAATTCGCCGCCGGCGAAATGTCGCAGACGCCCATTAAAGTCTATGGGCGTCAAACAAATTTGTCGCGCGCCGAAATTATTTTGTCGCGCGGTTTTTATATTTTTTGACGCACGTCTCCATACAAGTCTATGGGCGTCATTTTTTCGGCGAAACAAGGCGAAAAAATTCGCCCATCCCTAGTCTCGGGTCATTACATACCCTTTCTTAAGTGTCACTACTCGACATGTTTCGGGTCATTACATACCCTTTCTCAAGAGTCACTTGAGAAAGGGTATGTAATGACCCAAAACATGTCGTGTAGTAGCCCTAAATAAACACAACCACAGCGTTTTTTGCTATTGAGAAGTGCTCTCCTCATTCTTTTATTTGTTGCTGGATGTTGGGATAGCGGTGTACCCATGTGAGGATTTGATGCATTTCAAGGGCAGTGCGGAGAATGTCTTTTGCTTATTCTGCCATATATATACCCAGTGGATTATATATATATATATATATATATATATATATATATATATATATATATATATATATATATATATAAATAAATATACAGTATATATATATATATAATCCTCTAAAGACAGTGGCTAGTGAGCAACATGTTGCCCCTTTGATGTTGCTCCCAGTGGCCTCAAAGCAGGTGCTTAATTTTGAATTCTTGGCTTGGAAGTACGTTTTGGTTGCATAAAATCCAGTTGTATTGCCAAACAGAGTCTCCTGTAGGCTACCAGTCCACATAAGGACTACCAACCCTTATTTGGTACCCCAAGAACATATTTTATGCCTGTGTTGCTCCCAAACTCTTTTTTACATTTGAATGCGGCTCACAGGTAATTGGCGACCCCTGCCGTAGAGGGGAAAAAGCGGAGCACACAGCTGGTACATAGCTGGTCATGTATTTTTTTCACATGGGCTTTCGGTTAGCATTTTTGAAAAACACAGAGAACAGTTCTAACATGCATTTAATGTGTACACTTTAATTGTGAATAAAAACACACTTAGGGCACCATCGCAAGCACATACATTTAATCTTTGTACATCATTTAAAAAGTGTGAACAGTCTGAAGATAAAGTTAAAGGAAAACTATACCCCCAAAATGAACACTTAAGCAACAGATAGTTCATATCATATTAAGTGGCATATTAAAGAATCTTACCAAACTGGAATATATATTTAAGTAAATATTGCCCTTTTACATCTCTTGCCTTGAGCCACCATTTCGTGATGGTCTGTGTGCTGCCTTAGAGATCACCTGACCAGAAATACTTCAACTCTAACTGTAACAGGAAGAAGTGAGGAAGCAAAAGACACAACTCTGTCTGTTAATTGGCTCATGTGACCTAACATACAGTACAGTGAATCCTACGATCCCAGGGGGCGGCTCTTATTTTTTAAAATGGCAATTTTCTATTTATGATTACCCAATGGCACATACTACTAGAAAAGTATATTATTATGAAAATGGTTTATTTACATGAAGCAGGGTTTTACATATGAGCTGTTTTATGCAATATCTTTTTATAGAGACCTACATTGTTTGGGGGGTATAGTTTTCCTTTAATCAAATTGTGGTCTTCAACACACAATGATGAACGGAGGGAGACAGAGTGTAGTAGATTAAAAATTAGAATATTTCAAAGACACTTTACCTCTTCCCTTGCTGAAATAGTTGAGGCTGGGGTGTTTGGCACAGAACTGATTGAGGTGCTCTGTCCTGTTCCTGACGAGCTCTGAGAATCTCCATCTCCTGCTACATCATGAATCTCTCTTGCCAAACTGGCAACATCTTTCACTAGGGTTTGACTCAATCTGTTGCAGACAACAGTGTTACAAATGTTTTTGACATACAACTGTATATGCGACATGTGAAGATTTTAGATTGGCTTCTAGCAGCCGACTTAAATAGGAATCATTATTTGCTATATACCAAACTAGATGAGCTACAAAAGAAGCATTGTTTGCTCCCAATAGGAAACAATCCTGACCAACTACAAATGGCCTGTGGTACAATATTAAACATTACATCTACAGCAAAGTTTAAAAAACAAATAAATGGTGAATAATACTCACAGAGATAGACCCTTACATTAAGGCATATTTTCCCGTTTGACTCTGGGGCAGATTTATCAAAGGTCGAAGTGAAAATTCGAAATAAAAAAATTCGAATTTCAAGCTATTTTTTTATGTACTTCGACTAGGGAATAGTCCAAATTCAATTTGATTTTGAAAAACATGTACTGTCTCTTTAAAAATTAGACTCCGATCATTCGCCATCTAAAACCTGCCGAATTACTGTTTTAGACTAGGGGGGACCCTAGTCTAAATCAAAGTTCTTTTGGAAGAACTTTGAATTGAATTCGATCAAATGCCCCATTACTTTGCTTCGTACGATTAGAATTCGATCGGAAACGGACCTATTCCCCCGGAAAAAAAACCTTTGATTTTTTGATACATTACGAAAAAAAACTCCTATTACTTTGAGATTCGACCCTTGATAAATCTGCCCCTTAAAGTAAAGCAAGTTTACTATACAACATACATTCAAGCATCCAGTGGCTCTGCCTTATACTTTCTGAATTTGCTGATTCAGAAATTTGCTGTCCCCATACACGGGCCAATAAAACTTATTGAAAGACCGAGTCGGCAGCTTATTGGCCTGTGTGTGGGGCCATCCAACGGACTTTCCCAATCGATATCTGGCCGACTTCTCGATCGGGTAGGTTAAAGGAGAACTAAAACCTAAAAATTAATATGGCCAAAACTGCCATGTTTTATATACTGAACTTATTGCACAAGCCGAAAGTTTCAGCTTGACAATAGCAGCAATGATCCAGGACTTCAAACTTGTCACAGGGGGTCACCATCTTGGAAAGTGTCTGTGACACTCACATGCTCAGTGGGCTCTGATTGGCTGTTGAGAAGCTAAGCTTAGGGCTCGTCACTAATTATCCAGCAGAAAATGAGCTTCCCCTGTAATATAAGCTGATGCTACAGGTTTGCTGATTATTAAATTCTGATGCTAATTGCACTGGTTTCTGTGCTGCCATGTAGTAAATATGTGTATTAATTACTAATCAGCCTTAAATTGTGACATTTCTATTCTATGTGTACTGTATATTGTGAGTGGGTCCCTAAGCTCAGTAAGTGACAGCAGCACAGAGCATGTGCAGTGAATCAGCAGAAAAGAAGACGGGGAGCTACTGCTAAAGGGCTGTGGTTGCCTTGGGCTGGTACAGAAGCACAAAACATAAGGTACAACATTTCTACCTACTTCTTTAGTTTAACTGTCCTTGTCCTTTAAAAAATCCAGTCCGATTGCGGCCGCATCTGTGCGTTTATGCGGTCCCGCGATCCGCCCGCCCGTATCGGATGCATTATGATCCGATCGTTGGGCCCTAGGGCCCACAATCGGATCAGCCTGATATCGCCCCCACTTCAATGTGGTCATATCCGGGAGAGATTTGCTCACTTGGCGACTGTCAAACGAGCGGATCTCTACGTCTATGGCCATCTTAACTCAATGTTGCTACAGGATTAAGTTGCCATAAATAAACTGCGCATAAAAAAGATGCACACTACACTCTCATACTTTATTTTATGGTGTCTGCGCTAGGGTTAGAGAGTCAAAACACTCAGAAATAGATTATGTTACAGCTGAAGCACGTGATGTGAGCGCTAGTGCATTATTCGGATGGCTGTTGATTTGATGCTGTGCATCGCACTTACCTCGCTATTTCTGCAATTTCCACAGACTGGGCCATAAAGTTGTTATAAACTTCCTGCTCAACCTCGTCCTCATCCTGCCGACTGCTGGACTTGTGATGTCGAGAGACACTGCTTGACCTTGAAGTCTGAGTGGCTGTTGAAGCACGGGAGGGTTTGTGTTTAGGAGTGCTGTGATTTGAGCCACACTCCTCCTCAGATGTAGAAACATAATCTGATCCCTGCTGCCTCCTTCGTGAAGCTTATAAAATGAATTGGTTTTAGAGAAAGAGAATGTTATATGATCAATGAAAGGCTTGATTGTGCCCCAGTAACCAAGACAGAGTGGTGGGATTCTGTGCATGTTTAATATACCGTGGTTTAATGAATTAATTAGATGGGAACTATAACAAAAATGAAAAAGTAAATATAAACTTCATCTCATGCAAATAAGAATATTTCAAAATATAACAGGGATGCACCGAATCCACTATGTTGGATTGGGCCGAACCACCGAATCATTCGTGAACGATACGGCCAAATAATGAACCAAATCCTAATTTGCATATGCAAATTAAGGGTGGGAAGGGGAAACCGTTTTTTACTTGAAAAGTCAAACGATTTCTCTACCACCCCTAATTTGCATATGCAAATTAGGATTTGGTTCGGCCGGGCAGAAGGATTTGGCCGAATTCTGCTGAAAAAGGCTGAATCCTGGATTCGGTGCATCCCTAAAATATAATCATTGAAGAATTCTATATGGCTTCTGAAATTATTTCGAATGCGCCTCTCTATATGCAGGTGTTGGAGTCAGATGTTGATCGACAGTTAGGTCAAATACATTGGTGTGACCTCCATTTGCCTAGACAATGTAGTCAGCTAACTGTTTCAACACAACGGATTCCGGCACAAAGCTGCATATAGAGAAACTACTGTGATTGGGGGGGGGGATAATGAAGATTAACTTGATTATTTTAGATACGGTATATAATGTTTAAAGAGGTAGTTCACCTTAACTTTTAGTATTATATAGTCATTGATATTCTGAGAATTTGCAATTGGTCTTCATTTTGCATTATTTGTGGTTTTTAAGTTATCGTTTTGTTCAGCAGTTCTTTAGTTTGAAATTAGCATCGATCCGGTTGCTTGGATTCTATTTACCCTAGCAACCATGCAGTGGTTTTTAATGGAATATAAATAGGAGAGGACATGAATGGGAACATGAACAATAAAAAATAACAATAAAATTGTAGATTTACAGAGCAATCGTTTTTTGGCTGAAGGATCGGTGACCCCCATTTGAAAGAGGCAGGAGAGAAAGGCAAATAATTAAACTATAAGAAGTAAATAATGAAGAAAAAGTTCAGGAATAGCACATTCTAAATGCTTGGCACCTGGGGTTTTCCGGATAATGGATCTTTCCATAATTTGGATCTTCATAACTTAAGTCTACTAGAAAATCATGCTGGTTTTGCTTCCAACAGGGACAAATTATATCTTAGTTTGGATCAAATACAAGCTACTGTTTTATTACTATGGAGAAAAATGTTTTGTTTTTTTTTGTTTTTTTTTTAAATTTTGGATTATTTAGATAAAATGGAGTCTATGGGAGACAGCCATTCCATAATTCTGAGCTTTCTGGATAACGGGTTTCGGGATAACAGATCCCATACCGGTACTAAAAGTTAACTGAAAGTTGAAGTTCCCATTTTAACTGTGTACATTTACAAAGTTCCACGATTTCCTTGAGATGAAGCTTATATCAAATTTTACATTTACATGGCAATTTCCCTTTAAGCTGTGTACTTGTATAATATATATGTAAATTTATTTAAAAAAAAAAAAAAAAAAAAGCACAGAATACCTTAAAAAGGAAAATGTGATCAAAGAATCATTTTAAAATAGATTTTAAAAAAAAAAAAAAGCATCCATGAAATGAGTCAGGCTTAAAGAAAATAAACTACAAGTGAGTTGTTTATAGTCTGCTTTCTTAACTACTTATCTAATGTATATTTTTACATTTCTGGGTTGCTCTATGATCTATTTGTTGTCTGGCATCATTCAGCATGGTAATTAAATAGCCCTGGTAGACCAGGGGTTAAACTATCTGGCTAGACAAAAGCAGCAGGAGACAGTACTTCTTATACTCCTATCATTCCCAGCACACACTCTTAATTAGAACTATTGTTATAGATGATTAAAGATGTAAACATAATGCTAAACATATAGAAGTATATTTTTCAAAGGCCGGAAATAAAGTAAAGAAAGTATTTTGTGATTCATCAAGGTTGGGACTGTGTTAACAGCTTTGCTTCTAATGAAACCAACGCCATTTTTGCCTCTTTGAGTATTAGGGCAGAGACACGCGCTCAGATTCAGGGAGATTAGTTGCCCAGCGACAAAACTCCTCTTCTTCGGGGTGACTTATCTCCCCAAACTGCCTCCCATCGGCGGGAAGGCAACCGGTGTGCTTAGTTTCCCGAAGTCGCCTCATGAGGAAACTTCGTGCAACTTGAAAACAAAGCACTCCGAGTGCCATCCCGCAGGTGATTTAGAGTCTAGCCAACGGGAAGACAGTTTGGGGAGATTAATCGCCCGGTGACAAATCTCCTCTTCTTCGAGGCGACTAATCTCCCCAAACTGCCTCCCGCCGGCGAAGGCAATCTGTGTGCTTTGTTTCCCGAAGTCGCCTGAAGGTGCCTCACGAGGAAACTTCAGGCGACTATGGAAAACGAAGCACTCCGAGTGCCATCCTGCAGGTGAAACTGATTCTAGCCAACGGGAAGACAGTTCGGGGAGATTAATTGCCCCGAAGAAGAGGCGATTTAGACTAAATCTCCCCGAATATTAGTGTGTGTCTCTGCCCTTAGAGTGGTGGTAGACGAGGCTACTGGGGGAGATTAATTGCCCAGCGACAAATCACCTCTTCTTCGGGCGACTAATCTCCCCTAAATGCCTTCCCGCCGGCTAGAATGTAAATTGCTGGCAGGATGGCATGTGGAATGCATCGGTTTCTGAAGTTGCCTCACGAGGAGACTTCGGGCGACTTTGGAAAGCCGAATCGATTCGAGTGCCATCCCACCGGCTATTTACATTCTAGGGGAGATTAGTCGCCTGGAGAAGAGGCGATTTGTCCCTGGGCAATTAATCTCCCCCAGTAGCCACGTCTGCCATCACCCTAATACAGATCTGGGGAGTTTCCCTCTTTAGAAGTGTATTGAGCTCTATTTTCAAAGTGGCCATTTTAGTCTTTCACTACAAGAAGGTATTCAGCTTAACATGTCAAAATATCAGGTAAAACGGATAATGAGCTTTAATCTCAATATAAAAAAAATATTTTAGCACATAAGCAAAGTCCCCTTTAGTTATGCGGACTGCATATTTGAATAGACAGTTGATTCACCTCATCAGGATCAACCATTTCTATTTATCCCCAAGCTGCAGGACTGAACTGCATTGGACACAATTTAAAAATCCCTGGTTTGGAAGAAATGAGCTTTCTAGACCACTCCTTTAAAGCACATACTGCAAGACACGTTAGTCATTTGTATTTTAGTAACGGACACTGGGAAGCACTCTAATTACACCTAAAAGTCTATTTTATTTTTAGTTATCCTTTAAGCCGAACTTGTTTTTCTATGGATTCTCCTTTTAAGTTGATTTTATTCATTTCATGGATTTTTTGTTTCTTTTGCTAAATCATTGCAATTGTCAGATTTTTTTTTTTATGGTCAAGTAGCATTTACTGCTTTTTCATCTATGATTATAAGTCGCAAGATTTACATCAAAAGAAACACGTTTTTAACAGAAAGAAGAGACTTGATATAGTAATATAATCTCAGTCTAACGGGTGAAAGAAGAACTGCTTTCGTTAGGGACAGAGAAAGAAAAAATAACAAGTGTTCTATAGAATAAAATCATGTTAATAAACTACAATAAATCTGAATGAAAACCAATTCATTTGAAAAACTTAGTTTAAAAAAAAAAATGCACTTTTTGACTTAAAATGCCCCCTACCCCCACATTTTAAAAAAAATCAGTTCAGGAAAAAGGAGTGTGCTTATAATTCTTCTTTCAAATCAGAGCAATTTATATACACATTGTAGGAAACTAGCTAACATTTTAAGTAGGGATGCACTGAATCCAGGATTCGGTTCGGGATTCGGCCAGGATTCGGCCTTTTTCAGCAGGATTTGTCCGAATCCTTCTGCCCGACCGAACCGAATCCTAATTTGCATATGTAAATTAGGGGCAGGGAGGGAAATCACGTGACTTTTTGTCACAAAACAAGGAAGTAAAAAATGTTTTCCCCTTCCCATCCCTAATTTGCATATGCAAATTAGGGTTCGGATTCGGTTCGGTATTCGGCCGAATCTTTTGCAAAGGATTCGGGGGTTCGGCCGAATCCAAAAAAGTGGATTCAGTGCATTCCTAATTTTAAGCTTAACACAATATAATTATGTTAATTAACACCACACAATTGTTTATGTTAGTCTACATTGACACCCCAATATTTAAACGAAAAAAAAATATACATTTTTTTTTTAAACAAAGGAGCTTCATCTTTCAACGCTCTAATGATCAAGGCCAGTGCCTTAATAGGGAAATTCATAAAGGTACTAACATGTAAGGTTTAGCAATCAAAACACCAGATGTGCCGTAGTATAATTATAATAAAAGTAATTCTAGAAGCCTGTAGTAACAGAAGATATCTGAAATGTTCAGGCTTCATATTGTCATATCTCTCAGTAGCACTTAGATGCCTTAATAGAAGTGAGTGGAATTTTGGGAGAGGTAAGAAACCAATTAAACTGTACTTTTATATAAAAATATTTATTAATACTATTGAGACAATGTAATAAATAGACAGGTTGAATAACCCATAGCCACCAATCAAATCCTTGCTTTCAAACAACTGACCAGTAAAAGGTGAAAAATGGTCGCTATGGGTTACTAGAAAAGCACCTATACTATTTTTTTTTTGCACCTATTATTACACTGCACCCCAGATCTCATGAATGTACCCAAACCTTCAACCTGAACCCTGTATCGTCCCTGGTGGCCTGTAATAGTAATCACTTTAGAGGTGGATCAAACAGGTTGGATGGGGAATCAAGCCTCCAATATGCTGAGTAACCAAGCAGGGTACCCGGGACCACCCACATGTTTTGGAAATCTTAAGTCTTTCGGCCCAAAACCCAACCACTTTGCAGGTATTCCGCAGTTACTCACATGTAACCAACCCGTTGAAGGACTCTAACATGGGTCCCCAATATGATATAAAGTAGCAGAACGATATTAACACTATAACTCAAAATCAAATACTGTAGCATTGTGATAAAATGGATTGCCCATACTTTACAGCTGTATAATGTATGTTACCCTTAATATATGCTGTGTTCATTATTAGGCAAATAACAATGTTAAGCAATAGAATGAAAGCAAACTGTATATTAATAGCTACAACTTACTTGAAGAAGAGGAGTACTTGACACTGCTTGAGCGAGCTTTTGATGGAGTTTGCTTCTGTGTAGGTGCTACAGGTTTCTTGGGAGGTTGTTTGCTTTCTGCCACAGCTGGTTTTCTACTTGTATAACTTTGGTCTATGCTACGTCCTGAAAACATCGCTCTCACTGAAGAATACGTTTCAGAGTCACTTGGAACATTAAATGAACCAGCACGTTTTCTTGGCATTGCAAGAATGTCTAGACGAGATGGCTTTTTAGGTTCTGTAGAACTTTTAGCAGAAGAGGAGTTGGCAGAAGATGTTCCTGGACTTATATTTGATCTTTCTCCATCAGCACATTCATTGTCAGATGATTCGCCTAGACGAGCACGACGCAGTTTTGAGGCTCGTGTAGGCCTCGGAGTTGATAAACTGTTAGAACGTGTAAGAGCCTGCTGAACTTTTTGTGCATTTGATGATCTACTGGAGTCCTCTTTGCAAGTCTGACCAATTGGTTTTCTCCGTGAAATATGCCTTGAAGAAGAATTTTCATAGTCAGATGAAACAGTTTCTGAGACTGGCATATAGGGAAGACTAGAACTTCTTTCTTCATCTGTGAAGTCTAATGAGCCACGAGCTCCAGTGCTACGTGTCATCCCTAGCCGTTTGGTTATGCTCCTGGTTCCAGCATCAGCAGGAACTGTTCTTCGTTTCTCAGAAAGACGTTCTCGAGCACTTGATTGACAATACTGCTCTTGTATAGAAGATGTGGAGGAGGACTTTTCCTTCTGAAGGTTGACAATTCTATTTTGCTGTGAATGGATTGGTGCATTTTTGTCACTGACTAGACTAACTGTGCTGGCAGTATCCACATCAGATTCTCCCGACAAGGAGTCATCACGTAAGGAAGGAGTATTTTCTAATTCATCAAGGTGGGACTGTGTAAACAGCTTTGCTTCTAAAGCAGCCAACGCCGTTTCTGTCTCTTTGAGTATTAAACGTGTCTCTTGACTGTAATCATGACTTGATTTTGTAACACTTAAATCTTTAAGCAATGGATGAGTTGAAATATGTGGAAGCTTATTTGGGGAAACGTTGCTACTGGACTTCTCTTTGGTAAAGCTTTCCTGCCTAACAAATGAAAGAGGGTCTTTTGCAGAGCCATTCTCTTTCTTGTGAAACTGATTAACTAATCTTTCTGAACTTGGAGTCTCCACATTTGAATGTAAATTAGCTTTCAGGTTAATGTGGCTTTCGTGGTTCTTAACTACATCTTTAGAGGACAATCCAGAGGTTGTTTGTTTAAGGCTTCCCACATCATCATTTCCAACATAAAAACAAGTTGATTTCTTTTCACTAGAAGATACTAAAGTCCTTTGAACAGATGATTCCCTACTATGAGGCTCCTCTCCCTTCCATCCATTTCTATAAATTTTAGAAGCCTTGGCAGACTTCCTGACTGACAGGACACCATCATCAGACTTGCTTGTATCACTAAGGCTGTCTGGATCCAATTCCTCCTGAACTAATAATAAACTGCTATTTTCTGCAGAAATTCCTTTTTCTGGTTCTTCCACATGCTTCCTTTGAGATTCAGTTGAAAAAGATTCTTGGCAAACAAAAATTGTTGGCATTACATTTTCAGGAGGGAGTTGTGGAAGGAGTCGTCTTGTTCTTGATGGCACCGTAGGATCTGCTTCTCCTTGGACCTCTATACGCTGAATAACATCTTCTGCAATGCAAGGGTTTAATTAATTTTAATTTCATTATGGCTGTCAAATACACCAAACAGAACCATGCATCTAACTCTGTCATTTGAAATCATACAAGTATTAAAACTTTAACCTTGTATATGTAATCATTGTAATAAGAGGTCTCTGAACAATGGGGATGAGCTAATAATTCATAACTATGCAATATTAAATCCACTTAGACAGGAATTCCAAATCAGATAATAAAAACAAAATTTGTTGCAAAAATATGTATGGGGTTTTGTGGATCCTGACTAACCCCAACTGATTTGAATCAATAATGGAAACAATTAATTGGCTTAACTGACGTTAATGGTTCTGATTCAGTTCAGCCACATTAAAATCCTGCAAAAAAAGGAGAGATTGGCAAAATTCCAAACCAATTTGGGATTTCGTGCACCTCCCGCTTTAAATATTTTGTGAGATTTCATGCACCTCCCACTTTAAATATTTAGTGAATTGGAGCAATTTTTTTTTCATTTTTACTAAAGTGGATCCTCAACATCAATTCAAATCTACAGTACAACTCATTTTTTTGAAAACAATGAGAAATTACATCAGATTTGGGCTATTGTATTTACCATCATCTGCAATTAAGCCCTGCTTCTGACTGTCCGAAGGAGATGTTGGCGATGCATCAGGATAACTGTCAGCAAGACTTGCCCAGCGGGAAACCCATTTCTGACCTGATTTGGAGCTGGACCCAGGTCTTTCAATCTGTACAATAGTACAAACAATTTAAATTCAGTTATTTACATTTGGCAAAATCATAGCTCATTGAACGAAATAGGAGTGCATTCAGTAACACTGAAACATACCAAAGGTTCAGCCTGAAGTCCATTACTTAATTTTATCGGTGGAGTTGACAATGACATTATTGGCTTGTGGGTCATGCTTGGTTCACTCCCAAGATGTTCCTCTTTTCCTTTATTAATGACTGGCCTATAAACTGTGGATGAAATCTTGGAATACTCATCAGGTTCAAAAACTCCAAAGACCTAAATACAAATGTAAGTGTTAAGATATATGTAGCCAAATATTTAAATGATTTCATTAACCACGTTTAAAAAACTGAGCTTTAAAGCAAAACACTAGCCAAAGACAAAATAAAAAAAATACACACCACTTAATCTGTTTAACAGAGCTTGTGCTATACAATATATAAGAATGCTGCTGGAGGCTAAGGATCCAGATATAGCCCTAAAAGGCCTAAAAAGCTCTTAGTGTATAACATAATCTTAATGGGTTTCCATCACGGGAAAGCATGTTTTTTCCAAAACACACCAGTTGATAGGGCTGCTACAGCAGAATTCTGTACTGAAATCAGTTTTTCAAAAGAGCAAACAGATTTTTATATATTTAATTTTAAAATCTGACACTGGGCTACACATTGTCAGTTTCCCAGGTGCCTCCGTTATGTGAATTGTGCTCTGATAAACTTGTCACTCTTTACTGCTGCAATGCAAGTTGGAGTGATATCATCGCCCTCCCTTTCAGCCCAGCAGCCTAGCAATAGAACAATGGGTAGGTTGCAGATAACAGCTCCCTGGTAGATCTAAGAACAGCACTCAATAGTAAAAATCCAAGTCCCACTGCAACTCCTCCAGTTACACTGAGTAAGGGGAACAATAGCCTGCCTGAAAGCAGTTCCATCATGAAGTGCTGGCTCTTGCTTAAAGGAAAACTATACCCCCAAAATGAATACTTAAGCAACAGATAGTTTATATCAAATTGAATGACATATTAAAGAATCTTACCAAACTGGAATATATATTTACATAAATATTGCCCTTTTACATCTCTTGCCTTGAACCACCATTTCGTGACTCTATCTGTGCTGCCTCAGAGATCACCTGACCAGAAATACTACAACACTAACTGTAACAGGAAGAAGTGAGGAAGCAAAAGGCAGAACTCTGTCTGTTAATTGGCTCATTTGACCTTACATGTGGTTTGTATGTGTGCACAGTGAATCTTACGATCTCAGGGGGCGGCCCTTGTTTTTTAAAATGGCAATTTTCTATTTATGATTACCCAATGGCACATACTACTAAAAAAATACATTATTATGATAATGGTTCATTTACATGAAGCAGGGTTTTACACATGAGCTGTTTTACTCAGTATCTTTTAATAGAGACCTACATTGTTTGGGGGGTATAGTTTTCCTTTAAAGCATAGGATCATATACTTCTTGGTTCAGGAATTAAATTTTATATGGTAGAGTGAATTATGTAAACAATGTAATTTAGAAATAAATCATGACGGAGTCCCTTTAACATAGTAACACAGTATTCCCCTTTAGTAGGCAAATTATGATTTTGACTTATTCTGCAAGTTACAACCCTGCATGGCAAAATGCTATCTGGTTATTGTGGCCCAAGAGGCATATGCAAATTAGGGGCAGGGAGGGAAATCGCTTGACTTTTTGTCACAAAACAAGGAAGTAAAAAATGTTTTCCCCTTCCCACTCCTAATTTGCATATGCAGATTCGGTTCGGTATTCGGCCAAATCTTTCGTGAAGGATTCGTGGGTTCGGCCGTATCCAAAATAGTGGATTCGGTGCATTCCTGCTTTTCTGAATTCCAATTGGCTTCCAGGTGAAAATGTTAGCCCAAAGCAATTAAACCCAAGCAACCAAACAGCAATTTAAATTCCAAACCTGAAGCGCTGCAGAACAGAAAATTAATATATATATATATATATATATATATATATATATATATATATATATATATATCAAATACTACATTCTACTGTCTACCCAATATTACAAATCGTTTTAAGTGAACAACCCTTTAAGTTTTTAAAGCAGTTCATCACTTCTATTTTTTGTACTTGGAAACAATGGAAACCATGTCAAGCATCCTGTCACTAAAGCCAAGCTAACTAGATAACACTTCAATGCTTGTAAACAGAACCAACATCACATCAAAATGAGCCCCTGAGGTTTTTCTCAGCATTATACCCAGTTCATAATGTATTTCTCTCACTGTTACCCATTAGTTTAGTATTTCAGCTCAATTTACCTGGTCTATCATTTTCCTCGCTTGTTCAACTTCTCTATCCTGCGTCTCTGTTTCTATTGTATATGTTCCAGCATCACTCAAGTTGTCCTCTTCTTCATTCTTAATTGTCTCTGATCTTACATCAGATGTCACTGGCATAGCTTGTGCTTGGCTTGAGATTTGCACTTGTGAGGCTGGTTGCTGTAATATTGATGCAGACAAAGGCAAGGTCATTGGTTTTTCTGCTGCCTGTTTAACTACTTCTGCTTGTTCATGCATATATTCAGCAGCAAATTCTTGGGCAAGCTTTGATTTCTTCCCAACACTTCCATAGTTCTTCCCTGGTAACCTTGCTGTTATAGGAGCAGAAGCTATGCGGTCTTCTGTTTTTTCTCGCCTGAAAGAATTTGATCTTTGTGGAAATGAAGGGCTTGACAGTGATTTTGATGCTGGTGCAGTTGAGCCTGTTCCATTAGTCGATACTTTTTCAACATGTACCGTACCCTTTCGCTTTTCAACTTTAGCTTTAAGGATTGGATCTGTATCATTTGGAGGGGAGTTTGAATTGTGTGTAAAAGACTGGGATCGTTTCTTCCTAGGAGCATCATCATCAAAAAACTCTATGACAAACGCCTGCTGACTGTGAAGCAATTCTTGAGGTTCGCGCTTGAACTGCCGCTGGAGCTGTGGGTGATCAGCTGTTCCAATTTCTTGCTCAGGTTTGGTCACCAAGGGGTCTTCTGAATCACTCTGTGTTCCATCTTCATGTTTGTTACCTTAAATAGATAAAAAACCGTCAAGCAAGATTTTAGGTGAGGCTTATTGTGCTGCAAATAGTATTTGCGCCTTGATGAGGTATTTTGCACTGCTTTCAACGAAACATCTAAGTTAATGCCATGGTTGTAAAGCCGGTGTTTAATGAAGACAATGATTTCATACCATAAAGAAGTTATACTCTGCATTATTTCTTCAAAGGTTTTTTTGATTTTAAAAAAAAATAATGCAGATGAACTTTGAGACGGCACTTTTAAATCGCTCTATTTTTCTCCAGGGAAATTTCAAGCTGTGCTGCCAGCTGGAGGTTAGGAGTCGCTTTCCTCAAGCCTAGCCCAGCTTTCTAAGTAACCAATTCACTATTTATTGTCACTCCATGCTTTCACTAGCTTGGAAAAATACTTTTTCCAGAGGTTACGGAGAATCCTCTCAAACTTGTAGAAAGCACTGGTTCCAAGTATGCCTTATTTGCACCTAAGGCTCTACCTTTGTCCATAAAAGGCTGAAGCATCAAAGTAGAAAGTAGTAGAGCCAGGCGCTAGCAGAACTGCAAAACATTTATTGACACGACATGTTTCGGGCAAAGCCCTTTTTCAAGTGTTATCCACAGAGTATCCCACTTTACAATTAAATAGACATAGTTACACCCACCATGTGCAAATTATTATACCCAGAAGCTACTAACAATTCAAATATGAAAATACTCCAAACCTGTCAAAATCATCTAAAAGTCAATGCCAGATGGTCCCTTTTACCTTTGGAACATGTTTCATGCATTCATGGTTCTGGAAAGTTTGGGGCTGTTTGCACCGGTTTTTGTTCGATAATATTATTATTGATTATTCAAGTTTTTTTAAGCAACTCGAAAAAACAGAGTTTCTGGAGCATCAATTCAAAAAAGTTGCATGCTTCGAATTGATGCTTGATATTGTCACAACGGTCCAACCACCCCCCCCCCCTTTACTTTTATGAATCACTTCTTACCTTTAAGAGTTCTGTTATGAATGGGAAGGTCACTCTTGGTACTGTAAACATCTTCCCCAGGAGATGGCCTTCTAATCAAACTTGGGTCATTGTGAACTAGCCAGTCAGCCACCTTACTTTCTGCCGATACCATTTCTGTTGGACCAGGTTCCTTTCCAGCAGTTTTCCTCTGTCTCATTGAAGATTTTGTGACATGATCTTTAATTTTTATTTTGCCAGGCTTACAATCATCAAACTCAATTGTAAAAGAGGCATGACTCTGCATGACTGGGGGCGTTACAGGCGGCACTGTATCTGTGTCCTTAGTAGGGATTTCATAGACCTGGGTTTCTGGAGGCTTCACAGGCTGCTGAAAATCTTTAGTTGGAATCTCAAAGTAACTTGGTTCTCTTCTAAATGGGTACATGCACTGATCCGGAGAATCCCTATAGCCCATATTGTCACTTACTTCTTCCTCGTGTTGAGTCATATCTTTTGGCCTTTCTACATTTAAACGTATAACATAAAACAAAATATGATATAAAAAAAATTATTTAATTGAATTAACATGTCATTCAATTGTTTGGCTGATATATCAGTCACTTAAGCATTGGACAGGTGCCCATTCATCCAGGAGATGTCCTACACCTCCCCGTACTTAACAGCCAGGGTTAACCACATCAGAGTTTTTATAGAGCCTCAAGCTATGCGTCTTGAGTATTTCGGTTCATGTTAGAGAATCGCGACCCCCTAGCCCCACCTCCCACCATGGACTACAGATTTTGTCAATTTTTTTTGGAGAGCCTCTGGCTAATAGAGTGAGCTTGATATGACTCAGGGTTTGATTTACCAGTGGGATCCAGTTCTGTACTGTGGGGAGTTTGGGACCCATCCACGTCATTGCAATTATTTTCCTAGCATAGAATAGGAGTGTGCTATATCTGGTTCTGGCATATTTTATTTAGTTTTAGAAGTTCATCTAAAACTCCTAATATGCTCATCTGAGGCATTAGCAACTTAGGGAAGTCTAGTTTGTCTTCTAAGAGACTCAGAACCTCAGTCAAAAACTTGGCCACCAGTTGGCTGGACCTGGCCATGTGTAAAAGGTTTGCCCCTTCTGCCCCACACCTATGATACCTTGCACTGGGATTGCGTCCCATGGGGTAAGATAGAAATGTGTGTAGCCATTTAAACTGAATTAACTTGTTCCGTACAAAGTAAAGATAATAGAAGCTTGTCTGTTGTATCATCCCATTGCTCCTCTGTGAGGTCTGGGATGTCGGTCAGCATTTACAATATGCCTTCTGGAATGGGGGGGGGGTTGTAATAGGGCTTTATATAATGTTGATGTTGGTTTAGTTAGGGTAGGAAACCAGAGAGCTGTTTCAAATTGGGGTTGGGAGATTTGTATATATTTGCCTGGAAATACTGAAAGTGAGAGAGGTTGGGTTCTGTAAGTTTGTCTTTAAAGAACTCATATGAGCCAAATGTAGCAGCATCTAGTACATCTTGTAAGCGCCTGATCTGCTTTTGGCCAGTATAGTCAGGAAATTTCTGGAGATGGGGGAGGCGAGAATTCACCCACAAAAGGTGTTAGGGTTAGACTGTTGCGGGTAGAGTTTTAGTGCTAGGTTCCAGGCCTAATGGCTGGGATGATCTGCAATTGCTCCGTACGGAAGGTCCCTAAGACTTTCTAAAGACCCCACAGCCAGTGCCTGGGGATTTGTATTTGGGTTGTAGGGGTCTGGGATAAACCACCATTTGACACAGTGCAGCTGACTGGATAGTCTTTAGTGGCGGGGGTTAGTTTACGCCAAGGCAGTCTTACTGAGTGTCTTATTTTCTCATATAAATCAGGAACTGGAATTTAAAGAAACTTTTAGGCATATGGATGGGTGAGTTATGAAATATATACAAAAGTGTACCATTTTAAAAATTTAAGTTTTTCCCAGAATGTTAGAGGGAGTTTAGGTCATACAGGTGTACTGTTCAGGAGAAAGAAAGAAACTGCTCTGATGTTAAAAAGGTTTCTAATTTTTTTTCCTAAGCAGAAGAACATCAGAGCAGCCTCTTTCTTTCTCCTGACAACTTCCTTGACTACTTGGTGGTCAGATTGGTGGGAAACTGACCAGCAGGTGGCGCTGTTGTAACAAAATTCATTCATATTAATAGTACGTGTATCCCTAAATATCTTCGAATAAAAACAAAATAAATATTAAATGTAAATGGCAAAAGTTCTCCGAATATCCCCCCCATTCATTTTACATTTACTTATTTTAAAGGTTTACTTATCCTTTAATGAAACTTTAATGATAACAAATGTATCAACTAAATGTATCAATATATACAGTTAGAGAGTCGGCGACCCCCACCTCCCAGACCTGCTTTAGAAGGTGACATATGAAACTTTAACACTTCATTATTAGAAAAACGGTCACAAATAGAAAGGAGTTGGAAAAAAGTCTTTATTTCTGGGGAACAATCTGAAACCAACTGAACTGAAAAAAGTGCTTGAAGCTAAACAACCCCTTTAAAAGCTAAGCAAAGAATTGGAGATAGAAATGATATATTTATGTTTTGGTGTCTGTACACCCCTGTGTCTGTGAATATGCCCCAGTAGCATGCCATCTTCTTTGTCAAGTACCTGGGCTAAGAGCCCAAGTCACAATATATAAAATAAACTAAATAATAGAAGGGTGATTAGAAATTCATTTAGATTCACATTACATGGTAGCATAGAAACCAGTGCATCCGGCATCAGGATTAATTAATAATTAGTCCTGTAACATCACCTATGACATAAAATCTCATTTTGTTCTAATGTTTCGATGATATCACCCTTAAGCTTAGCCTCTCAACAGTTGTCCTAATCACACTGAGAATATGCAGTGCAGTCATTAAAAAGATGGCCTAATAAGATGGAAGCTGCTGTGAATATGTGCCGGCTTAGATAACTTTCGTTATAGGACTTAACCTCTGGGCTGAGAAGTTTGTTTAAGAACAACTTGTCCAAATGAACCTATTCTAGGTATGATTAAAGACTGTATCAGTGGCAATTGCAGTGAAATAGACATAACTCCTATAGTAAAGGGTGTTCCTCACCAGTATGTACTTATCTTACATACAATTTCCAACAGGACCAACCCATAATTAACTATAATTAATGGCTGGGAGGCGGCTGGATGGATTGACAGTAATGCACTTGGAAATAATGTAGTCCCATTTTTGAAATGCTTTTCTAGTTATTATAGTGGACTGCGATGTCCCTTAAAACTAGGTAAGCAAGTTCACCTGAATAATGTTCATCTTGACTTCTGCCTTCCTTTTCAAGCTTGTTATCATCATCCTCTCCCCACCAAGATGGCTGACCATATAAAGGTGTACGGTAGGCAGGAACATCTGTGAATTAAAGTATATTTATCAGTAATTTTTCTGCAAGAAAGAAAATATTCTATAAAAACTATAAATAAATGGCATAACCTACAAAATGACCAAATTTTATATGGTATTTACTGCTACTAGAATGATGATTTTTGTGGGAAAGTTCAATACACAAACAACTCAAAATTTCGGCAGGTTACAAAACGGTTTTTAAAAAGGTTGCACTTTCTGTAACTACTCCAGTATTTTAGTAATGTCAGTGGAATGTAAACATGATAAACATGGAGGAATAGAATACAGACAAACATTACCCCCATAGCCCAAAATCCTCTTTTCATCAAATAAACCACTTTTCCAGAAAAGATGCCAAAACTGGCTCTGTGTAGATTCATAGGAGACATGACAAATAAAAAGCAGGCAATCTGGCAAACAACAAGCAAGTCAGCAAATTCCCAGCTCCCAACATCTGCTTGAGGGCTGAATATCTTAAATTGGACTATGGTTGGCTTAAGTATTCCATTTAGAAAGAAACATTTAGGGCAGAGGCACGGTCAGATTCGGGAAGATTAGTCGTCCAGAGACAAATCTCCTCTTCTTCAGGGCGGACAGCCTTCCCACCGGCTAGAATGTAAATCGCCAGCGGGATGGCACTCGGAGCACTTCGTTTTCCGAAGTCGCCCGAGGTTTCCTCGTGAGGTATCGTCGGGCGACTTTGGAAAAGCGATAGTGGCATCCCGCAGGGGATTTACATTCTAGCCGGCAGGAAGGCAGTTCGGGGAGATTTGTCTTCGGACCACTAATCTGCTCAAATCTGACCGCATGTCTCTGCCCTTAGGAATTAGTACCCCAATCACCGATAAGTAACCAGTCACCAATGTGTGTTCAACCCACATTTGTCATTACTCTGTGTTATCAGTGTATGGTTGACATGGTCACAACAAGGTCATTTTACCTTATCTGAGATAATAAGGCAAGCAGGTGAATTTTGAGGCCTTTGAAATGTTGCAACGGGTTGCTCTCAAATTTATTGAGGTACTCTGGATGCACAATATAGGCTTCAGTGTTCAGAAGGAAAGTCATTAACCACTTGGTGGTGCCAAATGTTAGGCACCCCCCCAAGTGAATGTATTTACTTACCTGAAACTCTGGGCCGGTGCTCCTATCAGCAGAAAACTGCACGAGCCTGGGGTTATTCCAGTGAGCTCCACGGAGCAATCCTTGCGGCTGCGCATGCGAATAGAGCAAAAAGCCAAACTTTAACTAAAAATTCAGCTTTTAAATTCTACTGTGCATGCGTCTGCCCCGGGAAATTTGAAGACAGAAGATGCCGGAAGAGAAACGCTTTGTGGTGCTCGCTGGAATAACCCTGGGCCGGTGCAGTTTTCTGCTGATAGAGGAGTACCGGCTCAGGGTTTCAGGCGAATCAATACATTCATTTGGGGGTACCTAACATTTGCCACCCCCAAGTGGTTAACGACTTTCCTTCTCCTTTAACTAATGCTTTTATACAGGCATAGCTAGAACACTGCTTAAATGTCTGAGAAAAATGGTAGAGAATTATTACCAGTGGCAGATTTCTTGTCCACTTTTTCCTGTTTTGCTTGGGAGGAGTCCATGTAGGCACCTTGCTCCTTAAACTGGTCTTCTCTTACTGCAGACGTTTTCGAACACATCTGAAGGTGGCTGGTGTACTTTTCATGCTAAAAAGTAGGTGTGTTGAAAATTCAATGTAATTGATCCAAAAGGTAATGACCATTTTAAACACACTGAACATTTTCAGAGGTAAAACAAAATGATGACAGAATAAGACAACTGTTTACATATACGGTAAAGACCAAGGTTTTCTTGTGTGTTTGCCTTCTGTCTACAAACTGATGTCACCATAGATCCAATGGCAGTAGTGGTCTTACCAATCCTTCATTCATTAGCTTGCCTTGTATTTTGGTAAGGAAATCTATTTCCTATAGAGCAGTGACTCTCAACAAATTGTTTGTGCTCACCAACCCCTTGGCTGTTGCTCCCAGTGCCATCAAAGCAGGTGCTTATTTTTTAAATCCAGGCTTGGAGGCAAGTTTTGGTTCCATGAAAACCAGGTGCACTGCCAAAGAGAACCTCCTTTAGATTGCCTGCTCACATAGGAGCTACCAAATAGCCAATCGTAGACCTTATTTGGCACCCCTAGGATTTTTCTTCATGCTTGTCTTGCTCCCCAACTCTTTTTACATTTTAATATGGTATAAAAGGTTGGGGACCCCTGCTATAGAGCATGTCCTAGAATTACTAGTACATGCAAAAACATTCCAGCAGAGCTATCTATGATGGCCACAGTCCCACACTGCAGACTATTAAGATCCAGCACATTATTAAGGCTTAAGACTAATGCTGTAATATCACATACAGTAAACACATCCATGGACAAATTCTGTTATGTTGTGCAAGAAAAACCAAATAGCTAACCAGTTTAAGGCCAAGCAACCACATATGGTGTACTAAACAAATCACACATCCAACAAAAAACATTAAACAGAGTCTGCTGTAACACTGGGACAAATCCTGGAGTTAAATGCTTGTAATCTGGAGCATAAGAGAAGAAAAATGAATAGTGAGCTTTTTCAAGAAACATTGGCCGGGTCAATATATCTGGGACCAGTGTTGGACTGGCCCATCAGGATACCAGGAAAACTCCAGATGGGCGCATGTGTCAGTGAGCTCTCATGCTGCTAAATATTGGGCCTATTTCATGGCCAAAAATAGCCAAAATAGATGGAATAATAGATTATTGTATGCAAAGAAAAAAGACTAGAAGAATAGAGGTTGAGTGAGGAGAGGAAGAATATTAGTACTGAGAGTGGGCCTTTGGTCTAAGGTTTTTGGGTGGGCCCCTGGTGTTCCAGTCCGACACTGTCTGAGACAGTCACTTTTTTTACGTTTCCACTCTGGACATTAGTCATATGTGCGAATAGGGAAATTAGGACAGTGTTGGTGAACTTTGCATTGTGCTATTATTGACTTGCCATTAATACTGAAGCCATAAAAAGGTTTAACAGATAAAGTAAAGCTTTATGGTTTTGTATCTATATTTTTTAATCATATGATGCATATTTAAGTATTAACCCTTAATTCAAGCAAAGGCTAGGTATGCTTCCAGAATCATCTTATAATTATAGAGTGTGGCTGTGAACAGCTCCCATTTTGAGGTGCACTTAAACTTCCTACTGTTTATATAAGTGCTGTATGTGCACCACATTTATATTCAGGTACCTTCCTTTCCATTCCACCCCTCCCAGTAACTTGATTAAATAGATTTAAGTCAGTCTGTTTAGAACACACCCAGCACCATTAATCAACCCAAAGAAAATCTTTAACAGTTTGGTTAAATATGACTAAACATATGGCATGAAGAATACTGTTTAAGAGCCAATGCCACTCAATAGGGACAAGTCAGTAAGTGTCCTGGGGAAACGCCACAATTTTCTGATACAAACATACGGATTCTTCATCGTCTATATTCTATACTACTATTCTAACGACTACCGGTACTATTAAAAACTTTTTTCCTGTACCAACCTTGTCAGAAGATGCAGGGATTTGTTCAAAAGCAATAACCGGAGGGTCACAGTACTGATGAACAACAAAAGGGCATTATTTTGTGCAGAGAATAAAAAGTGACCAAGAGGGGAATGTAATAATTTTTGTAAACACGAAAAAAAAATTGCATAAATAGGAATTTAGATTTGCATTTTGCACGGGCTATATTAAATTTGTGCAAAAGAAACATTGTTCACGCAAAGGAATATACTCCTATGCGAATATTTAAAAGCTTCATACATTCCCCCATCATCAGTTTAATGAAACATTTTTTTTTTTGTAAATGCAACTTTTTTTGTGTTTATGTTTCATTTCAAGTAACCAATGTTATTCTGCATATTTTATTTTTAGACAAAACTAAATAAATTCTCTACTTTTTTTAAAAAAAAGTAAATTGAATGTATGATAAGAATATGTGTTTAGAGCACCAGCCTTTCTGCCCACCCATCAGGCACTGAGCGGCTTCAAAAGCAACTTTACTTTGCAGATCACTGTAGGCAACATCTATCCATTAGGCTTGGATCTGACTGATCAGAGAACATAACCATTAGTCCATTATATAGCCTATATTTGTTGGCATTTGCAGAGCTGTTTAAAGCCCTGTAGGGGGTTTTTGTTGTGGGGGGCCATTCCTTTACATCAAATAAATCGCCAATGGTCCTCACAAGTAGGATCCATATGAACATCACTTTCATTAGCAGTTGCGCAAAATCAGTGGCCAGAGTGAGACAGGACTAAAATATACATAGGGGGATTCTGGGATGAGGCCATAAAAAAAAGGACAAAAATGGGTTCAAACTTAGCTCTGTGGCACTTTATACATAAAACTTATTAAATCTCTCTAACTTACCTTCAGTGCCTCTTCTGGAACCTGGTGCTGGATCTGCTCCAGGACATATGTATTAATATGTAAACATGTTGTCAAGGAATAATAACCAAATGGAGAAATGAAGCTCAATCAGAACTTCTAATTTTTAAGGATATATTTATATATATATATATATATATATATATATATATATATATATATATATATATATATATATATATATATATATATATATATATATATATATATATATATATATATATATATATATATATATATATATTGGGAATAGGGAATATCTCAATCCCACTCTTGAAATTTATATAATTTTGGACAGAAAATAGGCATTCACCCGTTGACCTGGGTGATGTGCATTCAAAACCAAAAATTGGCAAGCACTCCGTAGTCCACTCGTAGGGTGAAAACGTTCAAGTTTATTTCAGCAGGTTAAAAAGATCACAATCCTGACGCGTTTCGTTATATACAGTCACTAGGACTACGTATCTTCGGTACGAAACGCATCAGGATTATGATGTTTTTAACCTGCTGAATGTATTTTACCATTTTAGTAGTACTTTCTGCTTGGCTCTGACATTATTATTCCTTCAAAACCAAAAGTTGGCAAGCACTCCATAGTCCACTCGTAGGGTGAAAACGTTCAAGTTTATTTCAGCAGGTTAAAAACATCATAATCCTGACGCGTTTCGTACCAAAGATACGTAGTCATAGTGACTGTATATAACGAAACGCGTCAGGATTGTGATCTTTTTAACCTGCTGAAATAAACTTGAATGTTTTCACCCTACGAGTGGACTACGGAGTGCTTGCCAATTTTTGGTTTTGAAGGAATAATAATGTCAGAGCGAAGCAGAAAGTACTACTAAAATGGTAAAATACATTCAGTTTACATTGCACAATGATATACTTGGAAAAATTCTATATGCATTGCTCAGAAACTGTACTGTCCCTCGCTAAACCTCTTAATATAATAAATGGTGTCCGTGCAGGCCAATAGGGTTCCCATACTTGTAATAACGGTAAATTCTGTTTTTGTGGAAATTTTATTTAAGGGCATTTCTCTAGTCTTGCCATTTGTATTAATTGTAACTCACTTGCCATGTACCTGTTGTCTATTTCTCATAAAGCAGAGAGCAAGTGTGGAGATGGCTTGCTCTATCTACCTCCCTCCCTGCTCGTAGCAATACCAAATAACCTGCTGCTATGCAAGTTTATTACACCTGTAGTATAAATTCCACCAAACTGAACAATCCACTACTGATACCACTAGAACAGGATATGCAAAGAAAAACAATACACAAAATAGATAGACAATCAAGTAGTGTATGTTGCTCCCCACCCACACCCTTAAATAAAGAAAGGATATCGTAGCCAAAGCGTATGTTGTCGTTTAGCTTCAGAGTAATGTACTTCTGGTCAGGAATCCTTACATCATTTATAAAGGTCTGTAGGGAAAAAAGAAGCAGCGTCAGTAGTGAGATCATTTGTTCAAAGGTCATTGTGCTCTGAGTTTACAAATACAGCTTGTCATAGAAAAGACACACCACTTTGTATCCAACATATTTTGGCAGAAATTATGTTATGTAGCATTATGAATATCGTTAGCTGCACTCGTTTCCTAAAATGTAATAGACATAACTGTAATCTCTAATAAAGAAGAAAAAAAGGGCATCTTGCTGTTACTATTAAATAAGCCTTTCTTTTTAGAAAGGCTCATTTACCAAGATTGGCGATATCTGCAACTGTTAGTAACCAGTCAATGATACCTGTGCCCTGCATTTATCACCATGAAGATTAATGAAAACAAATGATTGATTCTAGATAGAGCTGGCCAGTTCTGTCTGTCCTTGCTTATAACCCATTGTTCTTGCGGCACGTTACCTATTAGCATGTGAATCACTAGTATATTAAAGGGATACTGTCATGGAAAACATATTTTTTTCAATCGGTTAATAGCGGTGCTTCAGCAGAATTCTGCACTGAAATCCGTTTCTCAAAAGAGCAAACCTATTTTTTAATATTTAATTTGAAATCTAACATGGGGTTAGACATACTGTCAGTTTCCCAGCTGCCCCCAGTCATGTGACTTGTGCTCTGATAAACTTCAGTCACTCTTTACTGCAAGTTGGAGTGATATCACCCCCCCTCACGGATCCCGCGGGTATCTGGTCGGCCCGCACATCACTAGTAGACTGAATTATTTGCAGTGTAAACAGTGGAATTTAGTTAGAGTTGTTAGTGTTGCTCCATGTATTGCAGATGTCGGCAGATAATCCAAACTACGGTGAAAATTACTCTGTGCTGGAAACTTCTCTCAATCTATTCTAGGCCTATATACTGAGGGGGTTAAAGGACCAGTAACAGTAATTTTTTTTTTTAATCCATCGTGCAGCGCTCGATTTCTCCTCCCTGGCTACCTCCTATAAAGGACAAGGAGGAGAAATCGAGCGATGCACGATGGATTGTCGCCCTGTCCTGGTTTCAGAAGAGGAGCGCATGCAGAGAATCGGTAAGTCATTTCTTAATAAAAGCTTTGTGAATTAAAAGTTTAAACCCTGTTTCCTTTAAAACATCAACAAGATTTCCAATAATCTAAAAATATATTGAGCAGAGCTAAAACTTTGCACCCAGCTAGGGAGCGTGTACTTTCCACTTGAAAACCAATTTTTCTTTTTTCATAATTTTTAAAGTTAATGATGTAAAAATTACAAAATGCAAAAATCATCACTTTTGGGACAGGAAGTTGGGTCTACTAAAAAACAGTGTGTAATGCAAGGGAATTTGTTTTAATCAAATGAACATGTGACAGTGAAAGACAGAGTTTACATGAGAGCAGGAACGAGAGATATTTTACACACTGCTTCCTATCACAACAACCTGCAACCAGTTCCTACAAGCCTCTGAACTACACGGCTTACAAGTACTTTCGTACAGAAGGTTCTAGTTCTGCCTGTGGCCAGTGCGTGCAAAGCAATCTTTAGTTAACTGCAGGATTAAGAGATCATTGCAAGATCTTCCAGGGACTTCAGGTCATATGTACAGTTTCCAGCTGCCATTTATTGCGGTAAACAGTTAGTCAGAGAGTTTTACTCAAATAAAAGCTGTAATCCTAGAAAATACATCTATTTGGAGATCAGTTATATCTGTGTGTCCCCCTTCATAATTATTCATTGAAGCTTTAGTGGAAAGTTCAATTTAAAATGAACATTTTGAGCATTTTCCACTTCTTTTTATCTCCTTGTTCATAAATTTTTTTTTATTTACTTTAAAGGGGTGGTTCCCCTTCAAGTTAACTTTTAGGGGCAAATTTACTTATGGTCGAATATCGAAGGTTAATTAACCCTCGATATTCGACTGCCGAATTGAAATCCTTCGACTTCGAATATCGAAGTCGAAGGATTTACCGCAAATAGTTCGAACAAACGAAAAACGATTAAATCCTTCGAATCGTTTGATTCGAAGGTTTTTAATCCATCGATCGAACGATTTTTCTTCGACCTAAAAATTGTTCCAAAGCCTATTGGGAACTTCCCCATAGGCTAACATTGACTTTGGTGGGTTTTAGGTGGCGAAACTAGGGGGTCAAAGTTTTTTTTAAAGAGACAGTAGTACTTCGACTATCGAATGGTCGAACGACTTTTAGTTTGACTCGTTTGATACAAATTCGTAGGTCGAAGTAGCCAATTCGATAGTCGAAGTAACCAAAAAAAAACATTCGAAATTTGAAGTTTTTTTTATTCTATTCCTTCACTCGAACTAAGTAAATGGGCCCCTTAGTGTGTTATAGAATGGCCAATTCTAAGCAACTTTTCAATTGATCTTCATTATTTATTTTTGATAGATTTTAAAGTATTTGCCTTCTACTTCTGATTCTTTCCAGCTTTCAAATGGGGGTCACTGACCCCATCTAAAAACAAAAGCAGTGTAAGGCTACACATGTATTGTTGTTGCTACTTTTTATGGCTCGTCTTTCAGGCCCTCTCCTATTAATATTCCAGTCTCTTATTCAAATTAGTGTATGGTTGCTAGAAAGTAATTTGGACCCTAGCAACCAGACTGCTGAAACTGCAAACTGGAGAGCTGCTGAATAAAAAGCTAAACAACTCAAAAACCAATTGCAAATTGTATCGGAATATCACACTCTACATTATACTAAAAGTTAATTTAAAGGTGAACAACCCCTTTAATTAGATGATTAATTATTATGATACAATATAGACTAATGGTACAGGTGGTTAATTCTCTACCAGTGAGGATACGCCCAGACCCAGCTGTGATACCCGTCACCGACTATGATGGAAATCTTCCTGTGATTGCAGTGCCAATAGGATTTATATTATTGGCAAGGCTTGGTTCAGGCATTTAAACTGTCTTGTGTGCCATAAGCCTTAGCTTTGTGACTGATTGCTGTAAACCAGCCTGTTGGGTTTATGTAATGTTTACATAATTTTCTAGTAAACTTAAGGCATGAAGATCCAAATTACGGAAAGATCGGTTATCCGTAAAAACCCCATGTCCCGAGGCATTGTAAATACATGGTGACTTATGCCCAAAATTGCACTCAAAATGTGCCCTTTAACTTTTATTAAAATGTATTCTATTAGTTATAATAATAAATGTGGACATAAATATGTACACACAATCATCGGCTAACTTTTAATTTTTACCTTGTTTGTGTCAGTTGCCATGGCAACCACACCTTGCTTTGGGTAAGTGGAAGAAAAACAGCATGGTCTCAAATCAATCAATCTGCAATCCAGTTGCTAGGTCAATGGGCCCGGCAACCAGATTGCATTTCAGATTTGAGTGCAGAATGAAAAAAAAAATGCATAACCAATAAAATATATGAATTAAAGAATAAAATGGTAAATGTTAACGTAAAAGGTAGATTTATCCTCATATCACTACTGTTTAAAAAAATATGCAGTTGGGTTTGTGAAGAGTTGAAGTGTGCATATACTAGAACTGCAAGTGGTCTCAAGTTGTTCAAGCCTTGAGAACGGACTAATGCTCTGACTGGTTGTAAATTCTATGCCGACCCTCTTGCATTCTGGTCCAGACTTTGTAATTAGGTTTTGGGATACATGGCACTAATGCAGGCAATATGGATGAGCAAAATATTTCGCCATGAAAAAACACCCATAATACTAATGCATAGTAGAAAACGTTGTTCATTGACTTAAATCTGTCTTGCTAATTTTTTACTGTTTCTCTTGTTTTTGGTGAAGCAAAATAGGTCAGATTTGCCCATCACTAGCAAGGTGAACATTACTCACCTTGCTAGTTTCTATCACGCAACCTTACAATACCCATCAGCTCCTGATAATCAAACCCTAGAATGTTGAGTACACTACAAACTCTCCTGCTGTGCCAATTCCTTCCCTGAGATAGAACGTTTCCCTGAGCAGGGCCCCCTGACCATTCGTTCCACTCTACTTCACATTGCTGCTTGTATTCTTATTGTTCCCTTTTCATTGCACAGAGCTGGAAAAAAAATCTTGGCACACTATAGAGGAATGAAATATACATATAAGAACTAAAAGCGCTGTTGCAGGGCTGATACCAAAATGCCTTCCAGCTAAGTCTACTTTACTCCCAATCCTTTTAACCCTCCCAGTCTCCTGCTCTGAAATGTGTCCCACCCTGCATCGAGCTCTCTGGGTCCTGGCAGAATAAAGGTGGCCATACACAGGGAGATCCGATCGATCTCGGATCTCTCCCTGATAGGCCCACATTGAGGTGGGCGATATCGGGCTGATCCGGTCGTGGGCCCAACGATCGGATCAGAATGGAGGCAATACATGCAGTCGGATCGCGGGACCGCATCAACGAACAGATGCAGCCAAAATCCGATGGGATTTTTTACCCTGCCCGATCAACATCTGGCCATCGATTGAGGACTCCCATCAAATGGCCCTACACATGGGCCAATAATCTGCCGACTCGGTCTGACGGCAGCTTTTATCGGCCCGTGTATGGGGCCTTAAGACAAAACACATCCCATCACATATGTTCAGGGTAATTGGGCATTTCAATCATTCCCCTTCTCCTATCTGTTCCTTTTTGATCTCTCATGGACAAATTTTCGAAGAGTGCACAACACTCATTAGTTCTGTTTACGCAGAGCTCAGTTACTGCTCCCATTGTACTTTCTGTGCCAATACTCAAACTGGCTTTTCTCTCTGCTCCCTCTGTAGGTTCTCTCCACCACATTATTAAGGGGAATTTCTACAGATTTCAATGGTTCACTCTGTTTCAGAACAACTGCTCCTGCAAACCCTTTAGGGTGGTGACACACGAAGATTCCGGGGAGATTAGTCGCCTAGTGACAAATCTCCTCTTCTTCGGGCGACTAATCTCCCTGAAATGCCTTCTCACCGGCTAGAATGTAAATCACCGGCGGGATGGCACTCTGAGTGCTTCGTTTTCCAAAGTCACCCAAGTTTTCCTCGTGAGGCAACTTCGGAAAACGAAACGCTCAGAGCTGGCGATTTACATTCTAGCCGGCCAGAAGGCATTTTAGCGAGATTAGTCACCCGAAGAAGAGGAGATTTGTCAATGAGCGACTAATCTCCCTGGAATCTTAGCGTGCGTCACAAACCGTAATGGTTTAATGGATGTAGTTTTGCAAAAGTTGAAACCAAATGAACATTAACCAAATTGTTTCGCATTTACTACAACAGCTATTTACCATGATATGCGTGATTTAATATTCTTTATATGAAAAAAAATATATTATTTTTTTGGTTGTTAATAAAAAAATTGTGTTTGCTTCTTACCCCATTTAAGCTCCCAAGATCCTTCACTCGATGCTCATCTTTATCACTGTCATAGTTGATTACGGCATGCTGCTTATCCACACTGCGGGACTAAAAGAACACACAGATCTATAATTCATAGGCTACAGTCAGCAGCACAAAAGGAGACACACATCTGTTTCATCGGCCCAGATATTCATACCAAGCAAAATTTCACTGTGGGTCACCTGCTCCATTGTTTCATGCAGGAAATCCTTAAAAAGGAAATTCAATGTATGATTTATGTGTGATGAAATAAATACAAATCACTTTTTAAAAAAAAAAAAAAAAATCATGAATTACATAAACACCAACTGGAAAGTTGCACACGCAGAAAATCCCCTTTGATTTGAACCTCCACCTCAAATCAGTATCAAATTTATAGCTGGGTCCTTCATCAAACCAAAAAATGAAAAAAAAAATTCTCTTTTCTTGCATACTGTAATGAAAAAAATGTGAGCAGGAAAACTGATTAGAGACTAAGCATGTCGGGATGTTTGCTTTCTCTTACGGTATTATTGACAAGCCTTGGAACACATTATATTTTGGAACAATTATTATTAATCCAATCTCCACCCTAAACAATAACAAAGAGGTTATCTGTTTGAATGTTAGCTTTGCAACGATATTATATAATAAACAGAAGGCTAAGTGGAGTGCTAAGTGGAACACCTGAGCAGGGGCTCATTTATAAACATGTGGTAAATCTGCATTTGCACCTGGGCAGTAACCCATGACAATCAATCAAATGTCCGCTGTCTGAAATTGAATCTACTAGTCATGTTAAAGTCTGTAAAATTAATGTCAGCTATGGAATTTGTAAAACCCATATTTTGCTATAAAGGGTCACATATAGTGATGAGCGAAATTTTTCGCCAAGTTTCGCAGTGAAAATGATCAGGTGGAAAAGAAGACGCCCATAGACTTCAATGCATTTTGGTGAATTTTCACCATTTCATTAATTTTTGGTGAAGCAAAACAGGTCAGATTCGCCAATCACTAGTCAAAAAGTCTCTTTTTTATTCACTAGTCAAAAAGTCTCTTTTTTATTCTTCCTTTGCATGTGCTGATTCGGAAGTTGTTTTAGAAGCATCAAAGCAAAACACAAAGAATGTTTTTTTTCCAGAGTCAGATGAAAAATTCTGTTCCAGGTACTGGAGGTGCTAAGCTTTGAAACTGCAATCAAACTGGCACGAATTGCCCTGGAGAGAAAAGGGTTGGCATGTGAACAAAACATAGTAATTATGTGCATGTACTTATACACCCTTTTAATTGCAAACAGTTCAGCTGGTGCAACATCAGATACCTATAGGCGTTTCATACAAAACTGTGTGCTTGTTTTTTGCTCATAGGGCTCCATCAAGCATTAGTATTTAAGCCCTTTGAGTTCTAACATGTAGATGGTGTCGGCAGTAGACAAGTATCCTAAGCAATGCAAAGGCCAGTGTAAAAAGTAAAAGCATTTGCCGCAACCCATACGTTTTCTATCCCAGTGAAAGGAAAGTAGCCGTCTGTAGATATTGCTCTTTTTATTGCTGTCACAGAGGACTATGGTGACCACAAACACAAATGTGCCATGAACCGAGGAGACTAAATACTACTGTTTACAACTATAATTGTTAAAGGATTTTCTATTTTGTTTGCCCTTCAAATCTTGAAAGAATGTAAACCTACCTATAAAAAGGGAAGGTATAGATATTCAATTTGGGCTCCCTCTGAGCTACTGAAAGTTTAAGCAAACAGTTGAAGTGCAGGAGTTCTACACATTGTGAATACAGGTGAATACAGGTGAATACAGGTACCTGCGTCAGACACATTGTGCTTGATCTTTGTCCGTCTGACAGGGTTCCATCAGTCAAACATTTCATGCAATGGACAGGTTTTCCGTCTGCTGCACTGAACACAAAGCACCTTCTGTACACACACCCTAAACCATTTGTATGTGCTGCATATCTGAGCACACCTTGTTACTTTAATAAGGTCTATGAAATGAACATTCTATCTCTGTTTGTCTGTGTTGCTTTTAACTTAGACCTGAACCACACGGTGCAGCTTCTACTAGAGTCCCACAGCAGGTCGGGTACCTGCAGGTTACCCGCAAAAACCTGCGACACCCAGCTTCTCAATAGCGAGTTTTACTCCTTTTTTCTGATCCCGCCTACTTCCGGTGTACAACAACAGCACTTCCGGATTCTTGATGGTCAGTGGGTCGCGGATCGGATTGCGCATAAGGTACTTGTGGGTTGGATCAGGTAGTGGGTCCAAGCGGGTAAGTATGTGGGTTGCGGGTCATGGGTCGGGTATAACAAATTGGTTCTGCGTAGGACTCTAGCTTCTACCAATGTGCGTGATTAGAGGAATCGGATGCGACGAGACGGATGCGCCGAATATAATGCAAGTAATAGGAATGTCAGACCTACAAACTGTGTGCATTCGTCATGACTCGACTTTCGGATGAAGACTCAGCGCTCGGCGTTCGCACCCGACAGTCGTGTCGGATGCGCGCAGCTTGTAGGCCTAACATTCCTATTACTTACATTATATTTGGCGCATCCATCTCGTCGCATCCGCTTCCTTTCATCGCGTCGGATCTGAAGAAGGCGCACCGTGTGGTTCAGCTCTTAGAAAACCTCTCATAGGAGGTAAAATGGAAAAAAAGTGTGTGGTTTATGTAACAGTACAGGGATATCACAGATTAATACAGCAGATTAATACTGCAGCCAAAGGGAATAGTCAGAAAAAAATAAACGACCGAAAGATACTGGCAAATTAAACAAGTCCAGCAGAGCTTTTAATAAACTTCATAAACCTATGAAAAAGTTTCCATGCATTAAATTTTTCCTACACACTTTATGAGTTGGCTGCTGCACAGACTAAGGAGAGAATGGAAGGGGAGCTACAATTTCAAATATTTGTCCTTATATAATGTTACACTGCTGTTTAACTACAGTAACAATTCTAGTTTCAAATACTGTTGGAATCCTTCTTTTGAGGTCTAAGTTTGGAAGTGTGGCCCTGATTTCAAATTCCTTCATCTTTTTCATACATCTTTGTTAATGGTTAAAAGGATTCCCCTAGACTACCAGAACAGAATGAGCAAAATGAACAGTTTTCCCTAAACAGCCACACCACAACACATAATAGATTGCCCAGTTAAGAGTACCTGACTGGTTAGCCTTTAAACATCAGACTGATGCACTGGGGGCATAAGCTGGTGATTAGGGATGGGCGAATTTGACCCGTTTCGTTTCGCCAAAAATTCGCCGCCGGCGGAATGTCGCTGACGCCTATTAAAGTCTATGGACGTCCAAAAAAATTTCTCTTTGACACACGGCGCCATACAAGTATATGGGCATCATTTTTGCGGCGAAACAAGGCAAAATAATTCACCCATCCCTACTGGTGATTTAAAATTCAGGGTGAATGCTATTTTAGGCTGATCCTATAATGTTTAAGGAACAGTAACAACAAAAAATTAAAGACTTTTAAATCTAATGTATTGTTATACTGCACTGGTAAAATTGATGTGGTTGCTTCAGAAACACTACTATAATTTATATAAAAAAAGCTGCTGTGTAGCAGATAATAGATAAGCTCTGTAGTATACAATGGGATTCTTCAGAATTTATCAGTTATCTACTGTGTATCCTGTGCTTGAATGGCCGCTCCCATGCTTACACATGTTTATATAAACTATAGTAGTACTTATCTGTTATGTACTGTGTATCCTGTGCTTGAATGGCTGCCCCCATGGCTACACAGCAGCTTGTTTATATAAACTATAGTAGTACTTACCTGTTATCTACTGTGTATCCTGTGCTTAAATGGCTGCCCCCATGACTACACAGCAGCTTGTTTATATAAACTATAGTAGTACTTATCTGTTTTCCACCGTGTATCCCAGTGATCCCCAACCAGTAGCTCGTGAGCAACATGTTGCTCTCCAACCCCTTGTATGTTGCTCTCAGTGTCTTTAAAGTAGGCAATTTATTTTTGAATTTCAGGCTTGAAATCAAGTTTTAATTGCATAAGAACTAAGTATACTGCCAAGTAGAGCCTCATGTAGGCTGTCAGTCCACATAGGGCATAACAAATAGCCAATCATAGCCCTTTTTTGGCACCCTAAGGGACGTTTTCATGCTTGTGTTGCTCCCCAACTCTTTTTACATTTAAATGTGGCTCACGGGTAAAAAAAGGTTGGGGATCCCTGGTGTATCCTGTGCTTGAATGGCTGCCCCATGGCTACACAGCAGCTTGTTTATATAAACTATAGTAGTACTTATCTGTTTTCTACTGTGTATCCTGTGCTTGAATGGCTGCCCCCATACTGTGTATGGGGGCAGCCATATTGTGTATCCTGTGCTTGAATGGCTGCCCCCATGGCTACACAGCAGCTTGTTTATATAAACTATAGTAGTACTTACCTGTTATCTACTGTGTTTCCTGTGCTTGAATGGCTGCCCCCATGGCTACACAGTAGCTTGTTTATATAAACTATAGTAGTACTTTTCTGTTATCTACTGTGTATCCTGTACTTGAATGGCTACCCCCATGGCTACACAGCAGCTTGTTTATATAAACTATAGTAGTACTTATCTGTTATCTACTGTGTATCCTGTGCTTGAATGGCTGCCCCCATATCTACACAGCAGCTTGTTATATAAACTATAGTAGTACTTATCTGTTATCTATTGTGTATCCTGTGCTTGAAAGGATGCCCCCATGGCTACGCAGCAGCTTATTTCTATAAACTATAGTTGTATTTTTGAAGCAAGCACACCAATTTTACCAGTGCATGGCAACAGTACACTTTATTGTTATTCCTTTAAATCACTTTAATTTTTTGGTGTTACTGTTCCTCTAAAGCAGGCTATAGTAAATGTTGCTGAACAGGTTCCAAATTATTCATCAACCTTAAAACTTCTTAGTGACCCAAACACCATGGGGCATATTTACTTCCCTTTAACCTAAAAAAAAATTTCAGGCAACATGTGACAAGAAGAGAAGAATAACTTTGACATTGTAAAATCGGAAGAATTAAATAGGGATTTACCCGAAGCATAAGCTCACAATCCTCCCGTCCAACAAAGATCATTTCCCGTGGCAGCCGATGGCGTGTGCCAGAGCTGCTGACGAGGAACCATGATGTGACACTCATCTTGTTCTTTGGCACGGCAACTACTGATAAAACATCCTAGAAAAAAATTAAAAAATAAAACACTGAAAAAGTTGATAAACAAATGATATACATTCCTCATGAAACAACAAATTTCTCTGATGTTGATATCAAATCTTCATTTTACATGGAGTTGCCTACTGGCAAGTATTTTATTTGATGCTAGTATCAATAATGGAGAAGAAAAAATAAATATCTTAAGGCCAATATATTTTTTTTTTTTTTGAGAAAAGGTGGCAAATTCATTTTTTTTTGTATTTATTCCAAATCCCCTGCCTACAGTCTAAACCAGGGGTCTCCAACCTTTTTTACCCATGAGCCACACTCAAGTATAAAATAATGTTGGAGAGCAACAAAAGCATGCAAAAAGTTCCCTGGGCTTCCAAATAAGGACTGTGATTGGGTATTGGTAGCCCCTATGTGGACTTGCAGCCAATAGGAGGCTCTTTTTTGCAGTATACATGTTTTTTTATGCAACTAAAGCTTGCCTTTAAGCCAGGAGTTCAAAAAGAAGCACCTGCTTGGAGGCCACTGGGAGCAACATCCAAGGGGTCAAAGAGCAACATGTTGATCACAAGCTACTGGTTGGGGATCACTGGTCTAAACTGTCAGAATATAGAATTTTGACTAGAGGAGTCCCCTAGGGCTGTTTGTAGAGGTGGTTTTGCCCAAGACCCCACTCTAAAATGAAGCTATGGACGGACAATAAGGTGTCAGAAAATTCATTCACAAGTGACCAACTGCACCTGGACAGTAAACTTGTTTCTGCCACTCAAGGACTCCAAACACTGAGAGATGGCTGGAAGCTTGAAATAAGCATAAACTGTCCGGTCACTGTGGTGAAACCTCAAAGTAATCAAATAAATTCAAACATAATGTTGTACCTTTGTACCTGTCTGTATGACTGTACTGCAACATTAGAAGCAAGAAAGCAAAGGTAGTTTAAAGGGCATGTAAAGGCAAAAAAATAAAATCCCATTTTTACTTTCTTTAATGAAACAGAAACTTTTTTTTTTAATTAAAAAATGTGTACCGTTGTTATAAGAAACTTGACTGTATGCAGTGAAATTCCCCCTTCATTTACTGCTGTGGATAGGAATTGTCAGATGGTCCCTAACTGCTCTGCAGGGAAACAATCATACTTATGAACAGCAGGGGGAGCCCCCGCCTTACTTCCCAGCCATGCAGAACTCAAGCAGCTTTGTTTGTTTCCCTGTGAAGCAGTCGGCGACTGCCCTTCCTAGATGGGTCGTGGACTTTTTTTCATTTGAGCAGTTTTGCTGTAAACTGTGAGACCTAGTTAATCAAGCTCATATTTTTCATGCTGCAAAATAAAATAATTTAAAGGGGAATTATTACAAAAATTAAAATGTAATATAAGCTTCTTCATACTGAAATAACATGACATTTTCTAAATAGAAACAATTAAAAATCCTGTAGCGTTTCTGAAATGATCACGTTACTCTTCACTCTCCCCCTCTCAGCATCTGTCTCTCTTCATCTAGGAGTCAGGAATCTGATTTCAAATCACAGTTAGGTCTAATACAGCCTAAGGGTGGGGGATCCTTTTGCCTAGAAGATATATTGGCATTCACACTTTTAAAATCACCAGAAATCTTTTCTCTTTACATACTGGATTTGTGCCAAAGTCATTTGTTTTGTTTTGTGCTGGAATCTGTTATTTGAATGAGATCTAAAATATCTGCTAGAAAAAGAAGCCCTGCTACCCGGGATCCGGGTTGAGCTCTTCCTCTTCCTGCTCTCCCCGCCAGCAGGCTTCCGACTTCCTTTTTATTTATAGACGGGCGTCTTATCGCCCTGCCCCTATTTGTGGCGTCATCGTTGGGGTAGGTCTATAAAAAGAACCCGGAATTTGGGCACGGGAGCGGGTGGAGGGAGGGTGGGTTAGGTTCGGGTGCGGTCACTACGCTCAGAGATACTGCTGAGAAATGTATCAACTATGGGGCAAATTTATCAAGGGTCGAATTACGAAATTTGAATAAAATAAGACCAAATGAAATTTTTTTGAAAAAAAATCATTTGTTTTTTTTGGTGAATAGGCCATTTTCATTAGAATTAATTATACGAATCAAAGTTACATGATATTACATGGAATTCGATTCAAAGTTTTTTCTATTAAAAAAAAAAGTTTGATTTTTCAAAGTCCACCAATTGACTCCAAATAGGTTCCAGGAGGTCCTCCATAAGCTAAAATAGCAATTAGGCAGGTTTTAGATGGTGAATGGTCGAAGTAGAATTTTTAAAGAGAAAGTGAATTTTCAATTTTTTTTTCAAATTCAAATCAAATTTGGACTATTCCCTAGTCGAAGAACACAAAAAATAGCTTGAAATTCAATTTTTTTTCATTCGAATGTTCACTTCGACCCTTGATAAATCTGCCGCTAAATGTTGCAATATTGTAATAGTTTCGATTCTGCACCTGAATTACTGAACTGCAAGACTCAAACATCAGAGACTGGGACATTCAACTTTAAACTTAGATTTTGGAAAAACAGTAAAAAAATAAAGAATGGAAAGTTATTGAAAAAAAGTCTTTTTCTGGGGAACAATCTAAAAACAACTGAACTCAAAAAAAGTGTTTGGAAGGTGAATAACCCCTTTAACTTCTCCAGTGTCGGACTGGGATACCAGGGGCCCACAAGAAAACCTTAGGTTGAGGGCCCAATTTCCAAACTTTTATACCTCCCCTCCTCACTCAACCTCTTTATTCTCCTAGTTTTTTTTGCTCTACATACTATACTCTATTATTTCATTATTAAGCCTCTTTATTCCCATAAAGAAATAGAGAATGACCATGAAATAGGCCAAAAGGTTAGAAGCAGGAGGGCCCACTGACACCTTGGCCCACCGGGAGTTTTCCTGGTATCCCGGTGGGCCAGTCCGACACTGAACTTCTCCCATGAGGTAAACTTGCAGTTTCTTCCATCTACAAATGCAACAAGATTAGTACAAAGCAACCCCAAGCAGATATTGTCACAAACCAGAAAAGTGCAATGTTAGTAAATAGGCTATCCGTGCACACACAGAATATCGATTTGTTACGACACTGAACACAGAAATGTTTTATCCTTGTGGGAAGGTTTTGGACACTGCTGAATATTTTGCTGCCAATACGTCTATTACCCTTTGTTTCTATATGCAAATTTAATGTAGAAAACATATTACTTGCTAGATGCTTGCAAACTGAACCCAAAAGAGAAGCCTACCAAACACTGGGAGAAAGGCCAACTTGGTGTTTTATAAAAGATTTGTGTAATACAAGCACTTCAGCACTGCATTCTGCTTGATACACTTTGTTTTTTCATCAAGCATACATATTATTTAGTATTAGGTGCTGGGAGGAACCAGAGTATAATATTATACTCTAAATGGCATCCATTAATTTTGGCTTGCTATAAAAAGTTGAGTAAAAGTCATGGTAATTATATACAGAAAAAAAATCCCTTTTGTAGTATGTGCGCGTCTGTCACATTGATTTGTCAACAAGCCTCCAGATGTTGTTGTTGGATCTTGTAGTCCAACAGCATCTAAAAGGCCACTGATTGCTCATGCACCGCCCACAGCCAAAAACAGAGAAGCCCAAGGGAAAATTACTTGCCCAAAAAAAATGCGCTTGTAATACAGCAAGTAACATGTTATCAGCATACTAGAAGGTTAAGAAAATACTGTATACAGAATATCACTGGAGTTATAGAGGCAGAATGCAGGCTTATAATATAATGCATCATATATTTCCCAGATTTTACAGCACTTTTTTCTGGTTTCCTGAAAACCATAAAATGGGGGGTTCTAGTATATATTATGTCTGCATGTATTGCCTATCTGACAATATCCATGGGTGATTGTCACTTCTATATGTTGGATATAACTTTCATATGATTGCTGTCTGTCAATTAATGCCCAAAACATAATCTGATTTGTTTTTTACTACTTTATTTAATCTGAATGGTTAGTGGTAGGTCGGTAGATTGCAATGAACAATCGTTTGTTGTACGCAAAAATAAAATCTGGCCATCTTTAGCCTTAGGATGCCAAAAAAGCCTCTGCACCCTAGGGGTGCCCTTTGTCCATTGTTCATTGATGTGTGAAAATGATCCCAATTTTGATAGTCTTCTATTATGAACTGATACGTTCTTTTTTAAATATTTATAAATAGTTTAAACATTTAGTTTAAATACCTCCTGTTTCTGTAAAGCCAAGAGGACAACAATGCTTTGTATTCTTTACCATAATGATTTAGATAAAGGTGCTACGTATACAGTGTCTTTTGATTTATAAAGTAAAGTGTCTCGGACATTCTTTTTGCTTCTTGGTAACTGCACATCATGATATTCCATTGTTACCAAACCACAAAGGGGTGGAGAACAACAGAGAAGAAACAGGTATTTATAAGGGAATACTCAAGCATTGTATGTAAGTGTCTCCATAATGCACAGAAGTAGGTGGTGCCTGGTGGTGCAACTGAACCACTGCCAAGACTTTTTTCAGGGGATCTAAAGTAAATTTTTAAAATGCATAAATAGCTTCATAGCACTAAATAAAACACTTTTGTAATGTATGTCTGTTAAAAATGTTGTACCTGCTTTGAGATGTAATTGTGTCTGCGGCTTTCTCTTCTCTTTCTTGTTTGCGATCTCCTTCAAAGTTCAGCGGCTTGCTGGCCGTCTTACTCACTCGCGCTCCGAGATTACAGTCATTTCTCAACAAGCATGTATATATGTAAGGGTTAAACCACCCTTGAGCCTTATCTAACTTTCAAGCATCGGAGGGGCAGCCCATCAATCACTAGTGAGCAGGATGGAGAACACAAACAAGAAAGAGAAGAGAAAGCCGCAGACACAATTACATGTATCTCAAAGCAGGTACAAACATACATGACAAAAGTGTTTTATTTAGTGCTAGGTAGTGATGGGCGAATTTATTCGCCAGGCACGAATTTGCGGCGAATTTGCACAATTCGATTCTTTTCGAAAAAACGGACGCAGGCGTCAAAAACTGACGCCGGCGTCGAAAAAAAGGGCGCCGGCATGAAAAGCGAGACGTCGGCGCCGTTTCGCGAATTTTTCGCGAAATACGCTAATTTTTCGGCGAAACACGCTAATTTTTCGGCGAAACGGCGCAAATTCTCCCATCACTGGTGCTAGGAACCAATTTATGCATTTTAAAAATTGACTTTAGCACTCATTTACAATCTTTTTATGTTTTTCTAAGATTTACAAATTAATTTGTTTCATTTCTCCCTCTGATGTTTCAGAGTAGCAGATCAGGGTTAGAATTCGATACATTAATGGATACACTGCTCACCAGTAGCGGCTTCACTTAGACCCTACGGAGCAGGCTCTCTGAGCTCTTCCAAAGCTGGCCACACATGAAGAGATCCGCTTGTCTCGCGACATCGCCAAACGAGCGGATCTTTCACCGATATGCCCACCAACAGCAGGACTATATCAGGGTAATCCGAACATTCGGCCCTAGGGCCGAACGATCGGATTACAACTAGGAGCAATGGGCTGAGTCGGTCGGGGGAAAAATTAAACCTTCACGGCCAGATATCAATCGGGAAGGCCCGTCAGAAGCCCCATACACGGGCAGATAAATGCCGGGATTCCGGGATCCGGCCGAATCCAAAAAAGTGGATTCGGTGCATCCCTAGTCTAAAGGACCGATATCGGCAGCTTTATCTGCACCTTAAGGTTTGTGACAGAGCAACCATTTGATAAATTGGTGAAATTTCTCTGATGCTGCAAAGATATGTATTGAATTTTAATGGTTTAACAAATTGTTTTCCTATTTAGAAAACTGTAAAGAATACGAAACAAAACAACTGAAAAAAAAATTGTATTTGTGGTATAGCGTTTTAAAGATCTTGTGAAGGTGAATCAACCCTTTAAACCCTAAGACTCAGAATTACATTAGACTGAAAGTTTTGATTCCTGAAGGAAATCATCTCTCAGATGGGCAACAAAGCAGCTGAAACTATCTGGATGAAAAAACTTTGGGAATGGTCTACTACAGTGATCCCCGATCCCCAACCAGTGGCTTGCAAGCAACAAGTCGCTCACCCGTCCCTTTGATGTTGCTCCCAGTGGCCTCAAATCAGGTGCTTATTTTTGAATTCCAGGCTTGGAGGCAAGTTTTGGTTGCACAAGAACCAGGTGTATTGCCAAACAGGGCCTCCTGTAGGCTGCCAGTCCACATAGGGGCTACCAATTGCCAATCACAGCCCTCATTTGGTACCCCTAAGAAAGTTTAGGATGCGCCCAACCCTTCTCCCCGCGCCCAACCCTACTCCCCGCGCCCAACCCTACTCCCCGCGCCCAACCCTACGCCCCGCGCCCAACCCTACTCCCCGCGCCCAACTCTACTCCCCGCGCCCAACTCTACTCCCAGCGTCCAACTCTACTCCCAGCGTCCAACTCTACTCCCAGCGTCCAACTCTATGCAACTGATCTGCCATCGGCTAATTGATGGGATTAGTGCAATGCGGTCATTCAACGGAGTGACCAAACTGGGATATACAGTGCTACGCAATATGTTGGCGCTATATAAATACATGTTAATAATAATAAATACAGTAAGCCCACTAAGTAAGTCACTCAAGTAGCACAGACCTTTGCGGACTAACAGGGACAAAACATCATCCCGCACATGTCACAATAGCAGCCCTTGTATGCAGATATGCACATGGACTTATAAAGCAAGACCAGTCTGACCTTGCAGCTATTGCAAATTTTTCTTGTGTCAGAAAAACAGTTACATATGAAGCTTTTCAGCAAAGTGTAGGATGGAGATCCTGCAGCAATAACTTCCTGCTCTCTATTATAAGGAAAAGGGGAATGCAAATAAGTGCATGCAAATTCATATAACATGTGTGCGTTTGTACTTTGTTAAAACAACTAGGTCACATACAAGAGTCCCTAAAGCTGAAATGTGTTATAAAACAGTTTACTTCAGTTTACGCTGTATTTATTTCCAAAAATAACATGCCATCCCTTCCATTTTGTAATCTGCTGCTAAGAAGCCAGGAATAAACACTAGATGGGTTTCTTAACAACCAAAAAGCAAAGGGTTCCCTCAGTGGTATTGCTGTTGATGACTGCAAAGGCACACTTATTTGTAGATAGAAATAAATGAAGGTTCTCCAGGATGAAAAGAGCAAAGTACACCGATGCCACTATAGCATCGAAGGTCATTTCAGTATGTTCATTCAGTAATTACAACATTTGCCTAAACCAGCTTTTAAACTTCATGTCCACCAGACACCGCTGCAATGCACCGGTCAACACCCCTTGATTGCCAGATTCTGAGAGTTGTAGTTTAACACCAGTAGGAGGCATCTGGCATGTTGCCCCAGAGTGCATCCCAGCTCTGCTTGTTTTTAGGATTCCACTGGGGGAACAAGCATTAAATGAAATCCAGAAAGAGGTTTATTTAGGTTTGGGTCTTGCTACCAGAGTCGGATTTTCATTGTGGAGCCCCTAGGCCCGCTGCCATTCGTCATCTGATACACTTTAGTCACTCTTTACTGCAAGTGGAGTGATATCACCTCCCAGCAGCCAAACAAAAGAACAATGGGAAGGTAACCAGATAGCAGCTCCCTAACACAAGATAACAGCTGCCTGGTAGATCTAGGAACAACACTCAATAGTAAAATCCAGGTCCCACTGAGACACATTCAGTTACATTGAGTAGGAGAAACAGCCTGCCAGAAAGCAGTTCCATCCTAAAGTGCTGAAATCACATGACCAGGCAAAGTGATGCACCTACAAACCAATATTTTAACTAAAAAAAATACACTTGCTGGTTCAGGAATACAATTTTATATTGTAGAGTGAATTATTTGCAGTGTAAATATTAATATATTTAGAAATAAAAACAACTTCATTAAAATTATGACAGAATCCCTTTATGTTGTGGGGCAGACTATTATATGCAATGCTACATGTGCATATGTCAATAGCTTCTACCAGGAGTTACAGTCTATGGCCGCTAGCGAGGCTCTGTAGTACCGACAAAACAAATACATGAACTCTGCTGGTCTTTAAGGGTAGGACTCCACGGGGGATTTTCGCACTATCCGACACACTGCGCAAAAATTCAGACGTCACGTCGGATGCGACAGAAATATGGCAACTAATTACATTGTCAGATGAAGTCGCATCGTTGAGCCGACGAGACACGACTGTCGAATGCAGACGCTGCGTCTGCCAGTTGTGTCGGATCAACGCTGCGACTTCATCCAACATTTCCAACTCTTACCTTATTTCTGTGAATTATCTGTGAATTTTCTGTGAATTTTTGCGCAGCGTGTCGGATCACGAGGAAATCGCCTGTGGAGTCCTACCGTTAGGGATTTGCAGCCAATATAACTGGATGCAGGAGGGTATACTGGAGAGCCCAATGGGGACCGAAACGTTGGAAGCAGATACTATGTAACAATAAAAATTTAATTTTTTTCACTAATGGAGGTGCTGGTTTGCTAACTATTGGTGTGTATATATATATATATATATATATATATATATATATATATATATATATATATATATATATATATATATATTTATTAAGTGAAAAAAAGACCGCACTCACAGGGCTTATCATGAAAAAAAACCCACAAGGGCTGTGATTTTTATTCCTCAACGTTTTGGCTATCAAACTCTAGCTGTCCTCAGGAGGTGAAACATATCACAAAGTGAGGTCATATTTAACATGTAAAAAGTGGCGCCAGCCCTTGTGGCTTTTTTTCATGACAAGCCCTGTGAGTGCGGTCTTTTTTTCACTTAATATATGTAAGTTTTATCAGCACCAAGGCATTAAACAAATTTATTGTGGAGTGTACCAGTTTGGACTAATATATATATATATGTATATATATATATATATATATCTATATATATCTATATATATATATACATACATACATACACACACACACGGGGAGTCAAATCACATAATAAATATATACAGAATCATAGTACAAAGAGTGGTAAGAGACATAGTGGGAGGGAGGTCCCTGCCCCGTAGAGCTTACAGTCTAAGTGGATGGGAGGCTAACATACAGGTACAAATTGGAGATAAAAAAGTGCACAAGGTAAGGCATAGTAAGTAGGGACAGGGCTAGGCTAATGTTCTAGTGGTCCAAAAGGTAGGCTCTTAGTTTTTTCTTGAAGAGATTAAGAGAGGATTCCTTACAGAGGAATTCAGGCATGGAATTCCAGAGGAGCAGCAAGATAGAAGGGTTTGAGACGAGTGATGGCAGTGGATGGTGTGAAGAGAAGGTGGCTCTGAGAAGAGCGGAGAAGACAACCAGGAATGTATAGTGAGACAAGAGAAGAAATGTAATGAGGAGCAGAAAAGTGAAGGGCTTTGAATCTTAGTAGAAGGCTTTTACATGATATCCTTTGCTTAACAGGCAGCCACGCTAAGGATTTTAGTTGGGGTTGAGCAGGTTCCCTTTTAGGAGAGATCAGAAGGATCCTGGTAGCAGAGTTTAAGATTGATTGGAGGGGAGAGGGATGGGAGTCAGGAAGACCAGTTAGGAGGAGATTGCAATAGTCTAACAGGGTAAGATAAGGGCAAGGATACGTTTTTGGCTGTTGTTTGCGAAAGAAATAGGCGTATCTTGGCTATATTGCGGAGGAAGAAACGACAGGTTTTGGCAGTATTATTGATATCGTTAGAGAAGGAGAGGGACTGGACAAAGATGACCCCTAAGCAGCGTGCTTAGTTAACCTGGTTAATAGTCATGCCATCAATAGTAATGGTGAAAGGAAGAGAAGGGCTCGGTTTCGGTGGAAAGACCATGAGCTCAGTCTTGGCCAAGTTGAGCTTGAGGTGGCGTTGGTTCATCCAGGAAGAGATAACTACTAGGCAGTCTGCTATCTGGGTTTGAACGTCAGGGGTTAGTGACGGCGTGTCTAAATATATCTGAATGTGATTGGCATAGAGGTGATATTTAAGGCCAAATTAAGATATATGGTCTCCCATACAGCGAGTGTACAAGGAGAACAACAGAGGACCAAGTACAGAACCCTGAGGCAGCCCCACATTAAGATAACAGGGCAGGGGCACATGGGCAGATTTGGGGAGATTTAATCGCCTGGCGACTAATCGCCTTTTCTTCGGGGCGACAATCTCCCCGAACTGCCTTCCGCCTGCTATAATGAGAAAACGCCATTGCAATGGCACTCGCGTCGCTTCGATTTCCAAAGCAGTCCAAAGTTGCCTCACGAGGAAACTTCGTGGCGACTTCGTAGCGTCAACAAATGGTTCGGGGAGATTAAGTCGCCCCGAAGAAGAGGCGATTTAATCTCCCCGAACCTGCACGTGTGCCCCTGCCCATCTTAATGTGGGGATGCCTCAGGGTTCTGTACTTGGTCCTCTGTTGCTCTCTCTCTTTAGGAGACCTTATATCTTCATTTGGCCTTAAATATCACCCCTATGCCGATGACATTCAGATATATTTAGACACTCCCTCACTAACCCCTGACTTTAGGAATTATGGAGCCCTGAGTGCCCACTGTAACAATAAAAGACACGACATGCCAGCTGTAAAGGGAAGCCAAACATCCACATAATGGAGACAACCTTGTAGGTACGACAGGAAGTGGAAGTGCGAGAGAAATAGGCTCCCACCAGTCCACTGAAAGCCGCAGCAACATCACAGACACTCTATGCAGATCTGCTGCTTTGTATAGAAGAGAGACAAGCTGTAGGCAGAGACAAACACAGGGTTTGGCAGCAGATTAGAGGCCTGTGAGGATACAAGACAGAGCTTGGGAGAAGCCATAATATGTCCCTGTCGCACAGACAAATCACAGCTGATCAGCCCCAGTCGCAAGGAAAAAGCCCAGGGGGTTCTCATGTATAATTCACTGCAGCAGACACAATGTGTCACACACACACAGTATGGACAATAGGCAGCAGGAGAGATAGTGCAACCTCTGCATTCATTGCATGTCTCCTTGTGCCAATGTGTAATCATTATTCCAACAGAGGGGGAGGGGAGATCCAATGTGGGAAAGAGTTAACCATTTTGAAACACCATTTGCCCTTCGCTATGTGTCACCTGCGCATCACTGCGCCCAGAGCCCAGGGACAGAGTGCAGAACCGCATCACACACCGCCGTATCCTTCCCCCGTGGCACCATCACTGCAGGCAGGTGTTGGGTGGAGGCCGCAAAGCAATGGACGATCAGCTGTTCTCAGGGTAACAACATCCCACCTACCTGCTTGTGGTCTCCTCAGCCGCAGCCTGTGATCCCTCCCAAGAGGCAGTAGGAAACGTTTCTCCTTGTACAGATGTGAAGGTGTCCGGCCCAGGTGATCCTATCCATACGCTACACACCCTCTCCCCTCTCCGGCTTCACTTGCGCGACAGGTTCGTGACGTCATCAGCTAAAGCCCCGCCCTCTCCAGCAGAATAACCAGCCTAGGTGACATTCCTGCTCTGCAACGGGGAGCGAACGCGCGCCACCTGCTGGTCATTTGCTTCACTGCTGTCAGGCTACCTGAGAAAAACGCACAATACTGGTCCATTATAAGCTGCGCTTAAAGGATAAGTAGCCATTAAAAAAAATAAGTGCATTTAAAATGAACGAGCACTTTTGCCATTTACATGTATTATTTATTTTGTTTTTATTCCAAGATATTAAGGGATACATGTGCTGTTAATATGAATGAATTTTGTTACAACAGCACCACCTGCTGGTCAGTTTCCCACCAGTCTGACCAGCAAGTAGTCAAGGAAGTTGTCAGGAGAAAGAAAGAGGCTGCTCTGATGTTTCTTCTGCTTAGGAAAAAAATAGAAAACTTTTTAACATCTTTCCTAAGCAGAAGAACATCAGGGTAGTGGCACACGGGAAGATTCGTCGTCGCCGTTTTTTTTTCTTCCGTAGCTGCGGGCGACAAATCTCCCAAAAATGCCTCTCCAAATTCTCCATCATTGAAATTGCTGGTGGTGTGTCCAACTGATCACTAAATTGCCCAAAGTTGCCTCCGGAGGATTTAGCGATAAGTTGAACATACCACCAGCGATTTCGGCAATGGAGAGGCATTTTCGGGAGATTTGTCACCTGCAGCTGTGTCAAAAAAAATTACAGGCGACATATTTTCCCCTGTGGCACTAACCTAATGAGTGGATCGTGCCCCGATTTGCCCACCTTAAGATGACGATATCAGGCTGATCTGATCGTGGGCCTTATGGCCCAACAATCAGATCACAACACCGGGAATGCAGGCGGCCGAGCCCCGATTTCAGGCCCCACAACAAGCAGTATCCTTCTCCTTTCAGGCTCTTACACGAACACATTCTGCGGATTTCTGTACGAAAAGTCTCATGTTTCTTCACCACAATCTGATCAGTGTGTTTGCACTGGAGTGACACAGTGGAAAAAAAATATATATATATACACGGTATATATATATATCAATTATCTTCAGACCAGCACTCCCAGGGAGTGCTGGTCTGAAGATAATTGATACATACGCAATTACCGTGCACCCTGCCATTAACAGCCGCTTTGGAGTGCGGATACTCATTGGAAAGTATATATATTCACTTTGGCCTTGATAGACTTTTTAATTATCTTGAATTGTGCAGAAAATGTGCATAAAGCTTTAATTAATTGTTGTAAATCATTTAGAATACAAGGAACATATAAAATAAGAAGAACTGGCAAAACAATTGTAAGTATAGAAAATGACCCCCTAAGTAAATGGGAAAAAAACTGTATTAAACCAATATCAAGTGTTGGTTTTGTAAACCCTAAAGAATCTCATGTCAGAGTGCTTATTATTAGTTCCTGTAACAGCATTCCGGTGCATCATAATATAGGCGCTTTTATTACTGTCGGTGTTTAACAGACTGGTTGGAGCAGTTTTAATTTGCATTAATTCCTTTCTAGCCGGAAGCAGGGAGAAACAGCAGCAATTGAAGAGACAGGAAATATAGGGAATTAAGTTGAGTATATAATACATCAAAGCCACAAACAACCTATAAAATATATCCTTACAAATAGTGCTTAGTGATGTCACTTATGTCCCATTAGTCGCCCAGCGACAAATATCCTCTTTTTCGGGGCGACAAATCTTCCTGTACTGCCTCTCACCGGATAGAATGTAAAGGCAGACACACACGCTCAGATTCGGCGAGATTAGTCACCCAGCGACAAATCTCCCCTTCTTAGAGGCAACTAATCTCCCCGAACTGCCTCCCGCCAGCTAGAATCTAAATCGAAGCACTTCGCTTTCCGAAGTCGCACAAGGTTTCCTTGTGGAAAACTCCCGTCGGGATTCAGTTTGGGGAGATTAGTCGCCCGGAAGAAGAGGAGTTTAGTCGCCCCAAAGAAGAGGAGATTTGTCGCTGGGCGACTAATCTCCCCAAATCTGAGCGTGTGTCTCTGCCCTAAATCACCGGCGGGATGACAATCATTGTGCTTCGTTTTCTGAAGTCTCCCGAAGTTGACTCATGAGGAAACTTGGGCAACTTCGAAAAACGAAGTGCTCCGAGTGCCATCATTTGTGATTTAGATTCTAGCCGGTGGGAGGCAGTTCAGGGAGATTAGTTGCCTCTAAGAAGAGGCGATTTATCGCCGGGCGACTAAATCTCCTCGAATCTGAGCGTGTGTCTCTGCCCTAAGAAAGAGATCCCTGTTCTTCCTCACATTTAAATGGTGAGGTCCCTTCAATGACCTAAAACCATAATTGTTCTGGTTTATGAGACATCTCAACAAAATGTTTGGGGGAGGGGGCGATTCCAAATAATTGGAATTGCACCTTAAGGGCACATGACCGTTCCGACCTGCGCTCCCCTGCGTTCTGTTTTTTGGCGTTGAGCCGCAGGGGAGCGCAGGAATAGACGCAAGTCATTATTTGAAATGGGGCTGTACTCACTCAGGCGCGTGTAGGCGCCGAACGCAGGAAAAATGCAGCATGTTGCGTCTGAACCTGCGTTCGGCGCCTACACGCGCCTGAGTGAGTACAGCCCCATTTCAAATAATGACTTGCGTCTATTCCTGCGCTCCCCTGCGGCTGAACGCCAAAAAACGGAACGCAGGGGAGCGCAGGTCGGAACGCTCATGTGTAAGAGCCCTTAGTCTCTATTTAATGAAAGTGATATGAGTACCAAGAAATACTTTCCTTACTACACGCAAAAACCAATTTTTATTCTCATTAAAACAGTGTGATATATCATTTTGTCTGCAAATAAAATCCTTTCCCTGATAATGTCACTTTAACCATCAAACCAGAACATTCATTAATCTTACCCTGCATTTGGATGTGTAAGACAACAGGTAACCTGCCCTTTTTTCTGGTATTTTGTTGCCATTATAATCTTCTCCAAGGAGGCAATGTCTTTATGAGTGTCTAGTGCATTAATTAGTTGTAGATAACACAGCAGGAGAAATTGCTCCAAAGCAGCCGCAGAACCACAAGTAGTGATATGATTTTTTTTTATTTTGGTGCTGATAATCTTAATAAAAATAAATTGAAATATGATATGAGTGTATTTCCCTGAACATATATGTATATGATGTTTTGCTGGGGGTTGAATATCTTTCTCAGGTACAAGTGTTTGCACGCAACACATTAAAATACATATATTCAGGAAACTTTTCTCAGCTTATATTTTTTACCCATTAAAGCTTGTGGGGTGATAATTGTTGCAAATATTCACTGGGTCTTGTAACCCAATCAGATGTTTGCTTTCAGTTTTCTAACCTGTAAATACTACCTAACAGTCAGCGCTGTATTTGAGGGGCAAGTGGCAGGTCTCTGCCCTGTATCTGGGTTACCTTGGGTCAAATCTTCTAATTGAGGCCTCCTACCTTAGGCTCTCCAGCAGCCACCCTCTCCATGGGGTGCAGTCCAAAACGACAGAAGCCTGTATTTCCTTCCAATATACTGACTAGAGAACAGGAATTACTTTCACTAGTTCTGGGCCTATGGGAACACATTCCTCCCCTGAGGCATAGGTACTTACTTGCTGCAGGGATTGCTTGGCTTAAGGGCTGAGACACACGTGGACATTTGCAGAGATTAGTCGCCCGGCAACAAATTGCCTCTTCTTTGGACGACTAATCTCCCTGCAATGCCCTCCCACCAGCTAGAATCTAAATCACCCTGTCACTCGGGTGACTTTGGAAAACGTAGCGGCGGGAAGCCAGTTCGGAGACACATTGTCTCTTCTTCGGGCGACTAAATCTCCCCAAATCTCCACGTGTGTCTCTGCCCTAAAGGTAAACTGGACTGCATCAACAGCTTATTGGTCCATGTATGGCCTGCCCAACTGATATGTGGGCGAAAACCAGGCAGATATGAATTGGGCAGGTTTGAATATGCTGTCAGGTCAAGGACGACATCTGCATGTTAATAAGGTCCTTGTCCTACCTGCCTGTCTGGTGGCAGTTATACTTACCCTGACTTGCCTTTAGACTGGGCCTCCCTGTACACTGCCCTGAGCTCCCTTAAAGGGGATGTAAAGGCAAAAAAATAAAATCCCATTTTTACTTTACATCTTTAATGAAAAATAAATCTATCTCCAATATACTTTAATTAAAAAATGCCTACGGTCTTGATAAGAAACCTGACTGTATGCAGTGAAATTTCCCCTTCATTTACTTGCTCTGACTTCGTTGGATAAGAAACTTCAGACAGTCCCTAACTGCTCTGCAGGGAAATGATTATACTTTCAAACAATACTTTCCCAGAACTCAAGCAGCTTTGTTTGTTTCCCTGTAGAGCAGCCGGCGACCGTGTAGATATTTGTATCGTATCCCAGTGCAGTCTGCATATTTTGATTATTAATCAGTCTTGCTGTATCGGCTTCTATGGCAGATATTATTTGACTTGTGCTGTTTTGATCATTTATGACAATCCTTAAGCATAACCTCCCAACTGAAGCCCAGACCACACTAAGCATGTGCATGGTCTTGTAGAGAAGTTGAACAATGTTACAAGATGTTGACCCCCTGTGGCCAACTTTGAAAACATAAATAATTAGTTTAATTAGGCTTCTGGTGCAGTAAGTTCATGCTTAGGTTTAGTATACAAAATGCAGCATTTGTAGCATTATTCTATTTTAGACTTTAGTTCCCCTTTAAATGGGGCAACCCCCACAGTTTGCCGACCACTGTGCTAGACTATGTTGCTGCTATCACATGTTGGAGCCAGCCTTATGCAAAAGCAAGTACATGTGCATTCAGATATGCGGAGAATGCCCTCTTTAACAATAACTGATCCCATCTCATATCCGTGTAAGGAAAAACAAATCCAGTGATTCTCAATGCAGCATAGACTTTGTTATGAAAATGAATCCAGTTTTTGCTACTGAAGGTGAATTGCCCTTTTAGCTGTGAGTCTAACTTCTCCCAAGGGACCTGTTATCTTATATTGTTACAATTACTTATTTTCTTATCTCAAAATTGTTACAAAAGTATCTTATTTGCAACTGTGGCTGTTCTCACTGCCAAAAGCCAATTAAGTTAGAAACGTTGTTTCTTTTTCTGGCTGTTCAGTGCAGAGAAAAACGGGACTTTCAATTACAAACGAGGGACTACAGGTTGAGCTGTCAAAAGAGGGACTGTCCCTCTAAAAACGGGACAGTTGAGAGGTATGGGATGGGCGTTCGCTAAATAGAAAGAACACGTGTTGATGTTGATGAACTACAACTCACTACTGCCAAAGATGTAAAAGAATAAAGTTGGACACTAGGGGGGTTATTTATCAAAGTTTTTTTACGCTTATTTATTATTACATTTTCCCGACGATTTGTTTTGCCTGGAAAAAAAAACAGATTTTCAAGATTTTTTCAGATTTTTCATGCTGTTTTTACGTTTTTTTCTGGATTTTTCACCCAAAAACTCCGAAACCCAGCATGAAACCCAGTGCACATGAAAAAATCATTGGGACTTCTCCCATTGAGTTATATGCAACCTCGACAGGTCTGAGATGCCGAATTTTCTGATTCGGACGTTTCCATTCTGGGTGTTTAATACATTCTGAAAAACTCGTGATTTTTTTAAAAAAATCATGAATTTTCAATTTAGTTGAAAATGTTTCTAATTCCCAAAAAACGCTAGTGTCTTTTCCTTTTTTCAGGATGATAGGCTGCAAAAGAGCGTTAAATTATTTTGGGGTAATCCACTTCCCCCTACATTTCCTAACATATGGCACATAAACTATACACTGGGCTCATGTGTAGGGCGAATCTATGCCTGGCAAAGTGTTGGGCTGTGAGTGAAGCCGCCAATGGCGAATTTTTGGCCCCTAAATTTTAAATCACAGTTCATTTTTCAAAGCCAGTAGGGTTACTGCTTACCCCTGTGTGAAATTAGCCTTAAAATACCCCACCAAAAAGACACGGTGATCGTCTTTACTTTCTATGATTTGTAAACCTTAGTGCACTGCACTGTTTATGCCACATTGCACTATACAAAGCGCCCAGTCATGCGTAACATTCTAGTTTTTCATCTATCTTTTTTTTAACTAGGGCAGCATTCCAAAATAAGCAGCTGTGTTTGTAAATGAATTGTGCATTCTGAAATACAACAAACTGGTTGCTGGAAAGGGGGAGCCTGGATGTGAATCTCTTGCCTGCTGCTTGTGATTTTGAGAAAGTCCCTTTATGTGTGTGTGTGGGGCGCATCCCACGAAACAGCCGCCCTGTATTATCCACAAGCTGGAACAGTTGTTGCTTGTGGCTAAGCGACATAACAATATGATAAGCTGTAAAGGTCACCATGCCATAAGTCAGGCCATATAACCTATTGGACTATATATTTCTGCACATGAATATAAAGAAGCCCTTTGAAAGCAGTTTTTTGTTTGGAGTAATAACATGTTCATGGAATCAAAGGACAGCAGTGATTACAGTGACGTTATCTGTAATGATGATGGATTCTGTGTTTATAATAAACATAGGCAAAGATTTTGTAATTACTTTCACCAAGCACTGTGTTTGCCAAAATACCGGCTCTGCAACTAAGGGCATGGAACTTTCTGTTTTTTTTTGTTGTTTCTCATGTGAAACCACCAATATTGGGGGTCCAAGCTGGGACTGAAGTACAATTTTAAAGGGGAACGATCGCCGAAATGAAAATGAAATATAAGCTTAAGCATACTGAAATAAGACACTTTCTAAATACAATTGACTAAAAATTCTGCATCGTTTCTGAAATAATCAAGTTTATACTCACTATTCCTCTCTCAGCATCTGTTTCTCTTCATTGTGTTTTCATGCAGCAATTGGGTGTCAGATAATCAATGACAGTTAAGGTGGCCATACACAGAGAGATGCGCTCGTTTGGCGGTGGGCAATATCGGGCTGATCCGATCGTGGGCCCTAAAGCCCAACGATCAGATCCTAACGGTGGCTTTACGGGCGGTCGGATCGTGGGACACATCAACGAACAGATGCGGCCGCGATCCGGGGAAGCCCGTCGGGGGGAACCATACTAGGGCCAATAAGCTGCCGACTCGGTCTCTTTTAAGGGCAATTGTAAAACACATAATGAAAGAAAAACATGGGAATACAAACTAATGGAAAGTTTCCATTCTTTGGAGACGCGACCCAACCTGGGCCTTGGATTTATTGCTAATTATGTGGACTAAGAAAGTGCACCAGGTCAAAAATACAACCATATATGGATCTGGACTAAAGGTGGCCATACACGGGCCGATAAAAGCTGCCGACAGACCGAGTCGGCAGCTTATTGGCCCGTGTATGGGGGCCCCCGATGGGCTTCCCCGATCGAGATCTGGCTGAAAGTCGGCCAGATCGGATGGGATTAAAAATCCCGTCGGATCACGGCCGCATCTGTTCGTTGATGCGGTCCCGCGATCCAACCGCCCGTTTGCGAACCTCAAGGTGGGCATATCCGAGGGAGATCCGCTCGTTGGGCGATATCGCCAAACGAGCGGATCTATCTATGTATGGCCACCTTAAGAGATCATATGGAATTCCTTTGATTCTACACTCCAGTAATCCAGCCTTAATATATATTCAGCCTCTTTGACCCACATTATCTTGTACCTTATCTGCTTGTCTCTTGCAGATCCCCTCGTAAATGACTTTGACACCTTACACACAAATTGATATTCCTTTTTGTTGGTCAATTGACCTATGAGTTGAATGTTGGATATATACCAGAGAACACCACAGCTGCATTATTAGCCTAACAGTGTTCTGAAAGCTTGCTATGATTATATTAATTAGCCAATAAATGTATCACCTTTATACCACTTTGTTTTTTTTTTTATTTCTAAAGGATTGCCCTGTCACATTTTTACAAGGTACAACAACTTTACCTGCAATCTTAGTGCTAGAAACAACTTACGCAAGACACTACCAGACATGCATAGTTATGTTATGAATATAAACATTTGTCCTAAGCTTTCAATAGCAATTACTTTTTGAAAATGTTTTAAAACCTTTAAAAAATCTTTAACCAATGATTTTCATGTATTTACAGTATGTTTTTGAGTGGCGATCCCTTTCCCTTGTACCAAACGGAATAACTCTACTTGTAGTTATACAATGCATGCAGTAGATGGCACTCTTTGGTTTGGTTTCCCATCGCCTGTGACAGCGCCCTCTGAATTAGTGTTCTCTAACAGTATTTAATACTTCTTCAGTCTATTTATTTTAGCGTACTCAGAAGAGACATATTGATGACTATATTATTACACCATAATATTTACTACATATAGTGAAACAGTTATACTGTTAAAATAACATCAGCGTCCAAGTATTTGATTTGAATGTGTATAAACATTGTATAAACATGTATATATATATATATATATATATATATATATATATATATATATATATATATATATATATATAATAAATAGCTATATTAAAAATTAATACATAGATTTTTTTTATGTTTTTTGTTTCATCTGAACTGAATGAATCATAAATGGCCGTTTTAAATACATAATAAAGGGATATTATCAGAGTGATTCACTTGCAGTGTAACTTGGTAAATTGGTATCATTTATAGTAAATGGCAGTTTGGTAAATGGCTATATATAGTACTGCAATTCTAATCTGAAGTGCTTTATATAACAACAATACATCGTAATAAAGCAATATACTCATCATCATGGGAAAATCCAGCTATATTTGTGTTCCCATCAGTGTTTATTCTTAGTGATGGACGAATTTATTCGCTAGGCGTGAATTTGCGACAAATTTGTTCGATTCGCCGCCGGCGAATGAATTCGCAAAACGGGCGCGAAAATTCGCCGGCGTTCAAAAAACGGAGTTTCGCGAATTTTTCAAATTTTCGTGGGAAATTCACACATTTTTCGGCGAAACAGTGCAAATGCACCCATCACTATTTATTTTTAACATATTCAAAAGATGCATAATACATATAGGGGCAGATTTATCAAGGGTCAAATTTCAAGGGTTAAAAAAACACTCGAATTCGACCCTCGAAGTAAAGGATTTTAGCGCAAAAGGTTCGATCAAACAAATAAAAATCGTTCGAATCGAACGATTCAAACTATTTTAAGCGATCGATCGAATGATTTTTATTCGATCATAAAAAGTGCCCAAAACCTACTAAAATCTAGAATGTCCCCATAGGCTAACATTCAATTCGGTAGCTTTTATTTGGCGAAGTATTGAGGCAAAGGATTTTTTAAAGAAAAAGAACTTCGATTAGCGAATGGTTGAATGATTTTTATTTACGAATCGTTCGGATCATTCGATTTTGAATTCGATGGTTGAAGTACCCAAAAAATTACTTTGAAATCCGAATATTTTTGGATTCAAACTATTCACTCGAGCTTAGTAAATCTGCCCTATACAGTCCAATTTAACACTAAACTGGTTTTGTTTAAAGTACTTAATATAATCCGTACAAGTTAATTGTTTATTGCAAGTGTATAGTAATGTATGGGACGGGAGCAAGTATTTTTTCCTTTGTAGATTGCTGTCTTTGCATTTCAGTTTCGTTCAAACCTCAATTTCTTTTCATTTCAGTTTCTTTCAAACCTCAATATGCTTTGAGTTGTGTTTTATTTATTGGGGGTGTTGCAGAAAATAAGAGTGGTATCTACTGAACTGTAGGCTAAATGATATTCCCACCTTTCCCATTTAAAGAGGAACTAAAGTGATATAATATATATGGCCCCTTACTTTGTTTGTACAGGCATGGAAGCTGTTATCCAGAATGCTCAGGACCTGGGGTTTTCCAGAGTCATTTGGATCTTCATACCATAAGTCTCCCGAAAATCATGTAAACATTATATAAAGCCAATAGATGGGATCTGCTTCCAATAAGGATTAATTATATTTTAGTTGGGATCAAGTACAAGATACTGTTTTATTATTACAGAGAAAAAATCATTTAAAAAAAAATTGGATTGTTCAATTATAATCAAGTCTATGGGAGATGGCTTAATAATTTTGAACTTTGTAGAGAATGGGTTTCCAGATAATGTACTAATATATATATATATATATATATATATATATATATATATATATATATATATATATATATATATATATATATAGTCAAATACAAGAGTCCTCTGCACTCAACCCATTATCAATATATTTAAGACAGAGACATATTATATATATATATATATATATATATATATATATATATATATATATATATATATATATGTCTGCTTTAGTACTTGTATAGCCCTGTGCTGCTTTAGTTTCTGCTCTTTATTTACCCCTGTCTTGGACCAATTTTTTCTGGTCGGAGTTTTAAAGGGTAAGCACCATTTTTTGGGAGAATTTTTTTGTGATGTATTAAACTCCGATGCTGCTAAAAGTACTCTATTTCAGACCTGCTGAGATCATGCAGAAGTCAATGGCAGATGTACCGTTTGCAATTGGAATGTGCCATGATCTGTGTTGGGTTTCGTACGTATAATTTGTGCTTCTCGGGCGATAATCTGAAAAAAATCAGAGTCTTCGGGCTTCAAATCTGAAAAAAAGTATTTTCCCGCACCACATTTTTTCAAGTAAATTTATTGATAAATACAATAAAAATGTGCGTGGGAGTTTGGTTCGAAGTGGTTTAAAGAAAATGGTGAGAAATTTTCTGATTTTAGTAAATAAACCCATTTCTAATTTCTCGAAAATTCTACGAAACCCAGCGCAAATCATGATATCTTCCAACAGGATTTACCATTGACTTCTACATGACCTCTGCATGAGATGGAGTACTTTTTTATTCTGAATTTTAGCAGCATCGGGTTTTAATAAATCACAACAAATTTGAGGGTTTTTTTTTTTCCCTCCGAAAAAATTGTGTTTTTCCTTTTAAAATGCCGACTTTAATAAATAACCCCTAGATGTCTGCTCCAAATAAAGTAATATCTGATAATCTCACCTTATATTTGGTACTATTTGCGAAAGGACTAATACCGTATATACCTGAGTATAAGCTGAGTTTTTCAGCATCCAAAATGTGCTGAAAAAGTCTACCTCAGCTTATACTCGGGTCAGCGGTACCCGACCCAAGTAACTGAGATTGCAGTCACTTTTAATCATTCCTATACCAACAGTACACTTGGGGAGAGACTGCAATATCCCACAATGCCCTCTGTTGGTTATATGAAAGAATAACAGTGCGCCCTCTGTTGGTTATATGAAAGAATAACAGTGACTGCAATATCACACAGCGCCATCTGTTGGTTGTAAGAAAGAATAACAGTGACTGCAATATCGCACAGCACCCTCTGTTGGTTATACGAAAGATTAACAGTGGGGGTCATTTATAAAGTTCGCGCAGCGCATATTTTTCGCAAGTGGTTGTATTGCGCATGTTTTTTGCTGAGCGCTAATATATTGCACTGCTCTGACCGTCTTTCCGGTTTTTGCGAATTCGCAGTGTGAATAAATTTTCGCAAATGGCGTGCAAATGAGACAGGAGTTTGCGCGAGCACACCCAATGTGCGAGGTTGTTGTGTGCGAAAATAGCGTTAAATTCGCAGTTTGCAAAACTGTTTTGCGAATATTTTATCCCCCACCAAATTTGTGGCGTAATTTAGTCCCAGAGTGTGCGCATAAAGATTCGCAATTTGCGAATTGTGACATATTTATAAAGCCCCTTTAGACATTCGCATTGTGAATAAAAAATTCGCAATTCTGTATGCACCCTCTTATTCAGCTTTATAAATATAACCATGCGCAGGGCAAATATATTCACTTTGCGAAACAATCTGCCCTGCGCGAACTTTATAAATGACCCCCAGTGACTGCAATATCACACAGCGCACTCTGTTGGTTATACAAAAGATTAACAGTGATGGCAATATCAAACAGCACCCTCTGCACATGGTAGTGGGACAGTGGGACAATGCACACAGTAATCCGTTTGGCAATTCTCTGTCACCATCAACTTTGCAAAGAAGTCCGGTTGATCGCTGGGGGGGTCGCTTTGGCAGAATGTGCGCTGCTGGGAGACAGGGCTGTAGTTGTGTCTAGGCTTATACTAGAGTAAATAAGTTTTCCCAGTTTTCGTAGGTAAAATTAGGTACCTCGGCTTATACTCGGGTCGGCTTATACTCTAGTATTTACGGTATATATAAAAAAATGGAAATCCACTGTCCCTCCAGCTTATAAAAGAAGAGTCATTGGAAGATATGGCTCCCATGGATAATGTATATGAAAACATTATACAGGTATGGGACCTATTATCCAGAATGCTCGGGACGTGGGGGTTTCCGCATAACGGATCTTTCTGTAATATGGGTCTTCATGCCTTAAGTCTACTAGAAAATTCCTTTAAACATTAAATAAACCCAATAGGCTGGTTTTGCTTCCAATATGGATATCGGGTTTCCGGATAAGGGATCCTATACCTGTAATATAATTTGAATAGTTATTTTAATGCAATATACAGTATAAAACAACTTGAGTATACTGCCTAGTGGGAAGACAAACTGTTTCTAAAATATTAAAACAAATAAGATGCAAAAAAATGTCTGATACAGTACTGAGTATCTAAGGCAGTGATCCTACTAGTGGCTTGGGAGCAACATGTGTCTAACCCACCCCTTGGATGTTGCTCCCAGTGGCCTCAAATCAGGTGCTCATTTTTGAATTCCTGGCTTGGAGGCAAGTTTTGGTTGCACCTGAGAAACATTTGTCATGCTTGTGTTGCTCTCTAACTCTTTTTCCACTTGAATGTGACAAGTAAAAAAGGTTGGGGATCCCTGATCTAAGGGCAGTGCAAATTCACTGTTCCAAAGAAGGAGATTGTTGCAATGGAGAAACCCAGAAGGTGATTGGTGTGACAGGCAGTGTCTGACTGGCCCACCCGGATACCAGGAAAACTCCCGGTGGGCCAGGTGTCAGTGGGCCCTCTTGCCTCTAACCGTTTGGCCTATTTCATGGCCATTCCCTATTTCTTTATGAGAAAAGAGGCGCAATAATTGTTTGGAAAGTGGGCCCACGGTCTAAGGTTTTCTGGTGGGCCCCTGGCATCCCAGTCCGACACTGGAGAAAGGCGACATAGGGCTGCTCTTCATGGGAATTTGTACAGAAGCCCTTTAGTTGTTATCCTTAGAAGTTGTGGGGACAGAGCGTCATTGGGCAACTAATCTCCCCAAACCGCCGGCTAGAATCTAAATCGCAAGAGGGATGGCACTCGGAGATCTTTGTTTTTTGAAGTCCCACGAAGTTGCCTCACGAGGAAACTTCAGGCGACTTCAAAAAACAAAGCAATACGAGTGCCGTCCCGCAGGCGATTTAGATTCTAGCCAGTGAGAAGGTTTTTTGGGGAGATTAGTCGCCCAAAGAAGAGGCGACTAAATCTCTACCCGAATCTTCACGTATGTCTCTGCCCTAATAGGGACCTTGGAATGTAATCTGGAAATGTCTAATCTTCCTCTCAACTTGATTGTTGCTTTTAATTCAAGTACTGAAGTCTATGGAGAATGTCTGGAATGAGGTAGCTCCTGGTAAGATGTCTAGTTAAATACACAGTTTGTGCTGGTTACCTTTGAATGTATATTGTCATGAATCCTGTTTAAAGGAAAAGAAACCCCAAAATAACCTGTATTTACAATGACAGTGCATGTTTCTTTTATGTACGGAAACTTGTCATTTGAGCTGCGCTGACTATTTCCATTGCATTTCAATATGCCCTGAAATAATGGGGAAACGTAAAAAAGTTTTCAACAACAAATATTTATCTTTGTAGCCTCAGGAATACTTGCACTAGCACTAAAACAAGTTGTGTAGACATACCTTGCATATAGATATAGCTTGCCTAGCAAGATAAGGCAGTCACATCTGTTCTGCAGAAGGCATACAAACCAGAACAATAGAAATAAATGTGCTTTCTATAGACCATTTTGGACACTCCAGGGATTTTGATAGATTTGTCTCCATATCTTTACAGTAAATGGCATATACTCTCCAGTTCTTAGTGTAACAACAATTTTATAATCAATCCACCAAAGCAGCAAACTGCACCAATGTTGTGGCCTTGCCTCCTTCTGGATAACACATAAACACTGCTAAATAATATTGCTTCAGTGAGTTGATCATGGAAGGTATGCAGTATATTTTAAATGTGACATTGATGGACTCCATACTATTTTAACCGTAGAATCACAATGGAAGAACTTTGGTGAATAAATGATCTGGAGCTGCATGGGCATCTTGAATTTTGAACTATAAAGTAAGTGCAGATTTTACCTATTTATAAAATGAATATATAACTTCATATATTCCATTTTTTTTTAATACAGTATTGGCCAGTAAAAAGAAGATACAGCTGCAAACAATGTATATTTTGCATTTTATTTCTGGCATGTTGATATCTATATAAGCACTGGAGTCTCAATGAACCTTCCATTGTGGCCGGCGGATCTATAGCCGGAATGGAACATGGACCAGGGCTGTTCAAGCCCATAGTTACCAGAGACCCATAAAACATTGTGTATAATTACAGCGACTGCATTTTGTATGAAGTGGCCACTTGTAAATAATGCAAATAAAAAGCTTTGTTGTGGGGACACAGTGCCTGTCATTCATTGCCCAAAACTTCTGGTTGAGCATCTGTGATGGTGCAAACAATGAAGCAGGAAGAACAAGTTCCGCTAGATAGTTCGAAGACCAATTTCAGAAACAGATGACATTGCACTGACCCTCGGTAAACTCTATTTTTGTGGCTTATCTAATCATTTTTTAGCCTGCCAGTTCTTCAGAGCTAATGCAGCCCAAGATGTAAGTTGTGTGATATAGCAAGTCGGGGATGGAAGGGAAGCAACAATATTTTTAGAAATCATACAGTATTATCATCAAATGCACAAATTAAGACATTGGGGTATATTTATCAAAGAGTGAAGTTAATAGTGAAGTTTCGCCACTAGAGTGAAATTGCCTTTCAAAATCCCATAGAAATGAATTGTGAGCTGCGGAATTTCCCTCTAGTGGCGGAACTTCACTCTTTGATAAATTTACCCCATTGTCTCTCTTTTCATAATGACCAGTAACTCATGTTGTGTTTCTCTCCAATTAGTTTCACTATATCTTGTAGAAATCTACTTGGAACCACTTAATAGATTGACAACTAAAGTAGAATCAATATTAAACCATCCTTACATTACACTTTAGTGCTCGTTTATAAAGCACTGTTTCTTGCAATACACACTTTGCCCTATTTGGTATGCTCAAATGCACAGATCTGTACACCCCTATGGGGTAAAGTAATTAAAGGTTCATAGTTTACTACTGTTCTAAGGGTTAGGGCACACGCTAAGATTCGGGGAGGTTCAGTCGCCCGGCAACAAATCACATATTCTTCACATATTCTAATCTCCCCGAAAAGCCTTCCCGCCGGCTAGAATCGAAATCGCCGGCAGCATGGCACTCAGATCACTTCGTTTTCCGACGAAACTAAGCACTCCAAGTGCCATCCCACTGGCAATTTTGATTCTTCGGGCAACTTTGGGCGACTAATCACCCCGAAAAGCCTTCCCGTCTTCTAGAATCTAAATCGCCAGCGGGATGACACTCTGAGTGCTTCATTTTCTGAAGTCGCCCGAACTTCGGGCGACTTCGGAAAACGAATCGCTCCAAGTGCCATCCCGCCAGCGATTTAGATTCTTTGGGCGACTTCGGGCAATTTAGATTCTTCGGCGACTAATCTCCCCGAAAAGCCTTCCTGCTGGCTAGAAGCCAAATCGCCAGCAGGATGGTACTCGGATCGCTTCGTTTTCCGAAGTAGTCTGAAGTGGCGACTTTGGAAAACGAATCCCTCCAAGTGCCATCCCACCGGCGATTTAGATTCTAGCCGGCAGGAAGGCTTTTGGGGGAGATTAGTCAGCCAAAGAAGAGGCGATTTGTCTGGCGACTAAATCTCCCCGAATCTTAGCATGTGCCCTTACCCTAATAACCCAGAGCAACTAATCAGCAGGCAGCATTTACTGCTCACCTGTTCAAAAGCAAACATCTTATTGGTTGTTATGAGCACTTGGGCAAACCTTGTGCCTTTTATTAATTATACTGTAAATGGCCATGAATGGAATGAAAGAGAATGTAATGCTGTTGAAAGGAGTTTTTGTTTATCCCTTTTCAAACTCTGAGTCTTGTTCTAATTTTTGAAACCATGTAGAAGCAGTAAGTTCCCTTTAGGGTTTTTTAATAAGTTGGCAACATTATTACAGCATTCAGAATAAACCTGCTGATAAAATAAACAGCTACATATCTTTGATAGCACATATTACTCAATTCTAGCCAGAGCACTATTTGCAAGGAGTATTTTTGATACCCCGTGTTGTCTAGGTTTCTTCTCGCACTCAAAAAAATACAGGATGGTTCAAGGTCTCATCATGAAATTGACTAATGTGTGTGTTGTGTGGATAGAATAGGGACCTTTAAGTGTAAGCTCCACTGGGACAGATGTGAAATGTGTAAAATAGATCTGTAGCGTGCAGCAGAATATGGCAGCACAATATAAAGGATAACGATAATAATGAATATGTGCATTAGTATAGGTAAATTATAGCCCCACAAGCATAAGTCATTAGCCCAACACATGCATTCTCCTTACAGTGCCACAGTTGCTTTAGGCTGTATATATAATAGGAGCACGCTGCGGAACCACCACTCACAACAGATGGGTGGGGATGGATGGCACACAGGGCAGTGCATATACTTGCTTGTATTTCAGCCCTTTGACACAAGTTTATTATTAGTAGAGAATGGTTCATGATGGCTTTAATTGCCCCTTAAATACTGCTATAAGGTGCCATAAACAGTCACTATTTATTGGGCATGGGGGGATTTTTTTTATGGTCAAAACTGTCAAATTCGAGATTCATCATATTCTGGTCCTCGAATTCAACTATTCACCAACTAAAACCTGCCGACTTGCTGTTTAAGCCAATGGAAGACATCCAGGGATCGATTTGGAGTTGTTTGCAGCCTTCCTGACATTCAAGTTTTTTTCTGAGAAAAACTCAAATTGAATGCAATTAGAATTTTCGGGTCAATTTAATTTATCCAAGATTGAAAATTTAGATTTTTTTTTTTTTTAATAGATTTTGATTGGGAATTGATTTTTATGGGAGTTTTTAAAAACGTAAATGAATTCGAAATTCGTCCTTAAATGTTGCTCAAGCTGTGGTCTTTGTGTTATCAAGTACAACTCTACCAACAGCTAAAGAGCCATCATTTTACTTAAAAAAAAATATGTCCCCAAAACAGAGACACAGACTATGAAGTATTCATAAGCATTGTGAATTCTCTTGTTTGTGGCTATCCCCCCGCCCTTCAGTGATTATGGATTTATCACTTGGACTTCGCTGTGGTCTATGAAAGACGTACAAACATCTATACAGTGTCACCAGTAAGGGTGGTGGCAGACGGGGAGATTAGTCGCCTAGCGGCAAATCTCTACTGCGGACGACTAATCTCCCCAAATGCCTTCCCGCCGGCAACAATGCAAATCACTGGCGGGATGGCATACGTAGCGATTCGTTTTCTGAAGACGCCTCACAAGGAAACTTCGGCGACTTCAGAATTCAGAAGTGATACATACAGTATGCCATATGGAATTTCAGGGAGATTAGTCGCCTGCAGTAGAGAAGATTTGTTGATGGGCGATGGATCTCCCCGGCTGCCACCACCCTTAAGCTGGCCATAGACGCAAAGATCCGGTCGTACGAATCCTCTATTCGTACGAATTTCAGACCGTGTGTGTAGAGTCTCGACATTTTACCTCCCATGGAGATCGGTGGTTTGGACGATCGGACAGGTTAAAAGATTTCTGTCGGCTGCTGATAATTTCTCTGCATGTATTGCCGATTGGACGATTTTCCATGGGAGACTGTCACCAGCTTTGTCGGACATAACTTTCGTATGATTGCTGTAGGGGCAGAACATCGGCTGATCTGTTCTTTTACTACTTTATTTGATCTGAAAGGTTAGTGGCAGGTCTTGAGATGGGGAAGTCCGATCGTTTGAGGATTCAATGCTTATGACTACTTCACAGTCTGTGACGCTGAGGACAGCCCCTTTTGTTTTTCTGATGGGCTTTCACATTTACTGGCACCAGTACAAGTGCCTGTCAGTGCCCTGATTAAAGGAAATTATTCATTCCATTAGAAAATGAACATTGACTAGGTTTTAGATTAGCAGGCATTGTCATATTTTGGTGAAAACATCTGCTTTTCTGGCCCTACACATGTAGACTGAATGTAAGCAGCAGCAGCAGGAACAAAAACAAATCAATCAAAGCTAGTCATCTAGAATCATTTAATTTCTAACAGATTTGGATTTTATTTCTGTATATATATATATATATATATATATATATATATATATATATATATATATATATACACACGTCAATCCTATTCACGATTGTCAGTTTAACAAACACATACTGAAAACTGTACAAATTAATTAAATGCCACACAAATTATGAGAAAACTAAAAACAAAAAAAAATCAGTAGAACATGTTTTTTTTTATAAAATATATTCCAAGCCAATAGTTATGTCTACATAATATATAGTATAAAATTTTATACAGAAATAATTAGTGTTTTACATATACATGTTTTTTTTCATCATTTCAAGGACTGATAGTTTCTTCAGTGATTTCACAGCATAGGAGTCAGATAGTTTTACATCCAGTGTTTAAACCCAAAAGAGCAGCTCTGCAGGTACAGAATTTCTTTTTCTAAAAAAAATTAGTTTTTTCTTTTTTTGATACCCAAACTGTTACTGTGCAATGTGTACAAAAGAGAGATATTTCAAATCCAAGATGCCAGTGTTATTATTGTATAATAAAACTTAAAAGTGCAAATGTAATTGCTTTCAAATTTCCATAAAAAAAAAACTCAAAACAACAAGGTAACAAAGAATAGCACATTTGTCATCTCTGTAAACACAATTAAACAGTTTAATGCAGAATTCTCTTTCTTTTTATACCTTCACTGCTATCGTTATCTTGAGAGATTAGGGCACGAGAAAACAATTAGATGCTGCTATTTACCAGTGATGCATACTTCAATTATTCTTATTAAAGTTTACATTAAATTAAATATTTTAGCTAACGAAAAAACAAACCAAAAAATAAAAAATCAGTTAAACCCCTTCCGGAAAAAGAGAAAAGGACATTGTTATGGTTCCCCACCTTTAACAATCCAAGGACATCCCTTTGATTTAAAAGCAGTTCTAAAAGAAAAACTCAATTTCACTCCAAAATAAAAAAAACAAAACAAAAAACAAACAAACTAATAAATACTATTATCAAGTACCATCAGGAAAAAAAAAATAACTTAAGGTTTTAGTACTTTTTCAGTGCTATTTCCAATCACAGCAAATAACTAAATAGTAAATAGGACCACTGTACCAGTGTTTAGTCTACAAGAATGTTCACACATATTAAAAAAAATATTATATAGATATATATAGATAGATATATATATATAGATATATATATATATATATATATATATATATATATATATATATATATATATATATATATATTGTACCGTCCTTTCAACATGAATGTAACAGTGTCAGCAAAAATATTTCACAAACTTGTAGTGAAATTAGCCTGTATTCTTTAAAGAAAAGCTTCTTTCACATTATATAAACATTTTTAGTTTACTTTTTTTGGAACTAGTTAAGGTAGTCCACTATTACCCACACATATGCATATTTTAGAAACACCTTATTCTCTTCATCACAAACCTCTTCAATGCAAAAGGCAGCATTTAAATCGCTTTGATAAAAAGTGGCTGAAATTAGGTTTTACTATAGGATGAAACTTGCAATCAACAGGCTACTGGAAGTTTTGTATTTGCTCACGCTATGACCTTTTTTTTCTGTTTGCAGTCATAATATAGAATTGGAATGGGGAAACAGCGCTTAAAAAAAACATCCATTTTCTGTGAAACTTTTAAAGACACCTAAAGAAAATGATGGACACTGATGTGATACCATACAGAACTATTTGATAAGCTGGAAACTGCAAAAACATTAACCAGCTCAGTAGGTGGGTCCTGAGAAGGTGGCAGCACGTTACCATCACATGATAGATAATGTGCATTGATACTATGAATCAATGAATGAATTTGAGAATAAGTGGAGCTCGATTTTTACGGATAGTATCGAATCCTAAATGTTTATTCATTATGATATATAGTGCTCAGCTCTTAGGAAAATAAATAAACATAGCTTACCATGTTTCAAAAACATCTGATATGGTTTCCAAAGGGCTTTCATGAGTAGAAAACTATATTAATACATGTATTTCTTACACACCTAAATATTTAATACTTAATGCGGGACAGTATGGCTGAAAACTTTCAATACATCATTTTAGCAGGTCTCCGCATTGTCTGCCATAATGTTTAAATATAAATTACTTTAAAATTCATCTTGTACCATTCATGGGGCGGAGAAATAGAAATCCACATATTTGTTCAGATGTGCTATGTATTGTATGGTCTAGGCTAAAAGTTTGGGGAACATTTAGCCAGGTTTTCTTCCAATGCTAAAGAATGTTACATCAGCCCCTTGTTCGATTAGTAAGAACTAGCGTCATCTTAACAAGCATTGTGCTTGTGGCTCCACTGTGTGTCCCTGACAACAGGGCAGCAAGGAAGAAAACAAGTGTTTACTTGTTAGAAATAATACAAAGTGTAATTCACTGTAAACAGATACTTGACAATTACTATATTCCATCTAGACTGAATATGCCTACCAGGGAAGGTAAACAATATATATATGTATGTATGTATGTATGTATGTATGTATGTATGTATGTATGTATGTATGTATGTATGTATGTATGTATGTATGTATGTATGTATGTATGTATGTATGTATGTATGTATGTATGTATGTATGTATATATATATATATATATATATATATATATATATATATATATATATATATATATATATATATATATATATATATATATATATATATTTATGCACACATCAAATTGCATATGTGATTTTAATTTTATTTTATTAGGGTAACTGATAACTCTGTTAGAATCCTAGTTATGCAAGTTAAAATATTGTCCATACAATCGAATCATCTGTGAGGCTGTAAGCTACAAATTATTCCAAGTAAATACCAGTTTCATTTATATAAATAGGCTTAGGTAGTTCTTTGTTCATGTTTCAGGGTTTGCGTGATGTTAAGTTTTATCTTTAACCTACATCTGATGTTGAACTGCACAGCTGCATTGATCTCATACCAGCAGTAAATAAGGTTGGGGGGGTGTTAAAATGAGATTATGAAGAGGTGAGGCATTTATATTTTAACTTCTTTTCTACAATTCAAGTAAATATGAGTACTTAAAACACCAGTAACATCAAAAAAATTTAATTCAAATAAAAAATTTGTTTGTATACTACGAAAAAAAACAAACCACCAACACATATTAAACTTTAAAATCTCAAAGTCTTTATTTAGAAATAACTTACCGAAACTCCGCTTGCGCTCCTCTTCAGAAAAAAAGGCGTTCGGGTGATCCATCGTGCGGCCATCGATTTCTCCTCCCTACCTTCCTTATAGGAGATAGCCAGGGAGGATAAATCGAGCACCGCATGATGGATCATCGCCCTATCGCCTTTTCTGAAGAGGAGCGCATGCAGAGTTTCGGTAAGTTATTTCTGAATAAAAACTTTTTAAAGTTTAATATGTGTTGGTGTTTTTTTTTTTCTGTAGTATACAAACAATTTTTTTTATGTTACTGATCCTTTAAGGTTTCATAGTGGGACTGGGTAGCAAAGAAAATGGGCCTATAAACACCACCAGTGAAAGATGTAGGCTTTTCATGGTTCAGAAGTAGACGGTCTTGTAGGCACCAGTAACACTCATTAAATACACATATACTATATTACCACCCATCTTGCAACTCCTTCATTCCATTTCTTCCCTAATATTATGGTTCATAAACTTGACCCAAATACTTGCCATGTTGCAACAACAAGGAAGGAAGAGAAAGTCTAGAAATTATGCATGGAGGTTCATAGTACAGCAGCTTAAGGCGCAGCACTAGCACCCGTGATGCAACTAGTAGTAAGCTCACACATTAAATAAGAAACAAATGTTTTTACACAACCAATGGCTTTACCAGGCCACAGTGAAACTTACGAATGTGTCTGTATAAATCCCCTGACTGAGTGAAACGTCTCTCGCACCACTTGCACGCATGTGGCTTCTCCCTGGTGTGAACCACAGCATGTCGGCTTAAGTTATGGGAATACTGAAAACTCTTCCCACACTGTCCACAGGTGAAAGGTTTTTCACCCGAGTGAGTGCGCTCGTGTCTTTTTAAGGTGTACATACATGAAAAGGTTTTGCCACACGTAGTGCACGTGGGCACGGAGCCATCAGGGGACATCTTGATCCGTGAATTGTCCCTGTCCCTGAAGTGTGAGCTCAGGTGCAGCTGCAGAATGTGTGGACTGGGAAATACCTTACTACAAAGGGGACAGATGCAGATTTGTCCAGGAGACACCAGCACGCCTGACGTAGAAAGATCAGAGGAGTCCATTTCATCCTCACTCTCCTCTCGATCTTGATACAAGTCATCTACCCTAGCGTGAGAATTGCCATTTCCTGTGAACACGTGTCCTAACCCTGTCACTAGACTTTTGGCTGAATTCCCAACGTGTTGACTTTTTGGACTCTTTGCTTCACTGTCCTCCTGTTCTGACAGCAAGTCTTGTTCATCTTTAACAAGCGGCAAAGAGCCCTGCTGCTGGCTGTCGGAAAGCAGCTGTCCAAAGACATAGGAGGGGTGGAAGGAATCTCTCCCAGGCACAGGCTTGAAAGATAAATCCAGAGCGCCATCTCTATCACTTGGAGGCTGTGTGTGGTTAGCAGATCTGTGGGACAAAGGGCTTGAAGGACTACTGCCATTGGCTTTTGTTTTTCCAGCTGCTGTTTTACACATAACAGCCTCAGCTGGAACTGAATTAACACCTATCAGGTCAGAGGATAAACCAGAGAGTCCACTGACCTTCTCCTTACAAATTTGTTTTACGTTGTCCAGGGTGGAGATTTTTTGTTGACTTGCTGCATCTAAGCTGTGTTCCTCAGAGCCTACCAGCGCGTTGTCTTTTTCCAAGTCAGAGCCGTCATCTGCAATCTTTTCCCCTGAATGAAGTTCTTTTTCTTTTAACTTGCCCTTGCAGACTTTAACAATGTCATACATGTGAAGGTAGCTTGCTGCAGCCAACACGTCTTCTACTGGGAGATTGCTGAACTCTAGCTTGCCTTCATACATGAATTGAAGCAGAAGGCTGAATGCCGGGGCTGTGACAATGTCACTGTTGAGATGCACAATATCCCTTTTGTCTGGCTGGTCCCTGTAGAAAAGATGGAAGTACATGCTGCACGAAGCCAGGACTGCTCTGTGGGCTCGGAATTGTGCTTCTCCAACTAAAACCGTACAGTCACACAGGAAACCCTGGTGACGCTGCTGACTCAGACACTGCAGCAACTGGCGGCTATGGTCTGGAAACTCCATTCTTCCTTCATAACCTGTTCAAAACAGGAAAAACGTGAAAGCTACAGCAAACCAGCTGCAATTAACAGAAAAAGAGTGGCAACCAAGGGCAACCTGGGCTTCACGTGTAACGTTTTAACAGTTCCCTATAGCAGTTGTATTTTGTAACAAGCCTCCCCATCCAAACTGTACCTGCCCGAAACTGGAATAACTTGATTTTAAATAAACAAAAGCTTCCGAGAAGCAGTTTCTAAGCTTTGTCCCTTTCGGTCAGTGTAACTGAGCTCGGCCAGTAAGTAGTTATGGAAACACGGCTGTTAAACACAAGGCTTGGCTGCTGTTTCAACTTTCGATTGCCTCTTATGTATTAATCAAATACACTGTATCTCTACAGGACAAAATCATGGTTAAACAGTACTCCAGGAAAAAAAAGGATAAATATTCAGCATAATATAACACATAATTAATCCCTCTTAACAATTGTGAGACCAAAACAAAAAAAAAGAAAAAAGTTACGATAAACCCAAAGTGCAGTGCACACTGATCCGGCTATAGCTTCAAGTTTAAACCACCAGTCCAAAAAAAAGTTTTCATTACTAAAGTAAACCTTCGAAAAAAATGAAGGTGAAAAGATCCCCCTACCAGCAAAGTGATATTGTTTGTTTCATCTCAATCTTACCTTCCCCCCTTGCAACAAAGGGATGGACCAGTTCATGGGATATGCCCCAGAGACCTTTCGAGCTTTCTTCTAAATCATTGCATGAGCTTGTGGTATTACAACAAGGTCTCCAACAGACAGCGAGAGCAGCAGCAGCAATAGCAACAGCCGAGAGTGTCAGTGTGAGAGTGTATGGGAGAGAGGAGGAGGAGGCAGGGAGGAGTGCTCAGTTTGCTAATTACACTGCAAGCTGGAGAGTCAGCTGCTCTGACTTCACTGCTATGGAAATGCTACCTCCAGCTGTGCTCCTTTTAATGCCATATGTTACTCCAAATCTAGCTACCAGCCAACCACGCCGCTTGCTGCCTTTTAAAGTTCCAACAGCCCCATTTATAGTCATCCATTAGGGCTCTTACAAACAAGTGTTTCTACCTGCGCTCCCCTGCGTTCCGGTTTCATGCGTTCAGCCACAGGGGAGCACAGGAGTAGACGCACTGAATTCTAGCTGTACTCACACAGACATATGTAAGCGCCGAACGCAGGAATAAAAAGCAACATGCTGTGTCCCGACCTGCGTTTGGCGCTTACATGCGTCTGTGTGAGCACAGACCCATTGAAAAGAATTCAGTGCATCTACTCCTGCGCTCCCCTGCGGCTGAACGCATGAAACTGGAGCAGGTAAAAACGCTTGCCTGTAAGAGCCCTTACATAGGTGCAACTGTTGCTTGGGGGGTAGGGGTGGAAAATGGCACTGCTCCCCCAAATAAGTTTAGTAACTCTGGAGCAGGTACAGGTGCACACAGCAGCACCCTTAAAGGAGAAGGAAATTCCCTGGGCGCAAAAACCCTCCCCCCGCCCCTGTGTTGCCCCCCCTCCCTCCTGGCCTACCTGTCCCCCCGGGCAAATGCCCCTAACTTGTTACTTACCCCTCTGCGCAGGTCCTGTCCACAGAGTTCACAGGTGCCATCTTCTCCCAAGCGGTCTTCTTCCTGCTTTGCAGTAGGAGCATTTATCCGGTACGGATCTACTGTGCATGCGCCAAAAGTCACAACGTTTTCCGATTTCACTTTGTGACATTCGGCGCATGCGCAGTAGATCCATACCGGTAAATTCTCCTACTGCTCATGCACCAAAAACGCCAGTCAAAGCAGGAAGAAGACTGCTTGGGAGAAGATAGTGCCTGTGAACTCCGTGGACAGGACCTGCGCAGAGAGGTGAGTAACAAGTTAGGGGCATTTGCCAGGGGGGGATAGGTAGGCCAGGGTGGAGGAGGGGGGGGCAACACAGGGGAGGGATTTTTGCGCTCAGGGGGTTTACTTCTCCTTTAAGGGCAGGACTCCACAGACGATTCCGGCGCGATTCAGCGCGCTGCGCAAAAACACAGGCGTCACATTGGATGCGACGGAAATAAGGTAAGTAATTCTATTGTCAGATCGTGTTGCATCAACAATGCGAAACGATCCAACAATAGCATTACTTACCTTATTTCCGTCCCATTCGCATTCTGGACGCCGGAATCGTTAGTGGAGTCCTGCCCTAGGGAGGAACTCCACAATGCGTTTTTTTGCCGACACGTCGCCATGCAACGAGACACATGCAAAGTTTCAGATGTTGTGAAGAAACAGGAAGCGAAGGAGAATTGCATGTAAGAACTACATTTATCCGACTGTCGGATGAAAACGCAGCGCGCTTCGACATGTCGGCACCAAACGCATCATGGAGTTCCTCCCTTAGGCCAATCACTAAAATGGACATGTTACCCTCTAGGAGGGGGAGCGTGAAACTGAATCATGGCAAGTGAATACCTGCTACTTTTTTTTTTAACATTTTAGATGTGTTAGCAAATAACAGCAGCTGCGGATAACCTCTGGTTTGCAACAATCATCAGACAAAAGGTGTGTGTCAGCTTTACGTATAAATATATGTACAGAGCAGTCTCATTAAGGGAGGGCCAACCTGCTGCCCTCCAGCTGTTGTTGCACTAGAACTCCCAAAAGCCCTTCGCCAAAGTGCTGTTATTTAAAAGAGGGACAAACTGCAGCTCTTTTGATAAATGACTCCACACGGTAAATATGTAGGTTTTTAGCAGTTGTAGTGTAACAGCTGGGGACTGGTCATCACTGTTCTAATCTATGTACTTAGCTACATTGGCTTCTGTCTGGCAGACGATTAAAGAGATCAATACATTCCCCTGGATTTGAGGAGGGTCAGGCAGGGTGGCCAAGTTGGTTCCTTTTCCCCTGTAAGTAAATCAAGCCTGTACATTTAAAGGGGTGGTTCACGTTAACTTTTAGTATGTTGTAGAAATGCCTATTCTAAGCAACTTTTCAATTGGTCTTCTTTTTTTTTTTTTAATAGTTTTTGTATTAATTGCTTCTACTTGTGACACTCGCCAGCTTTCAAATGGTCGCCCCGGCGACAAATCTCCTCTTTTTTCGGGGCGACAATCTCCGCGAACTGCCTTCCCGCCGGCAAGAATGAAAAATTGCCAGTGGGCTGGCACTTGCGACGCTTCATTTTCCGAAGTTGCCTCACAAGCAAACTTCGGGGTAACTTCAGAAAACAAATGGCTGCAAGTGCCAGCCCACTGGCGATTTTTCATTTTAGCCGGCAGGAAGGTAGGGGAAGGCAGTTCGGGGAGATTGTCACCCTAAAAACTAGATTTGTCGATGGGGCGACTTATCTCCCTGAATCTGCCCGTGTGCCCTGCTCCTAAAGCTGGCCAGATCCGATCCTCTATTCGTACGATTTTCAGATCATGTGTGGAGTATCCCGACATCTGTCTTGCCATGCTGATCGGTCGTTTAGTCGATCGGACAGGTTCGAAAATTTGTGGCGGCTGCCGATAATATCTCTGCAAGTATTGCCGATCTTACAATCTTCAGTGGGAGACTGTCACCCGCTTTTGTCGGACATAAGTTTCGTACGATTGCTGTAGGGGTAGAACATCGGCTGATCTGTTCTTTTACTACTTTATTTGATCAGAATGGTTAGTGGCAGGTCGGACGATAGGGAAGTCCAATCGTTCGAGGATTCGAGCAATCGGATCTTTGCATCTATGGCCAGCTGAAGGCTACACATGTATGATTAGTGCTACTTTTTATTACTGATCTTTCAGGCCTCTCCTATTAGTATGCCAGTCTCCTGTTGAAATCACTGCATGGTTGCTAGGGGAACTTGGACCCTAGCAACCAGACTGCTGAAATTACAAACTGGCGAGCTGCTGAATAAAAAGTGAAATAACTCAAAAGCCACAAATAATAAAAAATGAAAACCAATTGCAAATTGTCTCAGAATATCACTCTCTGCGTCATATTAAAAGTTAATTTAAAGGTGTACAACTCCTTTAACACTGGGGGGAGGTGTATTATTATTATTGCTGCTGCTACAAAGTCTTGGTACAGGCTGTTCCTGCCTGGGACTCAGTAAAGACGGTGGGGGAGTCTGTGTGACCTTTGCTGTGAGTCCCAGGCCTGCAGGTTCCAGGCAGAGCAGGTTGTGCGGAGTTTAAGGAAGTGAGATGATTATAATTCTATTCTGCAACCAGCGACACTTTCTCCTCCGATTTATTTTGCCTGCCCTGTTAGTTGAGACCTAAGAATTCCCAGTCTGTGCCCAAGCAAGCAATCTCTTGCCAAACTCCTCTGTGCGGATTAAAAGTCGCAATGAGTGAAGGCTCCCTATAACAACTCGGGGCGTCCCATTTGCGGCGAGGCGCGGGGGGGAAGTACACAACTCGGGGCGTCCCATTTGCAGTGAGGTGCGGGGGGAAGCATATAACTCGGGGCGTCCCATTTGCAGTGAGGTGCGGGGGTGGGCACGGGCAGTGACAACATAGAAACCACCTAAACGCCCACTAAAAGCGACTGGCAGAGCGAACAGAGAATTTCATACTCACAGGCTGCGCTGGGGTCGCCGGGAGCTGCCGGTTGTTTCAGTGCCCAGAGTTTGTGAGAATCCTGCGGCTTCATGGTATCTCCCCAGATGTTGTTGCCGGTGTCACTGCAGCGCTGCCTCCCCCAGTGTGCGGCTGTGTTAGTTGCAGCCTAGCAGCGCTCTGTTCGTTGGTAAGAGCAGGTTGGTAAGAGGACGCTCTCGCGATAGTCCCGGACACAATAGTTGCAAATTGCTCCAGGGCTGTGTCTCCCCTTTCCCAGGGCTCAGGTTGTGTGAGAGAGAGAGTGAGTGTGTGTGAATATGTGTGTGCGCCTGGCACCGGCCACAGTCCCCTCTGACCCCTCCCCTCTCTCCAGGCAGCAATGGGAAGTGTTCGCACCGCCGCTGGGAACCAATAGGAGAGGCGTCTGCTGCAGCTGTGCCCGTGTCACATAAACACGCCCCCCAGTCAGTCAGTCAGTCAGCTCCGGCCACTGCTCTTCCTGAAAATGTCACTCCTGGGCAGATTTCTATTGACACTGAGCAGTGAAACAGATGTACAGCTGCGAAGTGATTCTTGGCATCAAATACTAGACTTTAGGCCTGGACTGAGATTCAAAATAGGCCCTGGCATTTCAGTTACACAGAGGCCCAGACAAGCCACACACGGGCCAATATATAAACAGTGAGTGTCTGTGGCAACTTAAAGCAGCCCCTGTGGCATTTGCCGCAACCTGGGCCGCCAATAGAAATCACGGGGCCCGTATAACAACATTTTCGGGGCTCCACCCACCCTGGCGCCCAAGCCCCGCCCACTCCACACAGACAGCGCAAAAAAGTAACCCCACCCACACACAAGTTATAAAAACCTATTGATGGTCAGGGCCCCCTTATAAGTTTAAAAAAAAACATTGGCGCCAGGGCCACCCATAAAAGTTTTTTTTTAAAAAGCATTTTTTAAACCTACACGTTTAAAAAAAAATTGGGGCCCCAGAAATTTCTTTTTAAAAAAACATTGGCGCCAGGGCCCCCCTTACAAGTTAAAAACATTTCGCCACTGGTGAATACATTTCCGAAACTTCAGAACAAAATCGCCGGTGTCAAAAAATTTTGGACACGTGTCTGAAAAGTCGCTTGTGTCAAAATCACTGAGCATCGACACTATTCGGCGACTTTAACACCAGCGTCAAAATTGACGCTAGCGCCTTTTCAGACCCGCATCCAAAATTTACGCTGCCAGCTCCCCTGCACAGCCTGGGAATTCAGGGAGCAAGAAGTGGAAGAGAAGGGAGGGATTATTAGAAATGATGGGAGAATTAATCCGCCTGGCGGGAATTCGTGGCGAATTTCCGGGTTTCGCCGTCAGTGAATAAATCTGCAAAACTCCAGAGAAAATCCGCCGGCATCAAAAATTTCTGGACGTGGGTCCGAAAAGTCGCTTGTGTCAAAATCACCGTGCATTAACACAATTCGGACACCCATTGACTTTAACGCCGGCGTCAAAATTGACGCAAGCGACTTCTCAGAAGCACTTCCAAAACTGATGCGGGCATCGATTTTCGAGTTTCACTAATTTTCCGCAAATTTTTCAGTAAAGTGAAATGGGAGAAATTCGTCCATCACTAATTATTAGGGTTTTTGCAGAAATATACAATAAATTAGCCTGAAGCACAATTCTATATCTAAATGAGTATAAAGGTCCCCTAGGACGCAAAGATTTCTCTTGCCTGAAACGACCGATTTTAGCGAACTCTGACCAATCCTTCGAAATTATCGTGCGGTTTGTGGGATTCGAGCGATCGAACATCTTACGATTTTTCGGCCGACATCTGTCAGGAAATTGATCGGCCAGGTCAAAAAATCTTTGTCGGCCCCCTGTTTGCAGGGCCAAGCAGGCAGCTCCCCTTTTTTTTCCCCTGGACAATTCGTACGATTGTTCCGAGATAATTGTGGTCTCACGATGACGATCGGATCTTTTAAAAAATCTCATCATCTATGGCCAGCTTAACGCAGTGGTACATTCTTAATTTTTACACAAAGGGGCCCATTTACTTAGTTCGTGTGAAGGAATAGAGGAAAAACAGTTCGAATTTCGAACGGCCGAATATGGCTACTGCGACCGTCGAATGGGCTACTTCAACCTTCGACTACGACCTTCGACTTCGAATTGAACGATTCGAACTAAAAATCGTTCGACCATTCGATAGTCGAAGTACTGTCTCTTTAAAAAATTCTTCGACCCCCTAGTTCGCCACCTAAAAGCTACCGAGGCCAATGTTAGCCTATGGGGAAGGTCCCCGTAGGCTTCCTAACAATTTTCTGATTGAAGGAATATCCTTCGATCGATGGATTAAAATCCTTCGAATCCTTCGATTGAACAATCGCAGGAATAGCGGTAAATCCTTCGACTTCGATATTCGAAGTCGCAGGTTTTTACTTCGACGGTCGAATATCGAGGGTTAATTAACCCTCGATATTCAACCCTAGGTAAATGTGCCCCAAAATATCTCGTTTTAGGCCGAGTGTCCCTGCTGCAAAATGTAGTACAAGTAGTAGTATTGGGCACGGCTAGAGACTCAATTACTAGATCAAACAGTCATTAAAAATGCAATCATTTCACGCATACCCTACTGGTTGCATATTACTTGCTTGAGTTGCTTCACATGCATATCATTTGATTCATTTACTCCCACCCCTGCAAGTGACAGCAGTGCTGCTCTGTTGCCTTTCTGTCGATGTTATAATTAAATTATTTTCCCTTCACATACTGATGATATTACACAGGCAAACGCTGTACAAGTCTATCTACTATTCCGGGGATTACAATTTTTTTTTAGTAATATAGAGGGCTGCTTGTAAAAGCAGGTAGACTTCAGCTGCTGCAGAATATTTTAGGAACCAGCTGTCAGTCACCTCTTTAATGAAGTGACCCTGCTCAACAGCTGTGCTTCTCCAGGGATCCTGCAGCTGCCACAGGCTTTCTCACAACTTGGAGATTGTTATGTGACCTCACTTGGTGGCCTCGGTCATTACACAGTCAAAGAGCACAACTGTCACCTAAGGGCAGTCAGTCGTCCTCTGTACTCAATAAATACTGTCTGGGATATATATAATTTGAACATTTATATAGATATAGATATATCTATATATCAAGGTGCTGGTTTTTTGTTCTTTTTTGTATATATATATATATTTTTTTTGGAGGAGCAGGATCGGACTGGGGGGCCCAGGACCCTCCGTGACAAATGTCCCGGGCTTCCTCCGACCCCCTACTATGAAGCAACGAGTGCGCATGTATGAAGGCACCGCTCTGCGCTCCTAAATCAATAGGTACTGTGCGCATGCGCAAATGGCGCTGCGCGGTGCCTAAAAAAACTTTTTTTCCCGAAACCGATTGGGAGAGGGGACTGGCCTGGAGGGGGCCCATTAAGGTTCGGGGCCCACCTGCTTTTTTTCCGGTGTCCCACTGGGCCAGTCCGACTCTGTGGAGGAGCACTCACCAAACAAAAACACAGCGTGCCTGGGTGCAGGTAAAATGTGTGCAAAATAACAACAAAAAAAACTACTCAACAGGCTCAATAACTAGGGATGGGTGAATTTTTTCGCCTTGTTTCGCCGAAAAAATGACACCCATAGACTTGTATGTTGGCGTGCGTCAAAATAAAAAGACGTGCGTCAAAGAAATTTCGCCACGCTCTCTATCTATCTATCATCTATCTATCTATCTATCTATCTATCTATCTATCTATCTATCTATCTGTCTGTCTGTCTGTCTATCATCTATCTGTCTGTCTGTCTGTCTATCATCTATCTATCTATCTTTTTGAATATATATTTATTTAACTGATTGGAGCAATACCAAAATATTTTAAATGAGTGGCCAAGGGAGTGAATGCTATTTAGCTATTTGCACCCAATGTCCAGGCTCTGTGTAATCCCTCACATGTGGCTTGTTCAAAATCATGTGACAGTCATAAAAGAAGGCTAACTTGTCTGTGGATAAAAGTAAATTAAACAAACAGCAGGGAAATGCAGCATAAGCTCTCTTTGTACTTTTTCCTGATTCCACAACAAGCCAATGTAATTTCTTTCTTTCCAAGAACCGCTGTATTGTGCAGAAGAGACACTCACATGCTCCCAGATTCTGTGGGTTTTTTTCCCCTCTGCTTTGTGAGTCAACAGTAGGTACTGCATGATTTTAAATGTTATAAGTATATACTTAAATATGCTCTTTTGGTTTTCTTTATCTAAATATTATTAAATGAAAACTATACCCCCAAAATGAATACTTAAGCAACAGATAGTTTATATCAAATTGAATGACATATTAAAGAATCTTACCAAACAGGCATATATATTTACATAAATATTGCCCTTTTACATCTCTTGCCTTGAGCCATCATTTCGTGACTCTATCTGTGCTTCCTCAGAGATCACCTGACCAGAAATACTACAACACTAAGGGGCCGATTCACGAAATTCGGGTGAAGGGTTCGAATAAAAAAAAATTCGAATTTCGAAGTATTTTTTGGGTACTTCGACCATCGAATTGGTTAAATTCGATCGAATTCGATCGAATTCGAACGATTAGAATTAAAAATCGTTCGACTATTCGATAGTCGAAGTACTGTCCCTTTAAGAAAAACTTCGACCCCCTACTTCGGCAGCTAAAAGCTACCGAAGTCAATGTTAGCCTATGGGGAAGGTCCCCATAGGCTTGCCTGAGATTTTTTGATCGAAGGATTTTCCTTCGATCGGTGAATTAAAATCCTTCGAATCGTTCGATCGCAGGATTTGCGCAAAAACGTTCGACTTCGATATTCGAAGTCGAACGATTTTAGTTCCCAGTAGAATATCGAGGGTTAATTAAACCTCGATATTCGACCCTTCGTGAATCGGCCCCTAACTGTAACAGGAAGAAGTGAGGAAGCAAAAGGCAGAACTCTGTCTGTTAATTGGCTCATGTGACCTTACATGTGGTTTGTATGTGTGCACAGTGAATCTTACGATCTCAGGGGGCGGCCCTTATTTTTTAAAATGGCAATTTTCTATTTATGATTACCCAATGGCACATACTACTAAAAAAGTGTATTATGATAATGGATCATTTACATGAAGCAGGGTTTTACACATCAGCTGTTTTACTCAGTATCTTTTAATAGAGACCTACATTGTTTGGGGGGGTATAGTTTTCCTTTAAGCACATATAGCACCAACATAGTGTATTCCAAAGAGCTGTACAAAAAAGAGTGTACACATTAACATTAATGTATCCATGAATGCATTGTATTTATTTCTACAGTTTACATGTAAAATGGAGTGTACAACGAAATCCTGTAATAAAATACAGTTATGGGACCTGTTATCCAGAATGCGTGGGACCTGAAGTTTTTCAGACAAGGGATCTTTCCATAATTCTCCTAGACCGCCAAGCCTTAAAGGTGGCCATACATGGGCCGATAAAAGATGCCGAGTCAGCAATTTATTGGCCGGTGTGTGGGGCCCTTCGACGGGCTTCCCCGATCGATATCTGGCCGAAAGTCGGGCAGAGTTAAAAATCCTTTCTGATCGCTACTGCATCTGTTCGTAGATGCAGTTCCGCGATCCGCCCGCCGTATTGGCAGCATTATGATCCGATCATTGGGCCCTAGGGCCCACTACCGGATCAGCCCGACATCGCCCACCTCAATGTGGGCATATTGAGGAGAGATCCACTCGTTTGGCGAAATCGCCAAACGAGCGGATCTCTACGTGTATGACCACCTTAAGTTTACTAGAAAATCATTTAAACATTAAACAAACCCAACAGTATTGTTTTGCCTCCAGTAAGTATTTACTAGATTTTAGCTGGGATCAAGTACAAGGCGCTGTTTAATTATTACAGCGAAAAAGGAAATAATTTTAAAAAAATGTAATTATTTGATTAAAATTGGGTCTATGGTACACGGCCATCTGGGTAACGGGTTTCAGGAAAATGGATCCCATACCTGTACTGTATTTTATTCTATTAATATGAGTTCTATGCCTTCTGAATAATCTAAGAATATCATAAAAAATACACACATTTATATTGGATACTCCGGTTAGAACCCAGATCACATCCTTGGGGCAGGCTTCTGTGCCTTTGAAAGAGTGGACTCTAAAATGGTTCTGTGTATATTTAGTGCATGGCAATTGGGCTGCATTATAGAAAATGCTTTTTATTGGTTAACTGATAACAGTTAAATGTATTTATCAAACAGGTGTGTCTGGATGTAATGAATAATGCTGCTTTCTGAGCTATCCACAGGGGTTTGTCCAATTCTATGAGAAGTTCTTAGTGCTCTCTGTTCTCCTACATAGGTCTTTAGCTCTGTTGTTAATCCCTACTTATTAGAAACACAGCTTGTTAAATTGAGGACCTGCCCTCTGATAGAACATATACTCTCCCTAGGCTAGGCTCTAGTACTAGATTCATTCTAGGATTTTTTCATGGCATAAGCATAAGTATAAATGAGCCCTAACTAGTGTTCTGCCTTCATGACATTAGTGGGTGAGGTGCAAAGTGCAAATAGCAGGTGCAAAGCCCCATTGTTTTTTCACAAGCCTTTGCTCTGTTCCTTGCAATTAAATCCTCATTAGATCCTCAACCAGCACGTGCACAATGCCCTGTACCTGCATTCTTTGCTCACAAATAAGCTCTTTTTATGGGTGATGGGTAGACTTTTTGGTTATAGCAGGATATCATGCTCCATACACACATTTTCTCCCTCCGACTTATGAACACAAATATGTTCTTATACTAGCACTTAAGGTGGCCTTAGACGTAACAATTACGATCTTTCTTGGAAAAGATCTTTCCAAGAAAGATCGTTCGTTTCAATAAACATGTTTAGAGCTCAATCGTCAGATATACAGGTAGAAACAACAGAAATCTACCTGTATCTGACGAATCAGCCCTAACAATGGGCGATGTTTGGGTGCCTTCAAAGGCACCCAATCAAAATTTTCCGTCCAGCCCGATCGACGAGCCGACATCCAAAATCTTCTGCCGATATCGGTCAGCTCTTTTCCCACCATACCTGCACCGAATATCATATGAAAATTCGTTTTGTACGATATTATCTGTGTGCGTCTATGGCCACCATTATTCTGTTTTAGTATTTTACCATGTGTTACACTGTTTTAATAATATAAGCTGTCCAAAAATGTTACTAGTGGCTTACCAAATTAAAACGTGCATATAATAATAACTTGTAGAACAAGGTCTGTATTCTCCTGAGCAAGAGGCTGCCACTAAATGTCTGCACGGTAACATATCTGATGCAGTATGATATGGGTGCAGGGAGTAATGCAGAGGCAGCGTTTAATTTCCCCGACAATCTGTTTCCCTGCGGCTCTACAATAATTTCACTATTCTAAACACAATGCAAATTATGATTACAGCAAAACATTCATGACATACTCTAAAATGTATTGAGGCCTGCTGTCCCCTTTATGCTTTTCCAATGACTGAATTAAACTTATGTTTGTGCAAAAGATCTTTTTCTCTAAGTCTACTGTTTCACTAAAATGTTTTTTTTTCTGCAGGCCAGGTAACTTCTAAATATGCCACTGCATGCAGCCTGCTGGAGCCTTTATGTACTTGAGGCCTTTAGCACGTGTATATGTGCAACTGTGGTGCATAGAATGTTATTCAGTTATATAAAATACAGTTTGGTACCACCACCGTTATGGTTGTGGCTGAATCACCTTAAAGGGATACTGTCATGGGAAATAATTTTCAAAATGAATCCGTTAATAGTGCTGATCCAGCAGAATTCTGCACTGAAATCCATTTCTCAAAAGAGCAAACAGATTTTTTTATATTCTATTTTGAAATCTGACATAGGGCTAGACATATTGTCAGTTTCCCAGCTGCCCCAAGTCATGTGACTTGTGCTCTGATAAACGTCAGTCACTCTTTACTGCTGTACTGCAAGTTGGAGTGATATCACCCCCTCCCTTACCCCCCCCCAGCAGCCTAACAACAGAACAATGGGAAGGTAACCAGATAGCAGCTCCCTAACAGATAACAGCTGCCTGGTAGATCTAAGAACAACACTCAATAGTAAAAACCCATGTCCCACTGAGACACATTCAGTTACATTGAGAAGGAAAACAGCAGCCTGCCAGAAAGCATTTCTCTCCTAAAGTGCAGGCACAAGTCACATGACCGGGGGCAACTGGGAAATTGACAAAATGTCTAGCCCCATGTCAGATTTCAAAATTGAATATAAAAAAATCTGTTTCCAATGACAGGATCCCTTTAAATATGCTAAAACCTTGGCCACTATCACAATCTAGCGTGTGGAGGACACTCCAAGGCTACTGCTGTCACTATGCAAACTACTATTGGACATTTTTAAGCCAATCAGAATGTTAGATGTTTTCTGATTTTTTCTTTTTTGCTACGAATTGTCAGAAAAATTGAATTTTTTAGAGGTTTTCCAGGCATTCAATTTTTTATGGGTCTTTCAGTGCTTTTTCAATGACAGTCGTGGTTTTCGAGTTTGCGAGTTTAATCGTGGCTTCTAAAACCTCTACATCACTAAAATCCGACTTTTTTTTTTAAATAAGCCTCTACGCCTCAGCAGGCATCATCATTTCCTTCAGATGGAACATTTAGAAAAACGGAGGTGGTTGCTGTAAAAGCAAGTCAACCCACAATAAGTACTCGAATACCTCTTTGGAGAGCTGGGACATCCTGTACCTATGGAGTTATGTGCTGTTTCACACTACCCCAAATAGAAACAAGCTTAACTTTAAAGTCATAAGGGATCACTAACACATACGTTGAACATATTGACACCATTCCTTAAAGAGATTTCCATCCCAATACTCTCCTTGCACTTCTGTGTAGTTGCACTACACTACAGTGGTGCAAACTCAACCAGACTGCCTCCTCCCCCTACTTCTCCCCAGCTGCCCTCCAGACAAGTAGAGGTTCCTTTGTCTAAGAAAGAACCCGGAGAGGTTCAATGGTTCTCAAACTGTGAGGCTAACCTCTAGAACAGTGGTTGGGGGACACAGCGTGAAGACAATTTAGGGTAAGATTTGGAGTAAACACATTTTTTTGTCCTGGGAATCACCGAAAATATGGCAGAATGATATAGGAGATAATTATTATACTGCATAATTTTTTTTCTAAAATCCGAACAATTTTTTTGGAATAAATTATATTTCTTAGTAGGCAGTATCTTCATCTTATTTACTATCCAGCCCCTTCCACTGTTCTCCATTGTAATGGAAATTGACCATTGAAGTTGTATTTCCATACCATTAACTTTCATTATATATGAAAAGATCATACCATTTATGCACAAGATCCTCTAGTCAAACTTACATATCTCTCATCCGTACAGGGTCAGCATTGCTGTCCAATGTCCATTTTATATAGATTTTCAACCTACCAACTTATATTTCTCTCATCTGTGTTTGTTCCAAAGTATTTCAGTTTGTATTTACACTTTTTTTGGATATTTATTGCAGCTTTGCAAATAAACTGTAATAGCAATTGGATGCCATTCTTTTGGAACAAAATAGATTCAATGAATTCATTCTTACCCACAGAATCTTGGATCATTATTTAAGATACATTTTACAAGTGCGACTTTAAATGCCTAGGATTATAATATCAGCTTTTTCCCAACATTTCCATATTTAAATAAACATGCCATGGAAAGAGTAGACCAGGATATTTCAAGAGCATAGCTTAACTGAAATGAATGGAAGTTGAAAACATTTCATTATAATAACAAGATAGACTATAAATTACAGAGGGTCAAATAGCCAAATGACAACACCTATTATCTTCTTTCTCTCCCAGCTGCATGAGGATGTTTTGCTCAACTTGTTGTTAGTCAACATACAATAAACTGGGTAAGAAAGTCATAGAATGGGGGGATGGGGACGCATAGCTCTAACATCTCCTTGGCATGCTGAGCACGGGGCACAATGGAGACTAGTTTTGCCAGGGATACAATCTATAATAGAAAGAAATGTATTTAAGAGGTTTTTCAACTTCAAACACTTTTTCCAGTTCAGTTAGTTTCAGATAGATTACCAGAAATAAAGACTTTTCCAAACACTTTCTATTTGTGAGCGTTTTTCTAATATTGATGTTTATGGCAGAGACACATGTGGAGATTCGGGGAGATTAGTCGCCTGTCGACAAATCATCTCTTCTTTAGGCAACTTATCTCCTCGAACTGCCTACCGGCTGGCTAGGATCGAAGTCTCTGGCCGAATGGCACTCGATTAGTTTTCTGAAGTTGCCCGAAATTTTCTCGTGAGGCAACTTCAGGCGACTTCTGAAAATTAAGCGCTCCAAGTGCCATCCTGCCGGCGAGGAGGCAGTTTGGGGAGATTAGTCTCCTGAAGGCGTCTAAATCTCCCCGAATCTTCTCGTCTGTCTCTGCTCGGGTTGCCACCTGCCCGGTATTTTACTGGCCTGAACGGCAAAAATGATGGCTGATCCCAATGTTATAGGGAGAAATAGGTGGAAAAAAGATAAATATATAGGAAGGCTGGTATTTTTTCCAGAAAAGGTGGCAACCCTAGTCTCCGCCCTTACAGTTTCATTTTTCACCTTCTAAAGCAGCTCAGGGAGGGGGGTTGCCGACTCTTTAACTGTTCTAAATTGATACATTTAGGGACAGATATATCAGAGGTTGAGGTGAATTTTCGAATGAAAAAAATTTGAATTTCGAGCAATTCTTTGTGTACTTCGACTAGGAAGTAGTCCAAATTCGATTAGAATATCAAAATTTGTATGTACTGTCTCTTTAATAATTAAACTTCGACAATTCGCCATCTAAAACCTGCCGAATTGCTGTTTTAGCCTATGGGGGACCTTCTAGAACCCATTTGGAGTCAATTGGTGGACTGAAGTTTTTTTTGGGGAAAAACTTTGAATCGAATTCGATTGAATGCGCTATTCCTTTGAGTCGTACGATTCAAATTTGGCCGAATACAGACCATTTCAATCGAAAACTGACCTATTCAACCAAAAAAAACCTTCGCCTTAATTTCGGTTGGTCTTTTTGAATTCGAATTTCGAAGTTTTTTCAATTCGAAATTCGACCCATGATAAATAAGCCCCTTAGTTGATACATTTGTTATCTTTGTTCCTACTGAGCAGAATCCCAGAGTTTCATTAGAGGCAGCTGTTAGAATTGATACAATAGTTGCTGATATTCCTCAAATACTGCCTAGAAATGTATCAACTAATTGTATCAAGTAAGGGGCACATTTACTTAGCTCGAGTGAAGGAATAGAATTAGAAGTATTTTTTTGGGTACTTCGACCATCGAATAAGCCAAATTCGACTTCGATTTGAATTGAAAATACTTAGAATATTCGACCATTCGAAAATCAAAGTACTGTATCTTTAAAAAAACTTTGACTTCGCCACTTTAAATCTGCCAATTTCTATGTTAGCCTATTGGGACCTCCTAGAACATAGAGCCAAAATTTGGCTATGTTTTAAAAAGTCAAAGGTTTTTTTTTTGAAAATCGTTCGATTAAATCGCTCGAAACGTTCGTTTCGAACGATTTCTACGATCGATCGAATTATTTTACTTTGACCGAAAACGGGCAAAAGATTCAAAAAGAAAACTTCGACTATCGAATTTGGCCAATTCAATGGTTGAATTTCAAAGTTTTTTAACTTCAAAATTCGACCCTTGATAAATACTTCAAATGTAAGGAACAATAAATAAAATAAATAAATACTTCAAATGTAAGGAAATTGGGACACACCGAAATGAAAGATATTTAAAAATTCACACTATGCAACAAGCACAAACATCATTTCAAAAAAGTTCCTACTGTTAACTTGAAAAGAATAAGGTTTTCTTTGGTATGACCTTCCTTTATATGAATAATAATTCCACCCCTTCTTCCTACACATTGTTGTGTATTTCCGCAATCTGTGTATTTGTTCAACTTCCCATGTGACTAAAGATAACACAATTCAACCCCCCAACAAAAAAAAAAATTAAGGTAATTTGCATTTTCTATTTTGATTAAACTTGCATTTCATTTCGATTTTTATGCCTTTTCAGGTACTGTATATAGATTTGTATGTGCTTTAATAGGGAAGGGAATAAGTTAATCCTGCTGCGGGGGGCTAATAGAGGTCAGGTGGGATTTTAATGGCAGCCCTGGGGAACAAATCCTGTTGCAGATGAATAAAAGGGGGAATTATGAAACTGAAAGGGGGGTTTATACCACAGCTGGAGGTTAAGGGGGTGAATGGAGAACATATGTTTCCTGCCACTGTATTAGTCACAGTCCATTCTAACAGCATTGGAGCAGTTATGTTTTTATACCAATTTGTGTGAAACAACATATAATGGTAAATTTACTAACCTGCGAAAAATCGCCAGCGACGGCTTCGCACCCATCGATACAGGTGAAAATTCGCTCAGACAACGCTAATTTACTAAAATGCGTCCAGGTAGCCGAACACTGGCGAATTTTTACTAGCCTTACGTCAGCAATCAAAGCAAAGATGCGCTAGCATTCAATTCTGCCTAACGCAACTTCGTTAGAGGTCTTCGCTCAGGCTATGTCGGGAAATTTAAAGTTGAATGGAAGTATATGTTGCAGCAAATACATTACATTACACAAGTCCAGGGAACCTTATTAAAGACAATAGAGTTGCTATATTGCCCTACACATGAGCCCACTGTATAGTTTATGTTCCATATGTTACAAAATGTATGGAGGAACTCGGTTACCCAAAAAAAAAAAAAATGTAAGAACTTTTGCAGGCTATCACTCAAACGAAAAGACGCCAGCATTTTATGGGACTTTTTCCACTAAAAATATGATGTAAGTAACAGAAGATTGAGGAAGATCTATGCACTCCAGTACACTTCGCCTGTCTGGCGAAAGTGGTAACGTTCAGTAAAATCCGCATCTTATTGAATTTGCGGAGTAACGTCCATTCGCCAGAGCGAAAATTCGCCTGGCGATAGAGTGTGAATTAGCGCTAGCGTCTGTCTCTTTCGCTAGCGAAGTTACGCCTGCACCTGTTAGTAAATTGGCGAAGTGCCTAAAAGCGGTAACGTTGGCGAATCATCGCCAGTGTTAGTCACTTCGCCCTTTAGTAAATCTGCCCCTTAGTCAGCAGGGTGAAACAGTGATGAACTGTTTGTATGTACCCCTAATATTATCATTTCTACTGCTCTCCTTATTTCCGAAGTCGTGAACTGAAGATCCATGTGTTTTGATACAGAATTCCGCAGGTTGCCCACAGGGGTGCCCAGCTAATGGAGTCCCATTGCACTAGGGCAGTATCAAATCCTTTATTTCTGTTGTGCCGAATCCTTGTGTATGGATTCAACCGAATATCGAACCCTAGCACAGGGAAAAAGCCGATGCAAAATGTGCACAGCAAATCTTTTGTATTACAGTATATTTCAATATAATCATGGAGTCATGGGTTAAATTTAGTAGTCATGATTCCTTGCCCAGTGGGCTAGTCATATGCAGAGAGAAACCATAACTTGGTGGCTACTTTTGTACTTAGCATAACATTGGCCTGTCTGCTAAACTGATGGATTAATTATGTCTGCACTTGACATGTACAAAGAGTATATTAACCATCAGCTCTCTTACACCTCCTGTATTATGGATGGCCAATGTTACAAAAACAATATAGCAGACAGAGGGTTAAAGAGAAGTAAACTTTCTTTAACCATTTATATTGACTTCCGCTGGTGGAGTTTCCAGCTGTTTGTTTCATAAAACCTCATTGGCTTTAATGCACATTATTATTCAAAATATTAATTTGGATCATTAAAGGGGACCTGTCACCCTAAGAAATAATGTCAAATTCTTTTCTATCATGTTAGCTGAGCAAAATAAACTTTACTTACACTGTATTTATTATTTCAATTTTGTTTCCTTCTGTCTTGGAATTACAGAATCACAGCAAGCAGACAGCTGCCATTTTGTGGACACGGTTATTAAGGGAAATTGTGGATCACCCCAAAATCTTGTGTATGACCCAGAATGAGGGACCTAATGTCCATGTGCAGTGTGGTACACAATTATAGAGCCTGAGGAGGGAAGGGGGAATGTGAGGAGAGCTGTGATATCTAGGAAGTGCTGAATGGAAAGTGAAAGTAATTGACTGCCCCTCCTCTATGCCACGGACATAGAGGCGGGGCAGGTAATATTTGATTGACAGTTTAGATATTTAAACACCTTTATAACAGGTATGGATGTTTTAATGAAAACATTTTTTGGGGTTCCATATTTAATTTGGAAAGGACTTTCATTATGCAGTTTTTTATGTGTAGGTGACAGGTCCACTTTAATATGTCTATGCATTCACCAAAATGCCTTTTTGCAGCAGGTGTAGGCAGGAATTGGTGTAGCCTGTGGGTTATTCAGGTACAGACAGGAATATATAGTGTATGTTGTTTAGATGTAAGTTTTGTACAATTGCATCTGTAAATACTTGTGACTTAAAATGAAAATGCTGCAGTGGGAAAAGTAGGTTTCAGCCAGACCATTCAGGGTTATTGTCACTTGAATCACTATTCTAAAGGTACGTAGAAGCACAGTCATCAAATGGCACAGGGACGCTGGATTTTATATGGAAGGATGTGGCTACAGCCCCATGAGTAACAAGGAATATACTTCAAAAATTGTAAGTTTTTGATCATAGGATTCCATAATACTTAGGGGCATATTTATCAAGGGTGGAATCTCAAATTTGAAAAACTTCGAAATTAGAATTCAGAAAGACCAACCGAAATTAGGTTTTTTTTTCTAAGTTTTTTTTGGTCAAATAGGTCCGTATTCTGCGAATTTGAATCGTACGCATCAAAGTAATAGCGCATTCGATCGAATTAGATTCAAAGTTTTACCCATAAAAACTTTGATTTTTCAAAGTCCACCAATTGACTCCAAATGAGTTCTATAGGTTCCCCAATAGGTTAAAACATAAAACAGCAATTCGGCAGGTTTTAGATGGCGAATGGTCAAAGTGGAATTTTTAAAGCGACAGTACATGATAAATTTGGATAATCGAATTTTCACATTTTTTGCAAATTCTAATTGAATTTGGACTATTCCCTAGTTGAAGTACACAAAAACAGCTCGAAATTCAAATTTTTTTCAATCTGAAAATTCACCTCGACCCCGATTAATCTGCCCCTAAATGTAATGAGAAAAATTGTGCATGCAGAAATTGCAAGAGCGCAAGCATGTAATGTAATGTGCATTATGGACACATTGTCAAATTCAGTGTCCACGTCAAGTTAAATTGTCACCTGCTTGTAATGTAGCCTCCCGCTCATTACAATGCAAAATGCCTGCAGGCACCAGTACCCAGCAGGATAAATGCCTTGTGTGTTTTCAACCTTAATGATAGGAATTATTTCAATATCACTAACAATGAACGTTTGTGCTTTTGTTACCCCCCCCAACCAACCCCCCTAGCCCACCTTTACTTGGGAACTAGAACAGTCAAATCTGACACAATGGGCTAAGGGGCTGAGTGATGTTCCTAAAGATTGTAGTGCTGTTTCTTATCCTATAGGACTGTGTTTAGTAAGTGTAATAACCAGTGTATTAAACGGATACTGTCATGGGAAAAAATGTTTTTTTCAAAACACATCAGTTAATAGTGCCGTTCCAGTATAATTCTGCTAACTTTGAAATCTGACATCTTGTCAGTTTTCCAGCTGCCCCCAGTCATGTGTCATGTGCAGTGATAAACTTCAGTCACTCTTTACTACAAGTTGGAGTGATTTCATCCCCCTCCCTTTCCCCTAACAACAGCCTAACAACAGAACAATGGGAGGGTAACGAGAAAGCCGCTCCCAAACACAAGATACCAGCTGCCGGGTAGATCTAAGAACAGAACTCAAAAAGAAAAAAAACATTCAGTTACATGGAGTAGGAGAAACAACAGCCTGCCAGAAAGCAGTTCCATCCTAAAGTGCTGGCTCTTTCTGAAATCACATGACCAGGCAAAATGACCTGAGATGCACCTACACACCAATATTACAACTAAATAAAATACACTTGCTGGTTCAGGAATGAAATTTTATATGGTAATGTGAATTATTTGCAGTGTAAACTTTAGAAATAAAAAATACATAATAAAAATCGTGACAGAATCCCTTTAACCACTTCTTGTCCTCCTTTGATGGCTGCAGGGTCTTCCATGGCTCAAAGTCGCAGACATATGAAAAACTGCATCAGTCATTTAACTACATTTATTCCTGACTGACATAAATACTATACAAACGGATGCAATAGATGTTGAGGTCCATGTCCACAAGAGCTTGCACTCTACTGAAGTTATAGGCTAGGGAAACATTTTACTTTGAACATGAAGATTTTCATTCATCCAGGTCATGGTATATCTAATATAGGTAAATCTAAAAACAACTGGACTTGCTGAGTAATCAATGCAGACGTTTCACTACTCATCCGAGCAGCTTCTCGGTCACAAGACTTACCCCCTGCCAATAGAATCATAAAAATTGGTAAAACAAGTTTTATCAATAAATCTGAGGGCATCATATAATCGTAGTTTTCTCAAAAATTTAAACTATTTAAAGGGACCTTTTTGAATTTCTCAGTGCCCCTTGTTAGGTTATATTTAGAAGTTCCCAGGTGCCTTGCTTAAGTTTGATTCTTTCTGTGATACTGTGTATTGACCCTTGCCTGCCTGCTTACTACTCTGAACTCTCCAATCCTGATCCTTTGCCTGTCCTCCTCTATGCTCTCCAATCTGATTCCGGCCTGTCTGACGATTAGGGATGCACCGAATCCAGGATTCGGTTCGGGATTAAGCCTTTTTCAGCAGGATTCGGCCTAATCCTTCTGCCCGGCCGAACACGAATCATAAATTGCATATGCAAATTAGGGGTGGGGAGCGAAATTTTGTGACTTTTTGTCAGAAAACAAGGAAGTAAAAAATGCTTTCCGCTCCCCACCCCTAATTTGCATAGGGTTCGGCTCGGTCGAATCCTTCGCGAAGAATTCGGGGGTTCGGCCGAATCCAAAATAGTGGATTCCGTGCATCCCTACTGACGATTCTCTGCTTGTGCTGGCCTGGCCTGCCTATTACGGGTGGTGTTCTTTTTTCCAGTATCCTGGTGAGACGATCATGCTCGTCCAGATCCATTAGCTTTGCTCCTCTCTCAAATAAGACCTGACGGCATCCGATTAGCCGAGGGCTCCTCCCGAGGTGAAAGGCGGTGGTTAGAGGCAGAAGTGAGGGCCGAGACCAGGGAGCTTAGCTTGGGTTCTGGATATAGGGTGCCGAACGTGACAGAAGGGCAGTGAGAGGCTGTGTAATAATGCACAAATCACATCTGAAGGAAGCAGAAAAGTAATAAGGAAGGACAAACAGAAGAGGAAAACTAAACTACCAACATTGGGAGTGGAAAAGGGAAATATGATAAACGCTAATAAGTAAAAGTAGATATGTTAGTAAAAAACATTGTTAATGTATTTGTATGTACATCACTGTTTCAGGTGTTTTTGGGGGTGGGAATCAGGAATAAATCTAATAAGCCATTTAGATGATGCACACATATACAACTTTGAATGTGGATCTTATGACCTCCTTCATTGTTGGGCAGAGAGGAGTTACATATTTTCTGCATGTTTTATTTACAATGTGACGTCATGTATCTAGCCATATCTCCTACAGGATCTCTCCCCAGACACTGTACACCTCCTGATTCATTTATGTTCTCTTGCTTCAGCATTATATCCTAGCCTGTCTGCTTCACATTTGGCTGACTCCACAGTATCCCCCTTTCTTCTCATACCTCTTACCTTGTTTCTGTTTGCTATTTTTGATCATAAACTGTCTTGAGACAAATACTCTTATTTAAAGGGGAACAAAACTCTAGTTTAATAGTCAGCATTATATTTATTCATGCTTTAAAACATGGACATTGTGCCCATATAAGCTATCTAAATTGGAGATCATGGGGCAAATTTACTAAAGGGCGAAGTGGCTAACGCTAGCGGAAATTCACCAGCGTGACATCATTTTGCCACTTTGCTGATTTACTAATTGGTGCTGGCGTAAATTCGCTAGTGAAGTAGACATACTCTAGCGCAAGGGTCCCCAACCTTTTTTACCCGTGAGCCACATTCAAATTAAATAAGAGTTTGGGAGCAACACAAGCATGAAAAAGTCCCTTGGGTGCCAAATAAGGGCTGTGATTGGCTATTTGGTAGCCCCATGTGGACTGGTAGCCTACAGGAGGCTCTACTTGGCACTATACTTAGTTTTTATGCAATTAAAACTTGCTTCCAAGCCAGGAATTCAAAAATTAGCAACTGCTTTGAGGACACGGAGAGCAACATACATGGGGTTGATGAGCAACATGTTGCTCACGAGCTACTGGTTGGGGATCACTGCTCTAGCGCTACTTCGCACACTAACGCCAGGCGAAGTTGCGCTCTAGCAAAGGGACGTAACTATGCTAATTCACTAACTTGCGGATTTTACTGAACGTTACCTCTTGTGCCAGACTTGACTTCGCCAGCTCAGACCAGTCGAAGTGCAATAGAGTAGATAGGAGTTTCCTCAAAAATAGTTGAAAATTTTTCTAAGTCCCAAAGACGCTGGCGTTTTTTACTTTTTACTAGGTGATAGGCTGAAAAAGATAGTAAATTTTTTTGGGGTACCCTCCTTCCCCCTTACATTTGGCACCTCTATTTAATTTTATTAAGTTTCCCTGGCCTTGTGTAGTGTAATGTAGTTGCTGCAGCATACACGTCCATTGTACTTAAACTGCACGCTGTATGCTAATTAGGCATCGCTAGCGTAACTTCGGACTGCTTATCATATTATCGCTAGCGCAACTTCGCAACCATTCGGTAAACTGTGTGCTACTTCGGAACTTCGTGAATTTGCAGAGCCCTGGCGAAGTGTGGTGAAGCCGTCGCTAGAGCATTTTGGCCAATAGTGAATTTGCCCCTTTGGGCTTATTCGTTGGGTCACACATTGAAGAAGAGTGTGAAATATACCAACTATTTATACTGAGATAAACATGTTCATTAAACTAGCCAAGCAAGACAAAGCTGCACCCACAATTCCAGGTGATTCATTCATGTCAGTGGGAAATGATTCAGGGAGTTTTGTCACCCACCAACAGAGTTATTCACTGCCCGGGTGACAAAACACAAATACTTAGTGGGTAGTGGATATCTTATCAAGATTATTTACAAAGCCAAGCCTGCAAAACCTCCTGTGGCTCAGCCAGGAAATCTTCTAGTAAGTTATTGTAAGGTGCAGGGTTTTAAGCAGGGCAGGTTGGACTTATGGTCATTGATTCAAATAATGTGGTGGATATGGACACTTCAATGGTAATTTAAATTTGACAGTACAGTTACATTAATATTAAAAGAATTATTAATGATACATTAATATGTAAAGATTTATTATTATTTGTTATGCATAGGATAACAAAGACCTGATTAATTCATTCATATGGTTGCTTCCAGGTACTAGCTAGCCTACTCAGGCCCGGATTTGCGGCAAGGCCGCATAGGCCCGGGCCTAGGGCGGCAAAAAATAGGGGCGGCATGCCGCCCAGCCGCATTATGGGGACGTTTGCGTCCCCTTTCAACTACACCAGCTGCGCCGGCGTTTTTTCACCGGCACGCTGGGAAGGCGGGCGCTAGGACTGCGCGGCCACCTGGTCGGACCGTGCGGCCAGAAAAGAAATCCGGCTCTGAGCCTACTCCATCTAACCGTACTCCTAATACCTTCCCAAATCAGGTGTCCAGTAAGCAGGTGTGTGTGAAGGGAGCTGGTGCCATTGTTTGGCTCCTCTTCTGTAAGTTCCAATTCCTTGCATGTGCTCTAGTTTGGGTATATCATGGGGCAAATTCACTAAGATTCGTAGTTGCACCAGCGTCCGCTTGGCTGCACTTCGCCAGGCATATTTTCGCCAGTGCTACGCAAATTCACTAAAATCCGTAGTTGCGCTCAGGGGAAGCGTAAGGTTGCGAAGTTGCACTAGCGTTAATTCGCCAAGCAAATCGAAGTTACGATAGCGATGCTTAATTTGCATACGGCACCAAATTGAAGTTACAATGGAGGTATATGTAGCATCACTACACAAGCCTGGGAAACCTTCAAAACAGCAAATAAATTTTTTATTTTGCCCTACACATGTGCCCACTGTATAGTTAAGTTGCCATGAGTTAGGAAATGTAGGGGGGAAGGAGGGGAGCCCCAAAATAATTTTCGATCTTTTTCAGCCTATCACCCATAAAAAAAGAAAGTTAGAAAATTTTTTAACTTTTTTTGAAACAATCCCTATCTACTCTATTGCACTTTGCCTGGTCTGAGGTGGCGAAGGAAGTCTGGCGTAAAAGGTAGCAATCAGAAAAATGCGCGCGTCAGTGAATTTGCGTAGTTACGTCTGTTGCACAAATTCGTCAGGCGTAACGGTGCGAAGTAACAGTAGTGAATTAATGCCATTGTCCGTTAGTGAATTGGCGAATTAACGAAAATGCGCTACGCTGGCGAATTAACACTAGCGTTAGGCGCTTCGTCCTTTAGTGAATTTGCCCCTATGTCTCTATGATTTAGCATATAGCACTGGCTTTACGGGATAGAAAGCTATCAACATACAGACAATTCAGGAAAGACAAAACTAACAATGTTCAACCCTGTTTGTTGGCAATAATTCTGTTTTTGTGTGCAAATTATAGCTGTATAGCTTTTCTACTCCAGAGTGTAGGTTAAACTGAGTGTTGGCATAAGGGTTCTTCTAGCAGCTGCTCAAAGCTCCAGCGTGGGTTGGACCAATCTCTGCCAATTTGTTTCTTTGTTATCTGTACAAATTGCATCCTAATATTGCTTTTAGCTGCCTTTCAGCCTCTGTTATAAGTATACTTCCACATGCAGCCTGAATTAGTCAGGGATTAAAAGCTTCTCTACTTGCCTCACAACTACTTGTGAGTTAAGGATAAGTGAACATGTTTTTACTGCTTTGTTGCTCACTCGTTTATACTGTTGCTTAATTATTTTAAATGTGCTATAAAATAAATTATATCAATAGCCAGGGTAGGCTGTACAATGAGGGACATTTACATAATGTAACATCCATAAACACCGAAATCCGATATCGAGAAAGCTATGAAAGCTGGGAAGGCCATCTCCTACAGTCCATTTTAAGAAATGTTTAAAAATGATTTACATTTTCTTTGTAATAATAAAATAGTACCTTGATACTTAGCTGCATGGATCCCTATTGGTCACAAAACAGTAATTTGTGTTTTTTTTTAATGTTTAAATGATTGTTAGCAGACTTATGATACAGTGGACCAAATACCTGTACAAGAAAAGTTCCAGTGTTGTTTGCCCTTTGTAAAGCCGAAGGAATGTTTTGCAATTCTTTTATTCTCTTAATCACTTTGTCACCTGGGGCACTGCATTATTTTAACTTTAATTTCAACATCTATAGGTTAACTGTGTAATCAGATGTGGTAAAACCATTGCCCTTGAACAAGATATATATACACACACCATACCTCCCAACTGTCCCTTTTTCGGAGGGACAGTCCCTCTTTTGACAGCTCAACCCGCAGTCCCTCATTTGTACTAAAGTCCCTCTTTTCTCTGCACTGAACAGCCAGAAAAAGAAACAAAGTTTCTCACTTAATTGGCTTTTAGCAGAAAGTCCAGAACAGCTAACAGGTGCAAATAAGATACTTTGTAACAATTTTAAGACACAAAAACACAGTTTAGATAAGGAGAAATATTTTCAAGCTTTCATAACCTGCCAAATTTTGTAAAACAAACATGGTAATTAGGGGGTGTAGCCACAGAAAGGGGTGTGGTCAAAAAAAATTTTTATCCCTCTTTTTACTTCCAAAAATGTTGGGAGGTATGACACACACCTATCAATTTCAAAATTTTTGGCCAACTGAAGACCGGAACAATTCCATCTGAAGCCATCTTGAAGCGACTTTTCGCCAGAAATCACATCTGCAGGGACATTGGCAATTTAATAACAGGCGGAGGCATCAATTCGCTAGCGAATGTTCGTTCACACTCTATCGCCAGGCAAATTTTCGCTCTGGCGAATGGTCGTTACGCCACAAATTCAGTAAAGTGCGGATTTTACTGAACGTTACTTCTTTTGCCAGTTTTGACTTCACCACCTCAGACCAGGCAAAGTGCTAAAAAGAAGCTAGATCTTCCTCAATCTTCTGTCACTTACATCATATTCTGTGTGCGGAAAATGCATTAAAGTTCAAAAATGCTCGTGACTTTTCCTTTTTAAAGCGGTATTGCCTGCAAAAGTCCTAACAGACTTTTTTTTGGGTAATCAGGTTTCTCTAGACATTTCATAACATATGGAAATTCATTTTACAGTGGGCTCATGTGTAGGGCATTATATTAACTCTCTTGTCTTTATTAAGGTTCCCTGGACATGTGTAATAATAACCGGTAACTTAAACCATTTTTTTATAATAAAGACGTCCATACAACTTTAAATTTCCCACCATATGCAAATTGACCTAATCGCAAGATCGCTAGCGAAGTTTCGCTAGGCACAAATGAATGCTAGCGCATCTTCTCTATAAGATGGTCGCACTGCTGAAGCATCGCTAGCCAAAAGGCGCCAGTGTTCGGCACCCAGGGCGCAACATGGCATATTAGTGAATTAGCGTAATGGTAGTGAATTTGCATTTACAAATGTGTGATGTGTGAGTAGCGGTCGCTGGCGACAATTCGCCCTTTAGTCAATCTGCCCCTTAGTTGTTTCATTCATCCTGACATAGTAGTAGTATATCTGGGAGTTTACCACAGTCATATTATACCACTGAGACGGTGTTAGGGCTGGTGGAGTCAGGGCCGCCATTAGAAATCACGGGGCCCCGTACAACAAAATTTTTGGGGCCCCGCCCACACTGACGACCAAGCTCCACCCCATTTCCCGCCCACTCCACATCGCAGTTAAAAGACCACACAGACATCAGCGCTAAAAAAGTAACCCCCCCCACACAAGTTGTAAAAAGCTATTGATGGTCAGGGCCCCCTTATAAAAAATTGGGGCCCCAAAAAAAAAAAATTAAAATTTTTTTTTTTTAAAAAAAACATTGGTGGCAGGGGCCCCCTTATAAGTTAAAAAAAACTTGGGGCCCCAACAAAAAAAATGTAAAAAAAACTAAAAAATAAACAAACATTGGTGGCAGGGGCCCCCTTATAAGTTAAAAACAAATTGGGGCCCCAAAAAAAAATTTAAAAAAAAAAAAATTTTTTGAAAAAAAAAAAAACATTGGCGGCAGGGGCCCCCTTATAAGTTAAAAACAAATTGGGGCCCCAAAAAAAAATTTGAAAAAAAAAAAAAATTTTTTTGAAAAAAAAAAAAAAAACATTGGCGGCAGGGGCCCCCTTATAAGTTAAAAACAAATTGGGGCCCCAAAAAAAAATTTGAAAAAAAAAAAAAATTTTTTTGAAAAAAAAAAAAAACATTGGCGGCAGGGGCCCCCTTACAAGTTAAAAACAAATTGGGGCCCCAAAAAAACATGTTTTAAAAAAAAAGATTGGTTGCAGGGGCCTATAGAATATTAAAATAATACATTGGTGGCCAGGAGATTAAAAAAAAAAAAAAATACACAAACTGGTGTTCAGTAGAATTGAACTCACGGCTTCAGTACTTCAACTTCACCTCCTTCGTGACTTCGGGTCTTTTCACTGCTTCAGGACTTCGGCTTCGGCTGTTTTCGTGACTTCGGGTCTTTGCGCTGCTTCAGGACTTCGGCTTCGGCTGTTTTCGTGACTTCGGGTCTTTTCGGCGCTTCGTGACTTCGGCTTTTTCCGTGACTTCGGGTCTTTTCGGCGCATCGGCTTCGGCTTTTCGGCACTTCCGCATTCGGCAGCACAGAGGCAAGACGTACGGCTCGGGCGCTCGTAAGGGGGGCCCGGATCTTCAAAAATTGCAGCGCTGCCGGGCCCCCCTTCATGCCCGGGCCCGGTACGCTTGTCCCCCCTGTCCCCCCCTGATGGCGGCCCTGGGTGGAGTTGATGGGCTTGTTGTATGGTAACATTCCTTAAGAATATATATAACTTTACTTTTCTTTCATTATAGTCTCTTCACAATCACATTTTTTTTTTTTTATAAATGAGCGTTAGTCTGGGTCTCCCCTTCAAAAGCCGCATATGCAGGTGGCGGGGGAGGATCTAGTCCAGATTGAAACCAAGGTTTTAAATTTTGATCACAGGTAAACAGTTTAGGGACCGCCATATGGGGTTTACCTTGACGTGGTATGGCGGCTTACCAAATTTATGATCATAACTTTGTAACAAAAAACCCTGTTTTTCTTTTTTTAGACAGGGGATTATTGTATTTATATATTTTTTTTATATGGCCTTAGGAGTGCACCCACAACCCCCCTCTTGTACCTAACATTCCTTAAGAAGCTGAAAAGGAAATACAATATACAATAAAGCATCTTCCTCCTTCTTCAGGACTTTTAATGCTAAAAATGATCATTGACAAATAATTTAAGGGTGCACAATGGTGTTCTAGACATAAAAGGCAATATTTTATTGCTCTAATTTCAAGATATCCAGAAAAGAGAACACTGATGTTAATTTGAAAGATCACATTCTCTCCTGAATTAATGATATCCTCAGTTTTCCTTGGTTTCCAAACATCTTGGAGAAACAATGCTTGGATTCCATGCTTTGCCTTGTTCCTTCTAATTGGCTTCTTGTCACCACTAATCTGTGTAAAGAGACCAATTCTATAAACATTGTTGGCATTCTACTGTGTGGCCTTCTGAATTCACTGCATATAATTGTAGAGGCCAAAAAGTTGCTACTCCTTATTTCCAAAAATAACAATTGTATTGATAACTGTGGGAATTGTTGCTTATATATATGGAATCATTGCTTTGCACCAGTTTAACTTCACCTTTACAAATATCACACCCTGATGCTTGACCCCCTTATTTTATCTGCCTTTGCCCTAATGAGTTTAGGACTATTATTATCCTTTATTTTTATTGCTGTCTTCAGTGTTTCAGAGATTATACCATTATTTCATTCATATCAGCCCCTGCCCCAAAGAAGTTTATAGTCTAAGGATAAAACTGAAAACTGTCCCAAACCTGCCTAATTACTAAGGAGATAATGTTTTCAAACTGGAGACATTGCCCTGCTTGCCAGATGCTTCAAAAATGATATGTATAAACCACAGTTACCAGAGTAAACCGATTTTTATGAGCTGCAGGTCAAACTATGTTGTTTCATATTCATAAAATAAAATAGAAATTACTCAATTGGCTAAATATAATTAAAATAATTTAGTCTTTTTAGGAAGGCAATTCCCCTGCAGATGTCCTTCCTTTGCATTTGGGATGTAGTGGAGTGGACACCACGCTTCTCCACTACATTCCCCATTACAGGCAAATGTTTTAAAGAAAAATATTTAATTCCTCCAAGGTTTGCTAGTGGAGGTCAGTTTTAATCGATCTGATATTCCTGTTATTATTTTAAGTAATTTTTCTAAATTGAAATTGTGCCAGTCAAAGCACTATTTAGTAAAGAGAGTACTTGGTTTTATTTGCCCTGTTCGACAGTGTACTGGCAGCATATACTGGCAGAATTGCACTGCCTTGACCAGATAGTAATTCCAGTTTCCCTTTGCTTATTGTGTCTATAGCTCAGGGGTCCCCAAACATTTTTACCCATGAGCCAAAAAAAAAAAGAGTTAGGGATCAATACAAGCATGAAACAAAGTCTCAGAGGATGCAACATAAGGGTTGTGATTGGCTATTGAGTAGCCTCTATGTGGACTGGCAGCCTACAGTGGGCTCTGTTTGACAGTTCAGCTGTTTTTTATGTAACTAAAACTTGCCTCCAAGTCAAGAATTCAATATAATCACCTGCTTTGAGGCCGCTGGGAGCAAAATCCAAGGGGTTGATGCAGAGCCACCATCAGGGGGGGACAAGTGTCCTGAAGGGGGCCCGGCAGTGCTGCCCTTACGAGCGTCTGAGCCGTGCGGCCATTTCTCAGGATGCCGAATGCGGGAAAAGTGCCGAAAAGCCGAAGTGGCGAAAAGACCCGAAGCCGCGAAATCAGCCGAAGCTGAAGTCCTGAAGAGGCGAAAAGACCCGAAGTCGCGAAAACAGCCGAAGTTGAAGTCCTGAAGCAGCGAAAAGACCCGAAGTCACGAAAGGAGGCGAAGTTGAAGTCCTGTTTGTGTTTTTTTTTTTTAATCCCCTGGCCACCAATGTATTATTTTAATATTCTATAGGCCCCTGCCACCAATGTTTTTCTTAAAAAAAAAAAATTTTGGGGGCGCCAATTTTTTTTTTACTTGTAAGGGGGACCCCCTTTTTTTTTTTTTTTTTAAAATCTTTGGGGGCCCCAATTTTTTTTGTAATTTATAAGGGGCTCCAATTTCACCAATGTTTTTTTTTTTTAAAAAAATAAAAAAAAAAATTTTTTTGAGGCCCCAATTTTTTTTAACTTGTAAGGCGGCCCCTGCCACCAATGTTTTTTTTAATTTTTTTTTTACATTTCTTTTGGGGCCTCATTATTTTTTAACTTATAAGGGGGCCCTGACCATCAATAGCTTTTTATAACTTGTGGGGGGGGGGGTTTCTTTTAACTGTGATGTGGAGTGGGCGAGATATGGGGTGGGGCTCGGGCGTGAGGGTGTGCAGGGCCCAGGGGGCCCCAAAAATGTTGTTGTACGGGGCCCCGTGATTTCTAATGGCGGCCCTGGGTTGATGAACAACAAGCCACTGGTTGGGGATCACTGCTATAGGTTTTCCTACTGCCATTATCTAAACTGCACAGATTGGCATTGCCTGCTCAGGATTGGCTATATCGGTGATGCTGCAATTTACACCTGATTTATCAAATGGAAGGACATTTCTTCTGTGTTGACTGCATTTAAAGGACAAGGAAAGGCTTTCAATACCTCTCACAGAATATCATAGAGCGCCCTTGCCTGAACGATAACTGTGTTTTTTCAAATTTCCCTCCTGCGCCACCCCCCATTGCGGCTTCCAACTTAGTTGAACCTAAATCATAAATAGGGATGCACCAAATCCAGGATTCGGTTCGGGATTCGGCCTTTTTCAGCAGGATTCGGATTCGGCCGAATCCTTCTGCCCAGCCGAACCGAATCCTAATTTGCATATGCAAATTAGGGGCGGGGAGGGCAATCACGTGACTTTTTGTCACAAAACAAGGAAGTAAAAAATGTTTTCCCCTTCCAACCCCTAATTTGCATATGCAAATTAGGGTTCGGTTCGGTATTCGGCCGAATCTTTCACGAAGGATTCAGGGGTTCGGCCGAATCCAAAATAGTGGATTCGGTGCATCCCTAATCATAAACATGGCCGCGAAAACAAATGCGCATGTGCCAACTGCCAAGCTTCCTGCATTCCCCTAGACGCGAATGAGGGAGGGCAGGCACCGCAGATTTTATCTATTGCAAGCAGGTTTGCTCACATATTAAGGAGCAGATTTATCAAGGGTCTAAGTGAATTTTCGAATTAAAAAACCTTAAATTTCGAAGTAATTTTTGGGTACTTCGACCATCGAATAGGCCAAATTTGACTTTGTTTCGAATTGGAAATACTTAGAATATTCGACCATTTGAAAATCGAAGTACTGTCTCTTTAAAAAACTTTGACTCTTTGCCACCTTAAACCTGCCGAATTGCTATGTTAGCCTATGGGGACCTACTAGAACCTATAGCCAACATTTGGCTACGTTTTTAGAAGTTATAGTTTTTTTCTTTTGAAAATCGTTTGTTTGATCGCACGAGTTATGATCGATCGCTAAATTTAAACAAAACAAATAAACTTCGACTATCGAATTTTTCAATACGATGGTCGAATTTCGACGTTTTTTCACTTCGACGTTCAACCCTTGATAAACCTGCCCCTAAAGCTCCCCATAGACGCGACGATTCTTCTTGCCGAACGACCGATTTTAGGGAAGCCCGACCAATCCTTCGAAATTATCGTATTCGAACGATCGTACATCTTACGACTTTTCGGCCGACATCTGTCAGGAAATTGATCGGCCAGGTCAAAAAATGTTTGTCGGTCCCAGTGCAATGTATCTATGTTTGCAGGGCCAAGCAGGCAGCTCCCCTTTGTTTTCCTGGCAAATTGGTCTTTTTAGTTGATGGTAAATTCGTACGATTGTACGATCGTTCTGAGAAGATCGTGGTCTCACGATCAGGATCTGATCTTTTAAAAATCTCAACATCTATGGCCAGCTTAAGTGTGGTCATGAGAAAGATCTGCGCATGTGCCTGCTACAAAACTGATTAATTACAGCTGCTTGCAGTCTTGGTCTTGGACCAGGAGCGATGCATCAGGGGTATTTTTTTTCTCTACCCGGCAGTTTTGAGGAAAGCGAAGATTAATATCTATTAAATTGCTTCATAATTGTGTGAATTAGGTGGATTGGATGCTGAGGAAGAATGCGACATGCCACATTTCACACCAAGGGGCTCAATCACTATCCTTTAAAATTCGTCAGCGACGGCTTCGCTCACAGCGCAACACTTCGCCAGGCGTAGATTCGCCAGAACAGCGCTAATTCACTAAAAGTTGCGTCCAGGGCGCCGAACACTGACCAAGCTGCGCTAGCGTTACTGCGCCAAGCAAAGCGAAGTTGAGCAAGCGATGGCTAATTTGCATACAGCGGGAAGTTAAAGTTGAATGGAAGTATATGTTGCAGCCAATACATTACATTACACAAGTCTAGGGAACCTTAATAAAATAAAGTTGTTATATTGCCCTACACATGAGCCCACTGTATAGTTTATGTGCCATGTTAGGAAATTTAGGGGGGAAGACGGTTACCCCAAAAAAAATGTACGCTCTTTTGCAGCCTGTCACCCTGAAAAAAGGAAAAGATGCCAGCGTTTTTTGGGACTTTGGGAAAAATTTTCAACTACATTTTGAGGAAGTCCTATCTACCCTTTTGCACTTCGCCTGGTCTGAGCTGGTGAAGGCAAGTCTGGCGCAAGAGGCAACGTTCAGTAAAATCTGCATTTTAGTGAATTTGCGTAGTTACGTCCATTCGCCAGAGCGCAAGTTCGCCAGGCATTAGGGAGCGGAGTACCTCTAAAGTCTATCTCCTTTGCTAACGAAGTTACTCCAGCGACCGTTAGTAAATTGGCGAAGTACCGAAATGACGTCATGCAAACTTTCGCCAGCGTTAATTTGCCCCCCACTGCCAGCTAGATAAATAAACCTCATGATGTCTAGTTGTTTGAATGAACTTTCCTTTGCACTGCTTATTTCCTTTAGTATGTTCGGTGAACAAGGAGCTTCCTTGTACGAGTTTGTTGTGAATGTAAGATGTTGGCCACTTGAAAAACCAAAACCACAGCGTCATACCTCTTGTAGGGAAGCAATGTATGGAACCTTTCTCACAGATATTAGTCAGTGCAGGTAAGAAAACTCTGTATTTTGTCCCACTTCCTTTAAAAGTCCAAGAGTTCTAGTACAGATTTATTACAACTGTTTTAAAGGGATCCTGTCATCGGAAAACATGTTTTTTTTTTTTTTAAAAACGCATCAGTTAATACTGGAGAAATCCAGTAATGGAGAAATCCATTTCTCAAAAGAGCAAACAGATTTTTTTATATTCAATGTTGAAATCTGACATGGGGCTAGACATTTTGTCAATTTTCCAGCTGCCCCTGGTCATGTGACTTGTGCCTGCACTTTAGGAGAGAAATGCTTTCTGGCAGGCTGCTGTTTTTCCTTCTTAATGTAACTGAATGTGTCTCAGTGGGACATGAGTTTTTACTATTGAGTGTTGTTCTTAGATCTACCAGGCAGCTGTTATCTTGTGTTAGGGAGCTGTTATCTGGTTACCTTCCCATTGTTCTTTTGTTTGGCTGCTGGGGGGAAAAAGGGAGGGGGTGATATCACTCCAACTTGCAGTACAGCAGTAAAGAGTGATTGGAGTTTATCACAGCACAAGTCACATGACTTGGGGCAGCTGGGAAATTGACAAATGTCTAGCCCCATGTCAGATTTCAAAATTGAATATAAAAAAATCTGTTTGCTCTTTTGAGAAATGGATTTCAGTGCAGAATTCTGCTGCAGCAGCACTATTAACTGATTCATTTTGAAAAATTTTTTTTTTCCCCATGACAGTATCCCTTTAAGTACCATCATTCATCCTTTTTTCTGTTGTGCAGTTTAAATTGAGAATGAAGCACATGACATTGCTGATGCCCTTTCTGCTTTCCTTTCCCAAGCTAATTAGCTTTTCATGTTGCCCAAGGATTAATAAGACAGTATGTATGAAACACATTTAACAAAATAAATGGGAAACACAAATACAAAAGTTTTAATTTGTCATTTTGCTTTGTAAAATTTAACATGAGGTTTACAGTATCGGGTATAAATATCAATTATATTAATACATTTACTGGGGTAAAGACATTATTTATCCCATAATGGATTTCTTTATGGCTCTGTATCATTGTGGAGCCACTCTTTAAATGGGCTGTTCACCTTTGAGTTAACTTGTAGTATGATGTAAAAATTAAGGGGCAGATTTATCAAGGGTCGAAGTGAAAATCTGAAGTAAAAAAATTTAGAATTTTCGAGCTATTTTTGTGTGCTTCGACTATCGAATAGGCCAAAATTTGTTTAGAATTTGAAATAAATCTGACTATTCGAATATCTAAATTTATCATGTACTGTCTCTTTAGGTGGAAGATTTATCAAGGGTCGAATTTCTAAATAATGGGAGTTTTTTCGAACTCCCATAACTTCGAAATTCAAATTAAAAAAGACCAATCGAAATTTATTAAAAAAATCTACATTTTTTTTTTTTTGGGCGAATAGGTCCGTTTTAGATCAAATTTGAATCGTACGAATCAAAGTAACAGCGCATTCGATTGAATTAGATTCAAAGTTTTTCCAATTGACTCCAAATAGGTTCTAGGACAGGGATCCCCAACCTTTAGAACCTGTGAGCAACATTCAGAAGTAAAAGAAGTTGGGGAGCAACACAAGCATGCAAAATGTTCCTGGGGTGCCAAATAAGGGACGTGATTGGCCATTTAGTAGCCTCTATGTGGATTGTCAACCTACATTGAGACTCTGTTTGGCAGTGCACCTGGTTTTTATGCAACCAAAACTTGCCTCCAAGCCTGGAATTCAAAAATAAGCACCTGCTTTGAGACCACTGGGAGTAACATCCAAGGGCTTGGAGAGCAACATGTTGCTCATGAGCTACTGATTGGGGATCACTGTTCTAGGAGGTCCCTCCATAGGCTAAAACAGAAATTTGGCAGGTTTTAGATGGCGAATGGTCGAAGTCGAATTTTTAAAGAGTCAGTATTTGATAAATTTTGGTATTCGAATTTTCACATTTATTTCAAATTAGAATCGAATTAGGACTATTCCCTAGTCGAAGTAAACAAAAATTTGCTTGAAATTCTAATTTTAGACAATACTTTGAATTTAATTCAATGGAATACGATGTTACTTCAATTCTATTTTTCTTCTAATTTCGAAGTTATTGGAGTTCAAAAAAACTCCCATTACTTTGAAATCCGACCCTTGATAAATCTGCCCGAAAATTGCTTTTATTTGTGTTTTTTTTAAGTTATTTAGCTTTTTTTCAGCAGTTCTTCAGTTCTGCAATTTCAGCTGGTTGCTAGGGCTTAAATTACCCTAGGAACCATGCATTGATTTAAATAAGAGACTGGAATAGGGATAGGAAAGGGCCTAAATAGACAGATGCATAATAAAAAGTAGCAATAACAATAAAACATCGCCTTAAAGCATTTGTCAAGTTTACCCTAGCAACCGTGCAGTATTTGGTTAATATACAATAACCAGTGGCTTCCCTAATAATCCGTATTCTGTGGTACTTTTTCCTCCAGCTGGAAAGCATTAATATTGTTGCTAGTGAATTTATCCCGTTTCTCCTCACCACTAATTTTGCGAATTTCCCGCGAAATTTGTGCAACTGGCGAAAAATTCATGGAACTGCGATTCTGACGCTAGCGAATTTTTGGGGCAAATTTATTCGCCAGCAGTGAAACGGGCAACTCGCACAGGTTCAGGCAGCATGTTCCAGGCAATGGGCCAAATTCTCTAAGTGGCGAAAATTCGCCAGCGACGGCTTCGCAGCCATCGCAACACTTCGCCAAGCGTAAATTCGCTAGGATAACGCCGATTCCCTGAAGTGCGAAATTGCATCCAGGGAGCCAAACGCTGGTGAATTTGCGCTAGCGTTACTTTGGCAATCAAAACGAAGATGCGCTAGCGTTGCCTAATTTGCATATGGCTGATAAATGTATCAACTAATTGTATCAACTAAATGTAGTAAATTGCAAGGGCAGAGACACACGCAGCTATTTCGGGAAATTAGTCGCCCAGCTAAAAAAATCACTTTTTCTTCTATTGTCCCCAAACTGCCTTCCCGTCTGCTAAAATGTAAATGGCCGACGGGATGGGACTCAGATCGCTTTGTTTTCCAAAGTCACCTCAAGAGGAAACTACGGGGCGACTTTGGAAAACAAAGTGGTACTAGTGCCATCCCACCGGCGATTTTCATTCTAGCAGATGGGAAGCCAGTTTGCAGAGAATAGTCGTCCGAAGAAGAAGCGATTTGTCGCTGGGCGACTAATCTCCCAAAATAGCAGCTCGTGTCTCTGCCCTAACGGACACCGAGGGGCATGTTTACTAACATTGGAGATAAATATCTGGAGAGATTTCTGGAGATGTTGCCCATAGCAACCAATCAGATCTTTGCTTTTGTTTTCTAACTTGGCTGTGGCTGTTTAAATCTAATTGCTGATTGGTTGCCATGGGCAACATCTCCAGAAATCTCTCCAGATATTTATCTCCAATGTTAGTAAACATGCCCCTGAATCCTATTTGCCTGCTCTGTACATCTGTGTGTTTTACATGTATTTGCCTGCTTATAGAATACTAGTAATTCCATTGAAATACACACACGGCGTGTACAGCGACATATGCCTATGTCCACAGAAGTGTGAAGAGAGAAGCCTATAGTAGCAGCAGTAGTACTAGCAGCAGCAGGAGTAGCAGGAGGAGTAGCAGCAGTAGCAGGAGTAGTAGCAGTAATAGTAGCAGTAGTAGCAGTAGTAGGAGCAGTAGGAGCAGCAGTAGTGGTAGTAGCAGTAGCAGCAGGAGTAGTAGCAGGAGAAGTAGTAGCAGTAGTAGTAGCAGCAGCAGTAGGAGTAGTAGGAGTATTAGCAGTAGCAATAGGAGTAGTAGGAGTATTAGCAGTAGCAGCAGTAGCAATAGGAGTAGTAGTAGCAGTAGCAATAGGAGTAGTAGTAGCAGTAGCAGGTCCGGTTATTGCAGGGCGAGTCTCCAGCGCAGGCGGCAGCAGCATGGCACGGGTTAAGTCTCACCTGGCTCCTGACGCCGCCCTCTGGCTCCTCCCTTTGTGCTCTGATGGATTTCCTCGCTGAGCTGCAGCATTGAAGGCTGCGGGCGGTAGGACCCGGTGGTCATCTGGAGGCACAGAGGGAAACCCATAGAGAAAGGAAGAGACACATATAATTCAGCTGATGCGCAGGAGGATGAGCCGAGACTGAACACTACAGAGCTGACACCGTCCCCACATCCCAGGGTGGCAGCAAGGTGACCAGATCAGCTCTACTCTCAGTCCTACTCTCCTGCCAACCATCAGCTGCTTCCTCCCATCCCTCCTCCGGGCGATCAATGGGCTGAATCTGCAGCAGCAGCAACACCAGAAGCGAGAGCAGCGTTATCCTTCCCCACCTCCCCCTCCTCCTCCTCCTGCTGCTGCTGCTGCTCCCACCCTCTCCCCCTCTCAGTCTCCTCTCCTCCCTTCTTTCCTCTCCCTTCCCTCGGTGATGGTGAGGCTTCAGCTGGATCCAGTCCACCACTAGGCCCCAAGCTCCCCTCCCAACTCGGTGGCTGCCCTCCTCTTCCAGACTCCGCTCATAATTACCTCCATGTAAGTCTCAGCGCCCGACACTTCCATTCGCTAACCTTTGTCTTCCACCCTCTGCCAACACCCACGCCCTTTTTCCATGTATTGGTATGATCCATTAACCCTTTGGCTTACAGAAAGCCTCCCCTTATAGATCACTGCGCAATGCCCGGGGGGGGGGGGCGTCATGTCGCTCACAGGGTTAAAGCAGGACAAACCTAATACCGGGAGAGGCACGGGGGTGTTGGTCAGGCCCTGGCGTTATTTAGTGCATCTCATGCAAATGCGCCAAAAATCAATCACATTTGCTCCACAAAGTGTCTGCAGGGCAATGATGTCGCCTTTAAGTGCAGCCCAGGATGTGCAGTGTGTCCCTGTTGTTGTTGTTGTTGTTGTGTACATGTGTGTGTTTGTGTCTTTTCTCATAAACTGCTCATTTCCAGGGAAGGGCTGTGGCTGGAGCTATTGCTGTTCTGCAGGGGACTTGCAGCTTTGCTTATTAATCACAGGACAGGAATATATATATATATGTATAATTGTGTTACTTATTACTCTGTCCATTCTAGCAGACTCTATACACTCAGTTGTCATTTAACGGCAACTCCCAGACATTCACCCAAGCGGTGCTGGGAGTTGTAATTCAGCGAGGGCAGGAACGCTACACCGGTCGCACATCCTGTTGGAATGTAGTAATATCCCCCTTTGGGCTATAACAAAAAGAAAAAAAAGCTCTCCCATTGCACCGGCCTCTCTTTTGCCCAAGTCTGCTGACTAAAAGAGTGTAGGCTCCATTGTGTTATTTATATTTACGCCTTGTATCACTTGCTGAAACCCATGTGTTCTTTGTGTGTCCCCCACAAAACATGCCCCCACTTCCTGTGTACATGATGTGTATGGGTGTGCTGGCTCAGTCTGACACTTCCTCGCTCTGCCCGGAGCCAGCAACTGTCATACAGATACTCTTGTTCTCCACACTTCCACGAACACAGGGGATTTGTTTACCTGGAAAGTATGTTCTGTTAAGAGTAATTTGCAGTAAGTATGTGGTTCTTATTTGGCTTGTTCCCCACAGTAACCAAGTTGTTATTGTGATGTTTTTCTAAGGCAATATATGTTCCATTGATGTTTCTCAGGGTTTTTGCAGCTGAATAAGTATAGATGGTCGCGCATGGTTTGGCTAGATTCATATTACAGGTACAGAAATCCTGCAAAATCAAGAAATAATTTGCATTGAAACAACCGTGTCCACATCGTTCAATGAGCAAGCAATGTGTGGTGTGAGTCACCTTCATTTTGTGTTCTGCCCTGTATATACCACAAAAACATTAGACCGAAATAATCTATGTATTAAAAAAAAAAAAAAAATCCCAACACTAGTTTTGCTGTGTGTAATCATTAAAGTGTGGCTGTAAGGGAAAGCGTTTAGGTTAAAGGGGTGGTTCACCTTTGCGTTACCTTTTAGTATGCTATGCTATTTGTGGTTTTTGAGTTGTTTCGCTTTTTATTCAGCAGCTCTCCAGTTTGCGATTTCAGCTAATCTGGTGGCTAGGGTCCTAATTATCCTAGCAACCATGCATTGATTTCAATAAGAGACTGGAATATGAACAGGAGAGGGCCCCAATAGAAAGATGAGTAATGCAAATTAGTAATAACAATAAGGGGCACATTTACTTAGTTCGAGTGAAGGATTAGAATGAAAAAAAAATGATTTTTTTTCATTTTCGAAAGCAAATTAACAGCACAATAGCATTATCTATTACTTAATATATGTTTTAATATATGTGTATTGTAGAAGTTCAGTGGTTTGTTCACTCTGTTCCCATTACAAACATTTGGGCTATTTACATTGTAATATACAGGTATTGGACCTGTTATCCAAAATGTTCGGGACCTGGGGTTTTCTGGATAACAGATCTTTCTGTACTTTGGATCTTCATACCCTAAGGGGGCACATTTATTAAGCTCGAGTGAAGGATTCGAAGTAAAACAACTTTGAATTTCTAAGGTTTTTTTTTTTTTTTTTGGGTACGACCATCGAATTGGCTACTTCGACAACGACTTCGAATTGAACGATTCAAACTAAAAATCGTTCGACTATTCGACCATTCTATAGTCGAAGCACGGTCTCTTTAAAAAAAAAACTTTGACTACCTACTTCGCCACTTAAAACCTACCGAGCACCAATGTTAGCCTATGGGGACCTGCCCCATAAGCTGTCCTAGCAATTTCCGATCGAAGGAAAATCGTTCGATCTATGGAGGATTTAATTGTTCGATCAAACGATTTATCCTTCGATAGTTCAATCGAACTAAATGCGGTAAATCCTTTAGCTTCGATATTCGAAGTCGAAGGATTTAACTTCGATGGTCGAACATCGAGGGTTAATTAACCCTAGATATTTGACCCATAGTAAATGTGCCCCTAAGTCTGTAGCCTTAGAGAGCATTTGTTTTTCAATGGTGTCCTATTTGAAAGCTGGAGAAAGTCAGAAGAAGAACACAAATAATAAAAAAAAACCTAGAAAATAAATGATGACCAATTGAAAAGTTGATTATAAAACTAATAACATACTAAAAGTCATCTTAAAGGTTTAATAAACTAGGACCTGGGGATTACCATTTTTTTAAACTAAAAATAATGTCATGCTAAACAGGAGCCAGTGCAACTGAAATTCATTCATAAGCACCCTGTATTTATAGGGGATGCCTGTTCTTCTTCTTCTTACTCTTAACCCAGCTGAATATTCAGCAGATAAATTGTAAAGGTGAAGTCAGTACTTAACTGTAAACTAATCTGTGTATTACTATAATGTAACCTTTCATTCTGTCTATAATATCTCTTCAGTAGTGCTTTTAAATGGTATATTTTACATTGTTATACTTTTGTGCATGTGCAAAAGTTAAACCGATAGAAGAGAGGTTTGACACCGTTAGATAATTTCAGGCATCATTTCTCAGCATTATGCAGTGAAACAAAGGTAGGCAGCCCAATATGCACCAGTTAATAGTGCTACTCCAGCAGAATTCTGCACTGAAATCCATTTCTCAAAAGAGCAAACAGATTTTTTTTTTATATTCAATTTTTAAATCTGACATGGGGCTAGACATTTTGTCAATTTCCCAGCTGCCCCTGGTCATGTGACTTGTGCCTGCACTTTAGGAGAGAAATGCTTTCTGGCACGCTGCTGTTTTTGCTTCTCAATATAACTGAATGTGTCTCAGTGGGACATGTGTTTTACTATTGAGTGTTATATCTACCAGGCAGCTGTTATCTTGTGTTAGGGAGCTGCTATCTGGTTACCTTCCCTTGTTCTTTTGTTTGGCTGCTGGGGGGGGGGGGGGGGGGAAAGGGAGGGGGTGATATCACTCTAACTTGCAGTACAGCAGTAAAGAGTGATTGAAGTTTATCAGAGCACAAGTCACATGACTTGGGGCAGCTGGGAAATTGACAAGATGTCTAGCCCCATGTCAGATTTCGAAATTGAATATAAAAAAATCTGTTTGCTCTTTTGAGAAATGGATTTCAGTGCAGAATTCTGCTGGAGCAGCACTATTAACTGATTCATTTTGAAAAAAAAAATTTTTCCCATGACAGTATCCTTTTAATCTAAAAACAAAGCTAAATTAGCCTTGCAATTCCAGCAGAGAGTCTTTGGCAAAACGTCAGCGCAGAATATTGGTTTGTAATGACTTTGGTCAAATGTCTAACTCTTCACATTCAGGCGGGTACTCGTTCTGTCTAAATAATCAGCGCTCAGCTCTTTGTATACTGTAGTTGGCATTTCTGGTTAGAATAGAATAACATAATTCCTGTGTCTTTGTTTATTTGGTAAGTGATATCATCGCAGGGTTGATATATTTTTTTTTAACGTAATATTATTTCATGTTTTTAAAACAAGCTTTAATACTGCTACGCAGTCATCCAGTTATCTTTTTGCTTTACTATAGACTATATCAAAGGCTGTGCCACAGTTGATACATGTTTCCTTTATAACCCAGGTACATTCATCCTATTGGCCCTGTCTCTTCTGCTGTCAAGCTATATTACAGTAGTAATCCTTGAGTAGCTTATACACAGAGGTGCTCTCTCTTTCTACAATCCTCCGTGTCTGAGATGTTATTTATAGCAGAATGAGGACATGGAGGATGTACCTGTAGAAGGTAGAATTGGCCCCATAACAAAATTGTGCCTATTTGAGCTATTAAAAAGTACAGGTATGGGACCTGTTATCCAGAAATACTTGGGAACTGGGGTTTTCCGAATAACGGATCTTTCCGTAATTTGGGTCTTCATGCCTTAAGTCTACTAGAAATTCATTTAAACATTAAATAAACCCAATAGGCTGGTTTTGCTTCCCATAAGGATTAATTATATCTTAGTTGGGATCAAGTACAAGCTACTTTTTTATTATTACAGAGAAAAAGGAAACCATTTTTAAAAATTTGGATAAAATGAGTCTATGGGAGACAGCCATTCCGTAATTCGGAGCTTTCTGGATATCGGGTTTCCGGATAAGGGATCCTGTAGTATATTTTATCATCTCTGCTTTTGTATGGCTTATTCCATCCACTCTCTAAATGTTTTGTGTGTAGGGTTTGCAATCCCTTTATTTCCGGTAAATGTTCAGGGAGTAAATCCAGGGAGTTGGACTTGTCCTATTTGCTAGGTATGTGAACGAGGAATGCCATTCTGTTCTTTGTCTATGGGGCAGATTTATGAAGGGTCGAATTTCGAAGTAAAAAATACTTTGAAATTCGACCATCGAATTTAAATACTTCGAATATCGAATTCGAACCGTTTTCATCGAATTTGGGTATTCTGCGGTCGAAGTAAAAACGTTCGATCGAACGATTAAATCCTTCGAACCGAACGATTTTATCGTACGATCGAACGATTTTACTTCGACTTCAAAAAACTTAGAAAAATGCCCTAGAAGGTCCCCATAGGCTATCATAGCACTTCGGCAGGTTTAATTTGGCAAAGTATTGAAGTCAATGTTTTGTTAAAGAGACAGTACTTCGATTATGGAATATTCAAACTATTTTACTTATAGTAAATTCGAAGTCGTAGTATCCTATTCGATAGTCAAAGTATCCAAAAATCCAAAAAATTATTTCGAAATTTTTCACTTTGAAAATTGATTTCACTTTAAATCTGCCGCAGAGAGTTCAGTCTTTCCTCTTTTGACTTCAGGGAAACCGTAGCTTTCAGTGGATGAACTTTGATGAAAAAATGTACTTTTCTTGCCTATATTGTAAGGGCAATTCATTTGTAAACTGCAACTTTTAGACTTGATATTAGTTTGGTTTTACTGAGCCTGAATAGCTATGTAACATTCGTTCAATTTTAGAATTGATTGATCTGTATAATGTTCCTTTAAAACTGTCAGGTTGTAGATCTGTGACATTTGTGACTTGATGATGTCTTACAGTGTTAACACTCTATATTGCCAGGCTTCAAATGAGAGTAAATTGATAGGTGCATCAGAAAATGAGCCCCTTCATTTACTTACAAAATGTGAAATTATATATTTTTTGCTATTATTCTAGTTTCCTGCACATGGCACAATATTTTGATGCTGACCCTAGCAATCCCAAAGCATTTTACATTTTAGGTTTTAGAAAGGCAAATTATTCAAAAACACAGAAATGGAAAGATCAATTGCAAAAGCAGGTAATAAAAGTTATTTTTAGGTTTGTGTAGTGGTTTTTTTTTTAAAGGGTTGTTCAACCTTGAGTTACCTTTTAGTATGCTATACAGAGTGATATTCTGAAACAATTTGCAATTCGTTTTCACTTTATTATTATTTGTGGTTTTTGAGTTGTTTAGCTTTTTATTCAGCAGCTCTCCAGTTTGCTATTTCAGCTATCTGGTTGCTAGGGTCCTAATTATCCTAGCAACCATGCACTGATTTGAATAAGAGACTGGAATATGAATAGGAGAGGCCTGAATAGAAAGATGAGTTATACACATTAGTAATAACAATAAATCTGTAGCCTTACAGAGCATTTGTTTATAAGATGGGGTCAGTGACCCCTATTGGAAAACTGGAGAGTCAGAAGAAGAACAAAACTATAGAAAATAAATGACGAAGACCAATTGAAAATTGGCCATTCTATAACATACTAAAAGTTAACTTAAACGTGAACCACTCCTTTAATGCTTTGCCAGAAACAAAACCATGGACCAACATTTAAAAAAAAAACCACAAACTGAATTTGGATATTCTGTTACATAAGATTTCAATACTTTGTAGGCATCTGCTCCGGCTGTGCATGTAAAACTGACAATTTGCAAAACCGTTTTGTCAAACTTACGTAGATATCGAAGAAGTGCAACCGTTATTTTCCAAATATTTCAAATCTTACACTGCTTTGCCCTCTATATGGAACGTGAATGTTCTGTAGTCAGAGTGAGAATTAAATGTATTCTGTATAAATGGAGGCAATGCGCCTGTTCAGGCATCAAACTGAACTTTTGTACATTTTTCTTTTATCAAGTTTCATTTTTAGAGATTTTCTGGTAATATTTCAAACTGTTATTGTTAAGTGGCTCAGATAACTTATTCCAGTATTCGTTCATTCATTTTTTATTTTTTCTTTCTCCCTGAGGCTGAAAACTGAAAGTAGTCAAGTGAGGAATGACTAATAAGAGAAGAATTTATTTGGTCAAAACAGAACGTTATAGAGGCAGAAATGTGTATTCTGTATGTGTCGATTGGATACACTTTTAAGGCAATGATTCAGTCTCGGAAGCAAAGCACATTTAAATTGATACTTGAAACAAGCGAGATAGATGGTGCGCTGTTTAGTAGAACAGGGAATTCCCTGTGTTCTGTAATTGTGGTGGTCTGTGCTGCAATCTTTTTGTCTTCAGAAAATGCCAAGGACACTAGATATTGGCTATCTACATGAGTTATATAAAGGGATACTGTCATGGGAAAAATTTTTTTTTTCAAAATGAATCCGTTAATAGAGCTGCTCCAGCAGAATTCTGCACTGAAATCCATTTCCCAAAAGAGCAAACTGATTTTTTTATATTCAATTTTGAAATCTGACATGGGGCTAGACATATTGTCAATTTCCCAGCTGCCCCAAGTCATGTGACTTGTGCTCTGATAAACTTCAATCACTCTTTACTGCTGTACTGCAAGTTGGAGTGATATCACCCCCCAGCAGCCAAACAAAAGAACAATGGGATGGTAACCAGATAGCAGCTCCCTAACACAAGATAACAGCTGCCTGGCAGATCTAAGAACAACACTCAATAGTAAAAACCCATGTCCCACTGAGACTCCTTCAGTTACATTGAGAAGGAAAAACAGCAGTCTGCCAGAAAGTCGTTCCATCCTAAAGTGCAGGCACAAGTCACATGACCAGGGGCAGCTGGGAAATTGACAATATGTCTAGCCCCATGTCAGATTTCAAAATTGAATATAAAAAATCTGTTTGCTCTTGGATTTCAGTGCAGACGTCTGCTGGAGCAGCACTATTAACTGGTTTTAACATGTTTTCCGATGACAGGATCCCTTTAAACACGCTTACTTTTATTTATTGTATTTTTATTGTGGCTCTATCTCTGACATGCTATTTAATGTTTGTAAGAAAATAGGAATGCCACTCTCTGATATATGTTCAGTAGTAGTGGTGATTGTGCACATCTGCAGACGGCAAGCTTTGAAAAGATCAGAATCTTTTGGGGAGAATTTAAAGGGCAATTTTACCTTATTTTTGCACTTTCCCTTTGGATGTATCTATTAAAAAAAAATGAGTCCATTTGAAATTGTCCTTTGTTGTAGATTTGGCTTTGCCTGAGCTTCCATTGTTTCAAGCTCGCTGACCACAAACTTCCTCATCATATCCTATAACCCTCCCACTGTATTTCATATTTAACAAGAAACCAGAAAGGGGTGTGATCAGTCAAACAGGGCATAAATGGTACTTTCCATAGCAAGGGCAACTTTAAAGGGATACTGTCATGGGAATTTTTTTTTTTTTTTCAAAATGAATCAGTTAATGGTGCTGCTCCAGCAGAATTCTGCACTGAAATCCATTTCTCAAAAGAGCAAACAGATTTTTTTATATTCAATTTTGAAATCTGACATGGGGCTAGACATATTGTCAATTTCCCAGCTGCCCCAAGTCATGTGACTTGTGCTCTGATAAATTTCAATCACTCTTTACTGCTGTACTGCAAGTTGGAGTGATATCAACCCCTTCCCTTTCCCCCCCCCCCCCAGCAGCCTAACCACAGAACAATGTGAAGGTAACCAGATAACAGCTCCCTAACACAAGATAACAGCTGCCTGGTAGACCTAAGAACAACACTCAATAGTAAAAACCCATGTCTCACTGAGACACATTCAGTTACATTGAGAAGGAAAAACAGCAGCCTGCCAGAAAGCATTTCTCTCCTAAAGTGCAGGCACAAGTCACATGGCCATAGGCAGCTGGGAAATTGACAAAATGTCTAGCCCCATGTCAGATTTCAAAATTGAATATAAAAAAAATCTGTTTGCTCTTTTGAGAAATGGATTTCAGTGCAGAGTTCTGCTGGAGTAGCACTATTAACTGATGTGTTTTGAAAAAAATCATGTTTTCTGATGACAGGATCCCTTTAAGTTCTCTCCTAGTTCAGATTATGTATCCGCTATCTGCAATGGCTGGTGTATTGGTGAGACCTGTGAACAAGATTGATTAAAGAGTTAGTTCACACTGCAATCAATTACTGCATTTTTGAACAAAATTCTTTCTATATCTTACTGATTTCTTTACTGGTTACCGTTCTGCCAGCAGAATAGTTTCCAGGATTCCAGTTTTGTCTTTCATCTGTACAGCACAACTTGCAGAACAGCAAGGTCAAAGTAGACCATGGACTTTCTAAACTGTTAATATACATTTCTCTGCAGCACTAGAGAGATGCCGGAAAATGATGTATCTGTCGTATCAATTAGAGAGTCCATCACTAGACTTGCTGAGCTCCTGGGGAAAAAAGAGAGGGTTGGAAATTCATGTTTAACACTTAGGGGCAGATTTATCAAAGGTGGAAGTGAAAATTCAAATTTAAAAGAATTCAAATTTCAAAATAAGTTTTGTGTACTTCGATTAAGGAATAGTCCAAATTCGATTTGTTTCTTTAAAACTTCGACAATTCGCCATCTAAAACCTGGCGAATTGCTGTTTTAGCCTATGGGGGACCTCCTAGAGGTCAATTGGTGGACTTTTACAAATAAAAGTTTTTTTTGGGGAAAAACTTTGATGCGCTATTACTTTGATTCGTACGATTTGATCGAAAACTAACCTGTTCGGCCAAATAAAGCAAAAAACTTTAGATTTTTTTTTAATAAATTTCGGTTGGTCGAATTTCTGAGTTTTTTAAATTCGCAGTTCGACCCTTGAGAAATCTGCCCCTTAGAGGGGAACTCTACCATTATGTGTTATGAATAATGAAAGAAATGTTCCTGTCTCTAGTGTTTCAGTTGGACAGCTCTGTGATCCAGGAGCATCTGAACGGTTCCAATTTGCTTTATTTAGTTGATACAATTTGTTGATCCATTTCTCAGCAGTATCTGTGGAATATTAGCAACTATTTTATCAATTCTAACAGCTGCCTTAAATGAAACTCAGCGATTCTGCATAGCAGGGACACATCTAACAAATGTATAAACAAAAATTACAAAATGTATCAATTAGTACTGTTAAATGGTCGGCGACCCCCCCACAGCTGCTTTAGAAGGTATAGACAATATAAAATAATTAGTAGAAGTCTTTATTTCTGGTGAACTGTCTGAAACCCACTGAACTGAAAAAAATAGTTTGAAGATGAACAACCCCTTTAATATCAGTCTATTGCTACAAGAGCTTATTGACACTTTTTTTTTAAAGGGATACTGTTATGGGAAAAATGTTTTTTCCTAAATGAATCAGTTAATAGTGCTTCTCCAGCAGAATTCTGCACTGAAATCCATTTCTTAAAAGAACAAACAGATTTTTTTTATATTCAATTTTCACATCTGACATGGGGCTGGACATATTGTCAGTTTCCTAGCCACCCCTAGTCATGTGACTTGTGCCAGCACTTTAGGATGGAACTACTTTCTGGCAGGCTGTTATTTCTCTTACTTTATTTAACTTCATCAGTCTCAGTGGGACTTGGCTTTTACTATTGAGTGTTGTAATTATATCTACCAGGCAGCTGTTATCTTGTGTTAGGGAGCTGATGTCTGGTTACCTTCCCATTGTTCTTTTGTTAGGCTGCTGGGGGGGGGGGTGATATCACTCCAACTTGCAGTACAGCAGTAAAGAGCGACTGAAGTTTATCAGAGCATAAGTCACATGACTGGGGGCAGTTGGAAAACTGACAATATGTCTAGCCCCATGTCAGATTTCAAAATTGAATATAAAAAAAATCTGTTTGCTCTTTTGAGAAATGGATTTCAGTGCAGAATTCTGCTGGAGAAGCACTATTAACTGATGTTTTTTGAAAAAAAAAAGGTTTTCCCATGACCGTATCCCTTTAAGCTTGTTCTTAAGATAACCAAAAAATCTTGATAAATCTGCCCCTAAAGGTCAAGTGTCACCCAAAAAGTACATTTGCGTAAACTGAGAAAATGTAATTCATCACAAAATAATCTATATCCAAACCCTCACTCACTTTAATCAGATTCTGGAGATTTTTTTTTTTTTGAAAGGACATTGTGGAAAATTGTCCCTTCATCCTTCTTTAAATATCTCCCCCCCCCCCCCCCCAGCTCGTACTTGCCATTAACTGGTATTTAACCAATCCTTGGCTCGATTTTGGCATCTAGTTTTACATCTGAGCAATGTTTTTCTTTTTCTTTTTTTCCTTTTAGAAATAATAAAATCTTGCTGCTACAATTTTAAGTCCACATCTAAGTGCGTATTTCAGACACACGTATATTGCCGTCATGAATGAAGTAAGCATTGTGAAGGAAGGTTGGCTGCACAAAAGAGGTAAGACTTCAAATTATGATTTTTCTGTTTGCTTTTTAAATGTAAACCTATAAATTGATGATTTTTTTTTTTTTTAAATCCACTCCCTCCTTTTGTTTTTTGTGACTGTGCAATCACTAACAGAAGATAAAGTGTTGTCTGCTTCAAGACCAACCATGCACAGTGCTTAAAAAATATTTATTTAGAATTTCATACATATGTGGAATCTGTCTCTGTTTTTAAACCAGTGCATTATTACCGTTTATTATTTTAAACAAAAACCTCCTCCCCATGTACTGTTGCTAATGACTTATCCTTAAGAAGAGCTGTAAAGTTTTGGGCAGCTAAATTACTTTCCTGCATTAAGTACACACCACAAGAAAGTATTTGCAAATGCAAGATTGGGTAGTACCAAGAAGCGTTTCCTTTTTAATAGACCCAGTTTTAATGACGTAACTATTGATTGACAGCATGCTAAGGAGGAAGTAGAAAAGAGAACATGTGAAAGTAAACAAATGTCCAGAACGGATGGTATTAAACCTAGGGAACTAAAAGAGCTCAGCTCGGAGATTACCTAACTTCCCACATTCTAGCATGGTGCAGAAATTGGCAAATTGCTAATGTGGTGGCACAGCTTAAAATACAGTCCCAAAACATTTGTATGTCAGCATGCTTTTAAATGCCCAAAAATTGCCTTTTAAGTGTAGATGATGTTGAGCAGAACCCTAGACTGGGGGTGACAGTGGATATGATCTACTTAAATTTTGCTAAAGCAATTGAAACAGTACTACAATGAACGTTGCTGAATAAATTAAGGAATATTGACCTTGAACATAATATTTGTACTTGGACTGGCTGGATAGATTACAAATAGGTTTAAGTGGAACATTTGGACCAGTGTTGTTAGTCGAGTACTGCAGGAGTCTGTCCTTGGCCCTTGGCTTTTCAACTGGTTTATTAATGACCCTGAGGTGGGCATTGTAAACACTTAACGCTTTCTCTATTTTTGCTGATGATACTAAACTATAGGTTTCATGCAGGATGCTGCTACTTTGGAGAGAAATTTGACTTGAGTTCAAGAGCTGGGCAGCAAACTGGCAATGAGATTTGGTGTTGATAAATGTAAGGTTATGCATTGCAGTAGAAATAACATGAATTCTAGTTGAGTGAGAGCAGTAAGGTGTTTAGATACCCTTCTAAAATGGCAGATTCTTTGTTGAATGACTAAAGTGATCTCAATATCTAGTTTAGTTAAATTGGAATTTTTATTAACTAAAATCTTTTTTGATGCTCGTGGTACTTTCTGTTGCGCGTGTGTGTGTGTATATATGTTTATAATTTTGCTAATTTTATATCTACAGTATATATATATATATATATATATATATATATATATATATATATATATATATATATGAATAATGCCATTACTTACAGTACAATACAGAAAAATCTATTCTTGTGCATAGTTGAAATTATTACATCAGCTACCACATTCCATTATTGATGAGGCAAATTCCAATATAAAACATTATATGTGGATAAAGTTTCAAGAATACATCATTTAAAGAGACACTGTAGTCACTGTGAAACATAGCTTATTGTAATTGCTGTTAAAGTGGACCTGTCACCCAGACACAAAAATCTGTATAATAAAAGTCCTTTTCAAATTAAACATGAAATCCAATTTAAATTTTTTATTACAGCATTCTTAGCTGTTGTAAACTCATTTAAAAATCTCAGCTGTCAATCAAATGTTGCCTGCCCCGCCTCTATGCCTAGGCATAGAGGCGGGGCAGACAACTGCGATCACTTTCCATTCAGCACTTTCTAGATGTCACTGCTCTCCCCACATTCCCCCGTTCTTTTCATTGTTTAATTGTGTAACCAGGGAATGGGAATGGACATCAGGTCCCCCATTCTGGTGCACAAACAAGATTCTGAGATGATACAAGGCTTGTCTTAATAACAGTGTCCACAAAATGGCTCCTGCCTGCTTGCTATAATTATGAATTCCCAGACTGAAGGAAACAAGATTCAAATAATTTATATAGTGTAATTAAAGTTCATTTTGCTTGACTAATGTGATAAAATAGGATTTTGAATAATTTTTTTGGGTGACGGGTCCACTTTAAGACATGGGGATATTGTTACTGTTCCATAAGTCAACTGCTCTCTACCACTCTACCCAGTGTACTCCTTAATTATTTGGTTTGTCCAGAGCACTCCTTTGTGTAGCACATGTATACTGAAATGCCAATCTTAGGTGCAGGGTACTGCCCTGTATGTTTTTCTTGCATGGTGTGGCAATGGCCTAAGACTTTAGCAGCAATAATCGTCAAAATGTCTGCCTGTTTTAGATGCCATACTGTGCTCATGTAAATGAGGACCTTATGGCCACATAACTAATCGCTAAATATCAGTAGGGGATACATTGTCTGCTCTCCCCCCTCTTTGCATGTATAAATAATATTATTATTTGCATGCGTCTTCTTATGACAGTTCTCTCCATCTGTAAAACCGATTTAATGGTGAACAAAAGATTTATTGCTGGGTCGTTATTATGACGATGTAAGGTGTACTTTATCACAACTGCTTTTGAGAGACACTAATGGATTCTACCATAAGGCTTCCTTTAGTCAATTAACAGTGTCAATTTTGCTCGGCAGGGGAAAAAAAATTCCAAACATCCTACGCATTCATTTTCATTAGGGAACACTAATTCCAACGTATAAATAACATTATTAGGAAGGAGCGTGTTGAGACAACTAATGTGCGCAGCAGATCTTAAGTTGTTATATGATGCTGGCAATGCACGGGTGGTGTGTATCTGGCAGCATTGCTTGATCAGTGCTATAGTCTATGTAAGTTTTATCCAGGGATCAGCAAAATACACCACCAGATGCCTTGGAACTACGACTTCAAGGCCCATCTTGACAGACTTTGGCTTAAGATGTACAGATTTTAGCCTTGTATCAGACGAACGATCATATGTCTTCCGACCTTCAAGTAAAGTCTAAGATAGAATAAGGTTAGAAATGCTGTATTTTAAATACTAAACATAAACATGAACTTACTGCACCACAAGCCTAACCAAACAAATGATTTATGCTTTCAAAGTTGGTCATAGGGGTCACCATCTTGTAACTTTGTTAAACATCTTTGCAAGACCAAGACGGTGCACATGCTCAGTGTGGTCTGGGCTGCTTAGGGATCATCATTAATTATCAAAACAGCACAAGTCAAATAATATCTGCCAGAAGCCGATACAACAAGACTGATTAATAATCAGAATATACAGACTGCACTGGGTCCTGTGTTGTCATGTAATCTAATGTGTTTTTTATAGTTTTTGTATTGTTTAATACAAACTTTCTCCAACTCTGCAGAACCAGTGGCTGCAGCAAAGTAATCCTCCAAATAGAATCCAAGTTTATCTGTTTAAAGGAACAGTAACACCAAAAAATGTAAGTGTTTTAAAGTAATGAAAATATAATGTACTGTTGCCCTGCACTGGTAAATCTGATATGTTTGCTTCAGAAACTCGACTATAGTTCATATAAACAAGCTGCTGTGGAGCAATGGCGGAAATTGAAAAACGGCTATATGGCACAGGTTAACAAATGGATAACAGATAACACCATTAGACAGACAGAGCTTATCTGCTATCTGCTGTGTAACTTGAGCTTTTTCTCCTTTGAATGGCTGCCCCCATTGCTACACAGCAGCTTATTTATATAAACAATAGTAGTGTTTCTTAAGCAAACACATCAGTTTTACTAGTGCAGGGCAACAATGCATTATATTTTCATTACTTTAAACCACTTTTATTTTTTGACGTTACTGTTTCTTTAAATCTGGCTGCATGATCTTTGTCCCTGCAGCTGGAGTTGGAAACGGTAAAGGGGATGTAAAGGCAAAAATAAAATCCAATGCAAATCTATACACAGACAACAACTGCTCTACAGGGAAACAAACAAATCTGCTTGAGTTCTGCATGGCTGGGAAGTGAGGCGGAGGCTCCCCCTGCTGTTCATAAGTAGGATTGTTTCCCTGCAGAGCAGTTAGGGACCGTGTGACAATTCCTATCCACAGCAGTAAATGAAGGGAGAATTTCAATGCATACAGTCAGGATACTAATAAAAAAGTACACAATTTTTTAATTAAAGTATATCGGAGATAGCTTTCTTTTTCATTAAAGAAAGTAGAAATGAGATTTTATGTTTTTTTCCCTTTACATGCCCTTTAACCATTCAGATTCAATAAAATAGTAAAATAACAAATCAGACAGTGTTCTGGCTGTGACGGCAATCGTATGAAAGCTATGTTTGACAAATAGTAGTGACCGTCACCCATTGATATCGTGCAGAGATGCAATACATGTTATCGTTGGCTGACAGAAATCTTCTGACCTGTCAGATCGCTAAACAATCGATGATATGAAATACGACGATACCAAACAGTCCAATAACTGTATAAACCTTTGATTTGTGCGACTTTATCTTTGTGTGTATGGCCAACTTTAGTGGCCGATTCACAGGTCCACTCGAGCTCTGATGCGGATGTTTAGATAACATATACTGTTAGTATGTGTATTAGAACTTGAGAGGCACATCTACCAGTTTAAAAGAAAAGTCACTTGATGTGCATTTGCCTATTGAAATCACTTCTTTATTGTATATGTGTGTGTTGGATTTGGTACTAATGCTGGCAATTTAAGGTGTGTGTATGCAGTTTACTGTAACCCTTAATATCCAATGAGTATAAGAGAGTGATGTCACACATGGGTGGAAAAATATATATGAATGTATGTATTCTGCAGTGTGTAAACAGGAAGTTACAGCTTCCCTATTTCATACCAGCCCCAGACATCAAGGTCTCCTAACTGCCAGAACAGTTATTCTATTTGTTTCACAGGGCTTCCATCGTTGCAATGCTAATTCATTTGAAACTATATATTTTATTTTCAGATATTTTTATTAGAATACGAAATATTGAGGAAAATTAGATATCTGGAGTTTTTATAGTGAGAAACATAGGCTTCAAAATTGCGCACGTACAGGTGCCTTCAGCAACCAATCAGCAGTTGGGTTTTTACACAGTCCACTACAAGGTAGAACATGAAAAAAAAACATAAAAATAAACTGGTTGCTATTGATAACGTAACTTGTGCAGTTTAGCACCTGTGTTTTATAGATAAGTAGCAATGGGCGAATTTGTACGATTCACTGAAACATGAGCTAATTTCCAGAGAAATTTTGCGAAACTGTGAAAAATTTGTGAAATCCAAATTTTGCCGCACGCATCAATTTTGTCGCCCGCAACAATTTACATAAAAGTCAATGGGTGTCCGAATAATTTGGACACGTGACAGTTTTGTGTGTGCGTCAAAAAAAAAAATTTCGCCGCAGTTTCGCAAATTTATTCGCCGGCGGTGAGACATGGCTCATCACTATAGATATAGATAAGTATTTCTAATGGTTATATTAACCTCCACTGATTGGTAGTCTTTCATCACATATAGCAATGGACATCTGGAAGTGCATATTTTAGTATATTGCTTTTTTTCTGTTATGATAATTTTGATTTTCATTAAATTGCTGCCATTGGGATTCTGTATTCTAATAATACTGTCAATGTTGCCATTGCTGTAGATATATATATATATGGTCTATAAATGAGACAGGGACGGCAAACCTCACTAATGGACTTTAGCAAAGCAGCAGGAGGGACAAGAGTGTTATTTGGGTCCTGCACAGAGAAAGGAAGTTGTTTAACCGTTTCACTGCTGAAGAGGTGCCATGAAGACTTTGGAGCTGCTAAACAATACTGTGGCCTGATGTGTGCTCCTCTTTAAATAACTATTACGTAGTAAGTTAGGTTGAGATAAGACACACGTCCATCAAGTTCAACTTTTTAACTCTATTTTAACCTTCCTAACTGCTAGTTGATCCAGGGGAAGGCAAAAAAAAAAAAAGCCTCTCCAATTTGCCTCAGAGGGGTAAAAATTCCTTCCTGACTCCAAAATGGCAATGGGACCAGTCCCTGGATCAACTTGTACTATGAGCCATCTTCCATAACCCTGTATGCCCTCACTTGCTAAAAAGCCATCCAACCCCTTCTTATACCTATCTAATGCAGTTTCGGACTGGGACACCAGGGGCACACCCAAAAACCTTAGACCAGGGGCCCACCAAAAAACCATAGACCAGGGACCCACTCTCAGTACTATTATTCTTCTTCTCCTCACTCAACCTCTATTCTCCTAGTCTCTATGCTTTACATACTATAATCTATTATTCCATCTATTTAGCCTCTTTGTTCTCAAAGAAATAGGGATTGGCCATGAAATAGGCCAAATGTTTAGCAGCACAAGGGCCCACAGACACCTGGGCACACCTGGAGTTTTCCTGGTATCCCAGTGGACCAGTCCGACATTGTTCTAATGTATCAGCCTGTACCACTGATTCAGGGAGAGAATTCCACATCTTCACAGCTCTCACTGTAAAAAACCCCTTCCGAATATTTAGGCGGAACCTCCTTTCTATCTTATTTTTCTGGATTTTCCTCTGGAGCTTTTCAGTTTGTTTTGTTTTTAAATGGGAACTCCACACAAACATAACTTAAGCTTTTTGAAAAGTAAACATAATTTCAAGCAACTTTGCAATATACATCAATTAAAAAATATGCAGACTTTTCATGATTTTTAATGGTTTCTGACAGTTCCCTAAGCCTAGCCCCCTGCTCTCCTGCTGATCTGTCTGACTACTTTGCTGACTGACTACTGTAACTTTGTATCAACAGCCACCTGTCCTCAGCCTGCATCCTCCAAACCCCACAATTCCCTGCACACGTGATTTCAATAAGGAAAGAAACATCCCAGTGCAATGCATTGTGGGTTATGTAGTTCCTGCATGCTGTCTGTAAGCTGTGGAGACGTTGTTACAATTTGTAACATCAGTGTTTAGTCCCTCCTTCCCTGCCAGGATTTCAAATCATGCGGAAAGAGAAGAACTGTTAATCAGCTGGATTTCAGCATAGAAAATTGCATTTATTCATACTTTTTTTGAAGAAATGGGTAACTGGGATGGGTATATTAGGGTTTTCTGTGTTATGTGGCCTCTGTCAAATTTTAGTTTGGAAGCCGGAGTTTCCCTTTAATAATTTCTGTAGCCTATCTGTGAAAAAAAGCCATTGATTTCCGATCTTCCACTTTCAATGACATCACTGAATGCAAACTTTCTATCTTGTTTACACTGAATAGCAGGGACTGTGGGACAGGCCGGAGAGAGTAGAGTGCATTCCAGTAAGCCAAATAGAACTTACCTTGGTGCAGTAACGTTTTCCAACTTTGCAATTAACACACTGCTTTATAACTAACCCTTGCACAGAGGATGCTCTTACTACCTACTTATCCAGGTAGGCGAAGAATGCAAAATACAATAATGCTTAGCAATAAGGGAATAGAATCAGGATGCATTTGGTTTTACTTCCCTAAATATGTGTCTGGTTACCAGACTACACATTTATATGGGTGTGAATGATTTTAAGAACGGTAGATGCCTTGTCAGACTTCTCTTTGGAGTGAAATTCTTTTTATGAGTGTAACAAGATGCTGAGCTGGATATGGGGGTTAAAGAACAACAACTTATTCAGGGCACTACCACTAATAATAATAGCCAGCTCCAAATATGGCACGGGTGCTTTATATTTACTATTTCAGAAGCCTGTAGGTGAGTAACTATTAGGGCAGGGGCACATAGAATGTTGACTCTGCTGCTCTCAGCCTGTGACTCTGCTTCCTTCCCCAGCTTCGTTTTCTACAAAGGACAGTTTCTGCTTACATGCAGGCACATGCAGCGGACCAGTGGTCAGTCCTAAAATGCCTGCTTTTGCTATTTTCGGATGCTGCCCGTGCCTGTACACGAGTGGAAGCTGTACAGATCAATGGAGCTGAGGAAAGGAGTGGATTCACTTCTGACAGCCTGCAAAAAAAATACAAAATGCCGACTGAGCGCAGCAGAGCCAATGCTTTGTGTGCCCTCAGCCTAGCTGTTTAGTGATGTTCACGTTGACAATAATTCGATTGGCACCTCCATTAATAGACCAGTGTTTGACCTGCCCATCTCTGATTTCATAAAAGGGGGTGGAGCAGGGTAGCCATGTGCCTATAAATGTCGGCTGCCTTAGACAAAAGTCGTCAGAGTAAGGTCAAAGATGGGGAGAGTAGTTCACTCGGAAATCATCATAATAGGCAGGCATCAATTCGGAACACCAAGGAGTAGAGTTTAGGAGCCCAAAAGGTTTTAATATAGTAAAAAAATTATTATGTTAAAAATCAGAAAGCCTTACGCGTTTCTTGTCACCAAGGGACACTTAATCATAGGCTAAATTAATATAATCTCTGATGTCATAAAAGGGGGTGGAGCAGGGTAGGCATGTGCCTATAAATGTAAAGCCGAAGAAGAGCTGAACCCAAACCCATCTGTCACCTGCAAAATATGTGTGGAAGTCCGCCTGAACCTGCATGACCCGCACCTCCATTTATAGATCCATCCCTAACCTGCCCATCTTTGATGTCATAAAAGGGGTGGGTACAGCGCCGGATTTGCTGGGCGGGCGCCCCTAGGCCGTGCACTCCGTGCGGTCCTAGTGCCCCTCACACTACCACACGCAAAAGCGCCAGCGTGTGAGCGTTGAAGCACTGGGGAGCACAGGAGGCTGGGTGGCATGCCGCCCCCAAAAATGTGCCGCCCTAGGCCCGGGCCTATGTGGCCTCGCCACAAATCCTGGCCTGGGTGGGTAGGCGTGCACCTATAAACGGAGGCTGCTGGAGCCAAAAGCCAGCAGATGGGGACAGGGCTGAATTTACGTAGCAGGTGCACGTAGGCCTGCTGCTGTTTGTCTCCACCCTCCCCTTTATTTGTGCACGTCCGCAAATTTTCTTCATTGGGTCCGGAGCACTGAGGATTGGCGCACAGGAAATTTTTAAAAACTGTTGTATTTTCTGCACATTCCCAGTGTTTCTGAACCAATATGGGTGTTGTTGGGCAGCATGCCGCCCCTTAAAATCTTGCTGCCCTAGGCCATGGCCTTGGTGGCTTTTCCACGAATCCGGCCCTGGATGGGTAGAGTGGAAGACTAAACATGCCAGAAAAGGAAGATGTGTGTGTTGGGCTAAACCCGCCCCCAAGTTTCGGGCTGGCCCGCACTATAGAATTTGTATTCTTCTTTGTGTACAGTGCTGCCCAATCCTCTGTATAATGCAGAGCTGCCCTCCTAGTGACCAAGAGAGCTGGACTCAAAGTGTTTGTGTTAACCTGACAGTTGGACAGTAGTGATATAGAAAATATTCACAGTCGAAATGTTACAGCCGGGTGCCCTAGGCAACCTGCCGGCAAGCCCCGCCAGGGGGGGAGCAATGGAGGGAGGGGAGAGTGACGGAAGGGAGGGTGTCAGGAGGGAAGGAAGACTGAGAGATGCGGACTAGGGGTAGGCAGAAGACAATTTTAGAGGTAGCTCCCCAGCGCCCCCCTATTATTGCACCCCCCTATTATTGCACCCTAGGCAGCTGCCTCTTCTGCCTACCCCTAGTTCCGGCCCTGGAATAAAGTGATCTATGGCAGAATATTCACATGTATTGTACAAATCTCTCCTTATAGGCATTTTCTGAGATGTCTGTAATCAAATAAAACACAGAAAGGACTTTATTTCCTGGAAAAAAAAAGAGGAGACTGTCTTAAGTATCATGCAGTCCAAATCCTGAATTTCCGAAGATAGATGGCAATTGAGGACAAGCTGATGAAACACAAGTTGATTTAAGGCAAGAGCTATTTTGGGACAGTAAAGCCTTTCCATTTCTTCATTTTCTTCACTTTCGCATTTAAACCAAGCTCTGTGTCTACCTTGCTGTCTCTCATGCACAAAAATGCAGAACTGATGTGAAAATCACGCAATAGAAACTGTTGTTTAATTATGCGGAGCTTCTTTTATACTATCATGTTTTTGTAGTTTGACGTGTTGCTTTAGTTCTCTGTATACGTATCTGTAACGCTTTGAGTTGGGACTTTGGCTGTTCACAGGGTTATTGGAGTCACGGAACGGATTTCCAGATAATCTGGTATAAATGTTAATTACTCAGCCTGAAACTGCCAATTAAAGCATCACAACCTGAGTTTGCTAAAGAAACCTTTAACCTTTAAGGCAAGGTCACACATGGCGTTTTTAAGTTGTGTTTTTAAAAACGCATGGTCAAGTGTAAATACGCCACTGAAACCACGCGCGACGTCAACATGCATTTTTTAGCATGTAGGTTTCTTTTCCCAACATGCACTTCTCATTGTTCTCATTCCCCATAATGCCACTGGCTAGAAATAGAAAAGCTATTTACATGCAAAATTGAGCAGGTATCCTCGTCAATACGCAACGTAATTATGTCACCGGCCTACTACGCTGTAAAAACGTATATGGGCCTTATCTGCCAAGAATTTGGATGCCATATTTAAAATACGCTGCATATTTACGCAAGTGTGGTTTCAAACAAGCAGATCCCATAGAGTATATTGAATTGGTAGTTTCCGGACATATTGGCGTTTCTGCTAAAAAATGCAAATACTGGCGTCCTCTGGTGGATTTTCGGCTTGCAATCTCCCTGTGAGAATTGACATAGTTAGTTTTCCATTACTTTCAATGGCAGTGCAGTTTATGCGTATTTACGCCTGATGGAGCTTTTTTAAAAATGCAACGTAAAAACTCCATGTCTGGCCTTGCCCTTAGGACTATTCGATGATCTTCAGCATTCTGAATATGTGTACAGGGATCTGTAACAGCCTCACAGAACATACTTACAAATGCAAATTCTGTTTTACTGCCATATCACTATTGTTCCTCAATGTGTATACGCCTTCCACCTGCAAAAATACCCTGTGCCTAATATTTGCTCAGTGCAGGAAAACAATGAAACGTAGTTTAAATGCACCCGTTACCCATCGTTAGGAAATGCACCCGTTACCCATCGTTAGGATCCGATCGTTGGGCCCTAGGGCCCACGATCGGATCAGCCCGATAATGCCCACCTCAAGGTGGGCATATCGGGGAGAGATCCGCTCGTTTGGCGACATTGCCAAACGAGCGGATCTCTCCGTGTATGGGCACCTTTAATGTTGTTTTGCCAATTAGCCTCATGTTTTCTGACTTGACAATGTTATGGCCTTTTGCATCACCTTGCATTAGTCTTATTGGAAGGAAATGGTAGAATTGCTTGCAACAAGGGACAGATGTTTAGTTTATTTAATCTGTCCACATTTATTAAAAGAAAATGAGTTTGCCCTCTGTAATAATCCTAAAAAAGTCTGGTTAGCTTTGTATGCAGGCTCTGAGCATCAAGTATTCTCATATATTTCTATGTGACTGCAATGCTAAATGGAAATAAAGGACCTATATACTCCCTTAAAGGAAAACTATACCCCCAAAATGAATACTTAAGCACAGATAGTTTATATCAAATTGAATGACATATTAAAGAATCTTACCAAACTGGAATATATATTTACATAAATATTGCCCTTTTACATCTCTTGCCTTGAACCACCATTTCGTGACTCTATCTGTGCTGCCTCAGAGATCACCTGACCAGAAATACTACAACACTAACTGTAACAGGAAGAAGTGAGGAAGCAAAAGGCAGAACTCTGTCTGTTAATTGGCTCATGTGACCTTACATGTGGTTTGTATGTGAGCACAGTGAATCTTACGATCTCAGGGGGCGGCCCTTATTTTTTAAAATGGCAATTTTCTATTTATGATTACCCAATGGCACATACTACTAAAAAAGTATATTATTATGATAATGGTTCATTTACATGAAGCAGGGTTTTACACATGAGCTGTTTTACTCAGTATCTTTTAATAGATACCTACATTGTTTGGGGGGTATAGTTTTCCTTTAAGTTGACTTGCGAATGACCGCTACTGGGGTTATGCAATAAAAGGCACTAAGTTTGCCTAGGAGCAGTAATCCATAGCAACCAATCAACGTGTAGCGTTTACTGGTCACCTGTTTAAAAGCAAACAGCTTATTGGTTACTACTCCTGGGCAGTTTTAGTGCCTTTTTATTTTATAACCCCAGTAGTTATCATTTGCAAGTCAACATTTTCATTTATAACCTCATGCACCTTTGGGTGATGGAACCCTAACAGCAAGGAAACTAGTTTTCTGCCTTACTGAGCAGGAAACCTATAACTAGCAGTCGAGGACTAGCAATATTTCTAAAATGTAATCTCATTTCCTTTTTGGGAAAGGTGAGTTAAGGTACCAGGCTGGTGCTGGGAGGAGTTGAAGGATCACTTCTTAGAGCAGTGATCCCCAACCAGTAGCTCGTGAGCAACATGCTGCTCTCCAACCCCTTGGATGTTGCTCCCAGAGGCCTCAAAGCAGGTGCTTATTTTTGAATTCCAGGCTTGGAGGCAAGTTTTGGTTTCATAAAAACCAGGTGCACTGCCAAACAGAGTCTCAATGTAGGTTGACAATCCACATCGCAGCACTTATTTGGCACCCCAATGGACATTTTTCATGCCAGTGTTGCTCCCCAACTCCTTATTACTTTTGAATGTTGCTCACGACTTCACGACAAAAGGTTGGGGAACCCTGTTAGGTGATATCTTCAGTTGCATCCAAGTTGGAAGATGTTCCTTACAAGACAGGCTTTTAGTAATAGCAGCTTATCACAACCATACATTTCCACAAATTTTAAGCACAAGATTGCAGTGGTGCCAGATTGCTGATCTCTTAGGGCTATTCCACACGGGGAGATAGCGACACGTTTGTGGTCGCGGCGACAAAGCGCCGCGACAGTCGCCGCGTCCGGCGCAGGCGACAGTTTTGTATGGGCGCCTATGTAAAAACGCCTGTGCTAACCACACGAGGCGATGCGCTTTTCAACAGTCGCCTGAAAAAGCCTGGCGAGGCATTTTCAGGCGACTGTTGAAAAGCGCATCGCCTCGTGTGGTTAGCACAGGCGTTTTTACATAGGCGCCCATACAAAACTGTCGCCTGCGCCGGTCGCGGCGACTGTCGCGGCGCTTTGTCGCCGCGACCGCAAACGCGTCGCTATCTCCCCGTGTGGACTAGCCCTTATTGGATATGTTTATTGGCACCCCGTGGGGGCTGGTTTGCGTACGTTGGGCCCAAGTCTAGGTTCATTGCTCAGGTCTCTTAACTCTGGCTCAGTATATTAGTAGAGATTTTTGAGGAAAGCTGGCGAACGTCCATTGTTTTGGTCAGTTTCTGAAGTTCACACAATAACATGAGTAAGAGCAAAACAAATCTCCTCTAGGCCAGAAGATAAAGAATATTTAATTTGTAGAAAAGGGGAAGGCACCATTTTTTTGTGTGTAATATATCATTGCTTAGATTTCACTACATTCAGATATCGATGGTGTCTCTGCACACCAGTACCCTTGTTTGGCACAGTCAGGATCTTCTACTATTAAGGATATCGTAAATGAATGGAAACATTCGTCCCAAAGCTGCAAACAGTGAAGCGGCGTGTTTATCTTTCAACATACTGGTCAGCGGAACGGTGGTCGAAAAATCCAAGAAGCTTGTACACACTGCTTCTAAGAAATTGGTTATCATGATCTTCCTCTGACAGTAGTGTTTGTACAGCGGATTATCTTTTAGTTTTTAGAAGGACACTTCCTCGAATTTTGTGGCTTAGGGTTTGTTTTTTTGTTTTTTTCATGAAAGTTGTGACTTCAACTTTGAAAAACACACTCCGTCCGATTGAGAGCAATAATAAACAGTGCTGCGAAACAAAGTGGACTGAATTGCATTAAGTGTATCCTAAAATTGCAAAACAAGGATAAACCACAGGAGGATTTTAGCCAACTGTAGTATCCACTGACATAATAAAACAGTTCTGTTTACACTCGCTTCATAGTTTTCTAATCACAAATACAATGGAACAGAGGCACAGACACAACATAACACTCCTTGTTGGGCTTATGGAGAACACAAGCAGCCTAGAGAGGCCTTTTCTGCTATAGTAGTTTATTTGAGGGGAAAAAAATAAAAGGACTTCAGGATTAAAATAACAGGTTTTAATCCAGAGTAGTATTCCATAGCAAGCAAGCAACCAGAAGAAAAGCTACCTGCAACTGGCAGCAGTTTTTGGCAACACGCCTTGTGTACCATAGCCCTTAGCCATTTAGTGGAGCTGGCTAGAGCCCAAGAAAGCAGCAGTCACGGCTCTTCTGTGACACAGAAATCTAATAGCCGACTCCAGTCTCACAGCAGTCAGGAACACTTTCAATTTTGACAGTAGCCCGTAAACAGGGAATATTTGCTTAAAAGAAGCGATTATGTCAAAAAGATGCAGGAAATGTTCTCTATGTATCATTGTCTAATCAAATATAATGTGTCCAAGGCACATATTTGACCATGCTTCTTCTTCCCTCAATCCTTCCCCCAACTCCATACCTTCTTTTTAAGTTGGGGTGTAAAATCCCCATAAAGCAACAAATCAGGGAGTGTTAATTCATATCTGCACACCTCTGTGGGGGGATGCCAGTTGGGTGGGGTATAGCATTGGATGTGAGGGTCCTGGCTGAAGACAAATTGAAATCTGTTTGTTAATGTTTTCTAGCTGTCTTAGCCGTTACTGGAACAATATCAGATACAAGCAGTAAATGCATTAGACTTAAGCTGGCCGTAGATGCAAAGATCCGATCGTACGAATCGAGGATTCGTACGATTTTCGGACTGTGTGTGGAGAGTCCCGACATTTTTCTTCCAGCGGAGATCGGTCGTTTGGTCGGACAGGTTAAAAGATTTGTCGGCTGCCGATAATATCTCTGCATGTATTGCCGATCTTACGATTTTCAGTGGGAGACTGTCGCTAGCTTTGTTGGACATAACTTTCGTATGATTGCTGTCAGGGGCAGAACATCAGCTGATCTGTTCTTTTACTACTTTATTTGATCGGAATGGTTAGTGGCAGGTCGGGAGTTGGGGATGTCCTTGAACGATCGGATCTTTGCGTCTATGGCCATCTTAAGTTGGGTCTGAAGTAAAGTTATACTGCAGAAGAGATTCATTGTTAAGATACTGCTAGCTTTCTAAGGCTGATCTACTGATACGGTTCATTCCTGTTACCAGACTAGAGGCATCGGTCTATCACTGTGCACATGGGTAGAATTTATTCTTGGTTAATGCTGCAATTATTAGCCTGGTCTTCCCCATGTGCAGTGGCAGATGAGTTAAAAAATGCGCACAGTTGTACTGGTGTTTGGGCAATAGTAAGTGTGATTGTAGATTGCTGCGATTTTTATGGATCAGCACACTCTATTTTCTGCAATTGGGGAGCTTACCCCTTTTATTATATCACCAACAGTATACTGTTACTAAGGGACCTAGCCAGGTCAACGGAGGTTGAATTGCAGGAGTGCAGTGGATTCATCACATTAATTTAAGATTATTGGCATTGACCAGTTTCTAGAAACAAGACACAGCAATTGTTTGTAAAAAAAGAAATGTAACATTTGCCACGGGGTCTGCTTTCTATATAGCTTTAAAGAAATCCCCCACTTGCTATGGGGAGGCAGGTTGGGCGGCCGAGAAGGAGGGAGGATGGGCAGGTCATGATCGAAAGGCAGAGTGGGTGAGAGGGCAGGAGGGAGCACCGGTGGGCAGCAAAGAGGATGAGTGGGAGAAAGAATGGACTGGCAGCCAGCCTAAACATAGGAAGGGTGGCTGAGTTTTGGCCATAAGATTGAAGTGTGTACTGGGCTCCTCTGAAGATCTTTTGTAGTGTTGTCCAGCTGCTAGAAGCAACCGTATGCCAGCCCTCTGTCTAACCTAGACTCTGAAGTTGACCAACTGCTTGAAATGATATACACAAAAAGAGACAGTAGGTTACTATTGCTAGAATAGTCACAAACACAGAGAGTAGTGCTACATAATCAATCTCATCGCTTTTTGTAGCGTCGGGTGCCGACTGTGACTCTTGTCTGCTCAGGTTCAGTCCCAATTCCAATACAAATTTCAACAGCACTCCGGTATAGTGAAAGATAATTTATTCGTGCAAGTGAAGCAATGTTTTGGGCATAACCAGCCCCTTATCAAGCTTGATAAAGCGTTGGTTATGCCTGAAACGTTGCTTCACTTGCACAAATAAATTATCTTTCACTATACCGGAGTGCTGTTGAAATTTGTATTGGTACTGCTAGAATAGTACTTATATTATTATTACTACTACTACAACTACTACTACTATCTCTTTTACTACTAGTACTATGATTGCTATTTTGAATGTCTGTATCTAATAAAGCTGTCAGTCAGCCAGCACAATTGACAGAAAGGTAGTAGTACAGTATGGAGCACTGAGTCTAGTCATGGGTAGAGAGCAAGACTCTAATTGAGACACCAGTCATATGTTCTTTCCTACTGACCCTACATTTTTTTGTGGTTCTTGGGGTGAGCATATCGGTTACATTTACTACTAATGTTTAGATTGACAGTGAGTATACGTTTTCAGGCAACAGGAGTTTACTTGACCCAACGACAGCTGAAAGGCCTAACCATAGCAAGCTTTTTGGAGAGCCCTAAATTAACTGATCAGTCTTCACTGGAGTATCTTTTTGCATACTGAATCCTTGTGCTGGTGCGGAGAGATTTTATGCCTCATGCAACTTCTGTGGTTATAGCAATTCTCTCTCTCTGTTATATCTGCATATTATCTTGTAATTTGTTTCCCACAGCTATTGTTCTCTGATCCTGGTTGGCATGGAAAGACAAATATGCCATTATATAAAAAGAATAATATGCTTTCATGGGCTCTATTAAGTGTAATGTTAAAAAAAAAAAAAATCAAAAGGGATATGTATTTACATAATGTACTGTTGCTGGTAAAAATCAAGAATTTGTTTCAGAAGCATAGCTACTACAAATAAGCTACTTATTTCAAGCTGAAATTGAGCTTTCGGGCAGAGACTCACGCTGCTATTTCGGGAGATTAGTCGGCCAGTGACATTGCTTCTTCTTCGGGCGACTAATCTCCCTGAACTTCCTTACTGCCTGCTAGAATGAAAATTGCCGGCGGGATGGCACTCAGAACACTTAGTTTTCCTTAGTTGCCCGAAGTTGCCTCACGAGGAAACTTCGGGCAACTTCGGAAAGCTGAATCGATCAGCGTGCCATCCCGCCGGAAGGCTTTTCAGCGAGATTAGTCGCCCGAAGAAGAAGCGATTTGTCGCTGGGCGACTAATCTCCCAAAATAGCAGCGTGTGTCTCTGCCCTTATGTTTACTTAGCATATAACATCAGTTGTGTACAATACAGTGGATTTAGTTAGATAAACTGGGGTCAAATGCCATTCATGGCTTTTTGCAGGACTATGCAATGAAAATGCTTCTTGTATAAATCAGAACCTTTATTTACAGGTGATAGACACCAAATTTAAAGGGATACTGTCATGGGAAAAAATTTTTTTTTTTCAAAATGAATCAGTTAACAGTGCTGCTCCAGCAGAATTCTGCACTGAAATCCATTTCTCAAAAGAGCAAACAGATCTTTTTTTTATTCAATTTTGAAATCTGACATGGGGCTAGACATATTGTCAATTTCCCAGCTGCCCCAAGTCATGTGACTTGTGCTCTGATAAATTTCAATCACTCTTTACTGCTCTACTGCAAGTTGGAGTGATATCACCCCCCCCCCCCAGCAGCCAAACAAAAGAACAATGGGAAGGTAACCAGATAGCAGCTCCCTAACACAAGATAACAGCTGCCTGGTAGATCTAAGAACAACACTCAATAGTAAAAACCCATGTCTCACTGAGACACATTCAGTTACATTGAGAAGGAAAAACAGCAGCCTGCCAGAAAGCATTTCTCTCCTAAAGTGCAGGCACAAGTCACATGACCAGGGGCAGCTGGGAAATTGACAAAATGTCTAGCCCCATGTCAGATTTCAAAATTGAATATAAAAAAAATCTGTTTGCTCTTTTGAGAAATGGATTTCAGTGCAGAATTCTGCTGGAGTAGCACGATTAACTGATGCGTTTTGAAAAAAACATGTTTTCGGATGACAGGATCCCTTTAAATGAAAAGAATATATTTTCACTTTATAGCATCAATTGTTCTTCTAAAGAGAAAGTTCAATAAATTGAGTTGTTTATGTTGGTTATGACTCATGCCAGGTTGCCTTTGAAATAAAGACGAAAATCTGGCCAGATGGTTTAAGCAACAGTCATATTTTACTGTGAGAGAACCAGGGTTGTATTCAGAGAGGAAGGGCCCCAACGATGGAATAAAGGAGCCATTGCATTAAACAAGCTCTCTTGTGGAACTACTTGGGAGCACAACAGTTTGATATACATGCCCAGATGGCAAAATGGACTAAATCAGCCATATCTTTAGGTTCTTCTCTGCTAGGCCAGGCTCTGTAGCACAGCAACAACTAAAGGTGGCCATACACAGAGAGATCCGCTCGTTCAGTGATGTTGCCAATTGAGCGGATCTATCCCCGATATGGCCACGGGGCGAGGTGGGCAATATCCGACTGATCTGATCGTGGGCCCTAGGGCCCAACGTTTGGATAATAATGCAAGAAGTACAGGCCGTCAGATCTCGGGACTGCATAAACGAACAGATATGGTCCACAATCCAATGGGACTTTTAGCCCTTCCCACTCAACATCTAGTTGACTTTTGGGCAGATATCGAACGTGGAAGCCCCTGTCCATACACGGGCCAATAAGCTGCCAACTCTGTCTGTCTGCAGCTTTTATCAGCCTGTGTATGGCCACCTTAAAGGAGAAGGAAAGGCTAAAATGAAGTAAGCTTTATCTGAAAGGTCTATATAAATACACCAGTAAACCCTCAAAGTAATGCTGCTCTGAGTCCTCTGTCAAAAGAAACACAGCATTTCTTTCCATTTATTGTGCATACATGGGCTTTTGTATTAGACTTCCTGTTTTCAGCATAAACTTCCAGGGTAGGGCTTGAGCATGCTCAGTTTGCTCCTCTCCCCCTCCCTCCTCCCATCCCTGCTGTAATCTGAGCTCAGAGCTGTAAGTGATAAACAGTCTTGGAGCTTTGCTTTCCTTCTCCTTTAAGTAGTGGAAAAACTGCTGTGCTTGCCTGTTAAAGAGAATGACTTTCATTCATCATATATCAAGTGCCATAGCATTACACAGATCTTTGGATGTATCACTCAATTACAGTTTAGCATTTTTTAAGCTATAATTGCAGTACAGACTGTGAAACTACCCCCACACCATTCGTACAAGCAGCATTTATAGATCTATATTTAATAGCCTTTCAGTGTATATTATCCATTTTGCAGGCTGGATATAGATGTGCGAAATATGGCTGCAGCTCATTTAAAACATCTGCTTTCCTTTTCTAGTAAACTCCGGTCATTACATTCACAGTTTTTTTTGTTTTTTTTTTTACTATTATGGGGAAGTCTACGGGGTTGCATGCTTGGCGATGTTCCTATTTAGCAGAAAGTGCTTTGCAGGCGTTATTATTGCGAGTGCCTCCTAGATCTGAAATAAAGCTCAGCGTATGCAAGACAAAGTGCACTTTAGTCGTTCGGGACTTTGCAAGTTAATTTTTGATAGTTTCTTAATGATGATGCCTTCTGAGGCACAAGTTTTGCTAAATGTTGTGTAAAAAGTAAATGGTAAAAGAGCAGATGTTGGTATTGGATGGATGTGTGTACAATGGAAGGACAGCAACAGCCATCTCTGTCAGCTGTCTTCACTCTCCGCAGGCCTGCTGTGTGGTTACTTTGGTGTGTTAAAACAGCTTGTTTGCAACAACAAAATTTGGCATAGCAGTTGGCACTGTGTCATATCCCCCCCCCCTAATTCTCAAGCATTTCAAATTTATAACAAAAAAATAAAGTTCAAGCCCCTACTTAAACTACAATTAAATATATATTGTATATTATTGCATATGTTACTGATATGCAATGTTTTTTTCTTGCAGCTATACAGATAAAGTCAGATAAGTTGTTGAGTATTACATCATAAGGACATAAGTGATTGCGGCAATTGAAGACGAGGACATAATTCTTGTCTGTATATCATCCTGTACTTCAAACACGAGTGGTTGGAAAAGCTCTAAATATTACATGCCATTGACAACCATTGAGTGAATGTGCCAAGTGTAATATTTTATCATTATCAAAACTGTAGATTTCTTTCCCAGCTTCTATGAGATAAGCTAAAAAAACAAAACACTGCAGAATATTTATAATAAGCGGTGTTATGTGTTTGCCTTTCATGGATGGACTGATGTAAATGATGAGCAATCTTTATAAATTCTGGCTTTCATGTTTGCTCAGTATAAATAAAAGATAATTCAATTATAATCATTTTAAGTTCAACTAAAGGTGTTCTTGTTGACCTGTAGAGAACACATACATGTGAAAGAATGAATGGTGCTCAAAACCAAAAGAATAATAATGGTACTACCAAAAAAATATAGCAAAAAATCAATAAACAAGGAGGACATACTCACAGCTCACCCCAGTCCAAGGGTGCAAATCCACAGCAATATTCCTCCAAAAATAATAATAAACCAATGAATTAAAAAATACAAAATGTTTATTAGGTCATATTGGACAAAGACCTAACGCGCTTCGTGCCTTTTTGGGCACGAAACGCGTTAGGTCTCTGTCCAATATGCTATATTTCATTATTATTTTTGGAGGAACTCACACTTATTGGAATATTACTTTAGTGAACACACTCTACTTTCATTGGCAGATATGTTTTTAAAGGATCCCTTTAAAGGGGTTGTTCACCTTCAAACAACTAGTTGTTTTCAGATAGATCACCAGAAATATCGACTTTTTCTGATGACTTTCTATTTTCTGTGTGTCACCGTTAAAATTGAAGTGTAAATTGTCATTTTTCACCTTCTGAAGCAGCTCTGGGGGGGGGGGTCGCCGACTCTGTAAACTTCTAAATTGATACATTTAGTTGATACATTTCTTATCTTTGTCCTTGCTGAGCAGAATCTCTGGGTTTCATTAAAGGCAGCTGTTAGACTTGATACAATAGTTGCTAATACTCCAGAGATGCTGCTGAGAAATGGATCCTCTCAATGTTGCAAAATTGTAACGGTTTAAAGTCTGCACCTGATATTCAACTTTAAACTTAGATTTTGGAAAAACAGTAAAAAATAAATAATGGGGAGTAATTTAAAAAAAAAAAAAAGTCTTTATTTCTGGGGAACAATCTAAAAAACAACTAAAATGAAAAAACTGTGAAGGTGAACAACCCCTTTAAAGTCATCTTTATGTAATTTTGTGCCATTCACAATGCAGTTGATGCTCTTGAGAATCCTGTTTGGAAGGGCTACAAAGTATAATGAAATCCACACACTGACAATATTACGGACGGGCCTGAAGAGGAAACTTGTCACTTTGCCAGGTTGTATTTATTATGTTCTAGAATAGATGATGCAAGTCTGATTCATGTATTTTTGTCCGTTGGAAAATCCGTTGACAAACACTCGGATCAGAAATACTGTGGCATCTCGCTTTGCCTTGAGCCATAGATTGGCCTGTATTTGTTTAAACTTCCATCGAAAGCCCTGAGAGCATGTTCCTCGCAGCTGACAGATTTCAAAGCGTTTACGAGAAATATTGCAGCAATGAATCCAGTAGTGTTGGCTCTTGATGTGTGCTATGTAACCGTTATAGAGATTGCCTTTCAAAAGCCGATGGTTATAGAACATTTTACAACCGTTAAAATTTTCTGCCAATCCTCCCGTGAATGAGGCATATTTAACAGCTCCCCCATTTGTGATGACAAGCCATTGAATTTCAATAGAATTCCGTATTGGGAATTAAATATGACTCTAATAATAGTTCCCCGATGCCCAGTTGCTATAATATTAATCTTTCAAATGCTGCAGCTTGATCTTACAAATTGGCAGTGTGATGTGTAGAATCACATTGTAATCGGTAGAATTTCATAGTGGGAAAAGCTTTCCTATGTCAAATGAGTTTAAAGCAATGGAATATATAAATCTTAATTCTATTGCTTAGTACTGGGGATCTTGGATAGGATATAAGTGAAGGATGTGCTGTCTATACATTGGGACCTGTGACTTGCCAGTTGTTTTTGCCAGAAGTTGGAGTGCTATGCTCTAGTTATTGACCATATCCGTGTCGAGACACTGGATGTAGATTTGCAGTGTATTGAGCAGAGCTAATTCAGCACAGAAATTACCTGGTTGAAGAGGTTCTTCTAAAATCAATAACCATTTGGGATCATGAAAAGCAGATGTCTCATTGGAATCAATGATTTGTATTGGGGCTCAGTTGGTGCCTAAAGGTGGCCATGACGCACAGATAATATCGTATGAAACAAATTTTCGTACAATATTTGGTGCGTGTAAGGCGGGAAAAGAGCCGACCGATATCAGCAGAAGACTTGGATATCAGTCGGCTCGTCAATTGGGCTGGACGGAAAATATTGAAGGCAACCAAACCATGGCCATTTTTAGTGCTGAATCGTCAGATACAGGTACATTTCTATTGTTTGTATAGCTGACAATTCAGCTCTACACGTGTGTATTGACACAAACAATCTTTCTTGGAAAGCTCTTTTCCAAGAAAGATCATAATTGTTATGTCTATGGCCACCTTAAGTCTCACACGTTCTGGGATCTTGCATTTGCTTCCAAGATTCGGGGAGATCAGTTACCCGGCGACAAATCTCCTCTTCTTCGGGATGACTAATTTCCCCGAACTGCCTCCGGCTGGCTAGAGTGTAAATCGCCGACGGGATGGCACTCTGAACGCTTAGTTTTTGAAGTCGCCCGAAGTTTTCTCAGAAAAGGAAGCACTCCGAGTGCAATCCCGCCATTGATTTACATTCTAGCTGGCGGGAGGCAGTTCAGGGAGATTAGTCCCCCCCCCCCGAAGAAGAGGAGATTTGTCGCTGGGCGACTAATCTCCCCGAATCTAAGCATGTGCCCTGACCCTAACTCTGCAGTCCAGTGGCAATTTCATAGTAACCAGGGCACAGCTATACACTGGGACTATTTTAATTAGACTGAGCCTTTGATAAGGTTTGAGTAATTGTCCTGCAATATATTGACACCATTATGCTATTTGTCATCCATCCATGTGAGCACTGATGATAGGTCTGATTATTTGCTGTTTTAGCTTCACTATAATATCATTGCTGCTTTTACAGTCTGTTGGAACAATGACTGAATTCAGAAATTGAGGTTCATCCTCCAGTATATAAATTACTCTTATTACCCCCTGTGTCATTCTTTATCTGTCTGTAATGCATGCAGCTCATCTTTCCTTGCCCTGTGGCATACGCCGGAGCTTTAAAATAGATAATTATATAGGGAAATTCTGCAGGCAGGGCAGATCTTTTAACATTAAAATGATGTTTAAATATTGAATAAAATTCAAACTGCGGCAGCATCAGCAGTCACAAGCAAGTCATATGAATAAGCATGGGGAGAAGAAGCTAACATGGGTTTCTCAGGCTGAAGCTACATAACCACTACCATCATTTTTATCATGTCTGCCTCTCGACTGTTAAAGGATTGGTTCACCTTTAATATAAATTTCAGTATGTTTAAGAATGGCCAATTCTAAGCAACTTTTAAATTGTTCTTTATTATTTTAATTATTTTCTTCCAGCTATCAAATTTGAGTCACTGGCCCTATCTAAAAAAACAAATGCTCTGTAAGCCCAAAAATGGATTGTTATTGATATTTTTTAATACTTTTTTATTCTGGGCCCTCTGCCGTTCATACTGTATCCCAGTCTCTTGTTCTAATCAATGCACGGTTTCTAGGGTAATTTGGACCCTGGCAACCAGACTGGTGAAATTGCAAACTGCAGAGTGGCTGAATAAAAAGCTAAATAACTAAAAAAAAAAACAAACAAAAAACCACAAATAATAAAAAAAGAAAAACAATTGAAAATTGTCTTAGAATATCACTTTCTACATCATACTAAAGGTTAATTCAAAGATGAACAACTCCTTTAATGAAATGGTTGCCCATCAGATGTTTTAATTGCCAGTACAGTGCTCAAAACTCCTGTGACTTCGTGTAGGATAGTTCATACTGCCAGTAAGGGCAGCGACACGCGGTCAGATTCGGGAGATTAGTCGCCCGGCGACAAATTTCGGGGCGACTAATCTTCCAGAATTGCCTTCCCGGCAGCTAGAATGTGAATCGCCGGTGGGATGGCACTTGTGAGGCAACTTCGGGCGACATCGGAAAACGAAGTGTTCAGAATGTCATCCCACTGGATATTTACATTCTAGCCGGCAGGGGAGGCAGTTCGGGATATTTGTCGCCACAACTAATCTCCCGAATCTGACCGCATGTCTCTACCCTTATAAGAAGATCTGCAATTAACATCTGATAATGTACACTGACTGCTTAGCTGGCCAAGACTATACAGTATGGTTGGCTGCATATGGCGAGCAAAGGAGAGCGACAATAGCCGATATTTTTGGGGAAATGTAATTGCAACATTGTTAACCAACACTTAGGAGCAGATATATCAAAGGTCAAGGTGAAGTACTTCGACTAGGGAATAGTCATACTTCGATTCGAATTTGAAAAAACTTTAAAATTCGAAGGTCGAATTTTTTTGAAGTACTGTCTCTTTAAAACTTCGACTTCGACCATTCACCACCTTAAAGCTGCCGAAGTGCTTTGTTAGCCTATGGGGGAGCTCTTACAACCTGTATGGAGGCAATTTGGGGAGTTTCGGAGGTCGAAGTTAAAATAGAACTTCGAATTGAAGTACCATCGTACGGTTCGAAGTACGATTGGTCTTTTTGAATTCAAAGTTTTTTTTTACCTTCGATCTTTGATAAATATGCCCCTTACATTCAGCTCATCACTTTTGCAGATGCAGCCGTTGTTGTCTAAGGAAGCATTTTTAGATTATTTATTTATATTTTTTTATATATATATTTAAGTTCAAACATTTAGCAATGCACAGGTAAAAAAAATGTCGGTCATGTGCAATTTGTGTGACTATTAGTCCCTGTGTGGGGTCATTGAACAAGCATTTTAACCATTCAAACTCTTGTGAGGGGAGCAGTTGCTGATACCCATCTGAACTTGCCCATTTTTTTGCAAACATTATCTTGTGATTGGCCAACTAAGACTTCCAAGTGCCCAGATTTCAGACTTGTGTGTTGACAGAATACAACGGGAGGGGAGGGCAACTATGCACTTCACAGCCCAATGTCCCAAACAGTCTTTTAACAACTGGTTTCTGTAATTAGAATGTTAGTGTGAGCAGCAGCAGAGAAGAGGCACACTTTGGTGTAACTGGCTACAGTAGCAAATCACTCTGCCAAGTTGCCAGTGTGGCCAGTTTTAGTTTAGCAACAGCTGATGTGCCACATGCCTGCAATCCTTTTCAGCGACTGGAGAGAGTGTTTGGGATCCCCGGAGAGGAATACTTTGCAGCAACTAGACACCAAATATATTTCAGGGTGGTGACTACTAAATGGGGTTTTTTTTGCTGATAAAGGAAAAACTCTAATTTCCATTAGCACTTGCATATGCAAATGCCATACTTTTATCGTCTGACCCACTGAATGAATATATATGTGTTCATTTGCTTTGCACCAAGATAAAGGGCTATCTGCTCTGAAGCTGGAAGCATAGGGGCAAATTTACTAACCTCCGAAAATTCGCCAGTGACGGCTTCGCTCACATCGCAATAGGCGTAGATTGGCCAGGACAACGCTAATTCACTAAAATCCGAAGTTGCATCCAGGGCGTTGAACGCTGGCGAAGTTGTGCTAGCGTTAATTCAGCAAGTGAAGCAAAGTTACGCTAGCGTTGGCTAATTTGCATACAGCGGGCAGTTAAAGTACAATGGACGTATATGTTGCAGCAAATACATTACACTACACAAGCCTGGGAAACCTAATTTAAATAAAGTTGTTTATATTGCCCTACACATGAGCCCAGTGTATAGTTTATGTGCCATATGTTAGGAAATGTAGGGGGGAAGCGGATTACCCAGAAAAAATGTTACGCTATTTTTCAGCCTATCACCCTGAAAAAGGAAAAGATGCCAGCGTTTTTTGGGACTTAGAAAAATGTTCAACTATTTTTTTTTTTTAGGAACTCCTATCTACTCTATTGCACTTCGCCAGGTCTGAGGTGGCGAAGGCAAGTCTGGCACAAGAGGTAACGTTCAGTAAAATCCTCATCCTACTGAATTTGCGTAGTTACGTCCATTCGCCAGAGCGCAATTTCGCCAGGCATAAGAGAGCGAATGTAAGGATCCCTGGTGGCATGCCCAGGAGGAAGCCACTGGACCACCAGGGTAAGCGTTGACTACTAGTCCACCAGGGATCCTTACAGCGAATTACCGCTAGACTCTATCTCCTTTCGCTAGCGAAGTTACACCAGCGACCGTTAGTAAATCGACAAAGTAACGAAATGCCATCACGCTGGTGAATTTTCACCCTTTAGTAAATTTGCCCCAAAGTCTTTTCTAAATCTTTTCCCGATGCATTAAGTAATGATGCTGCTGTTTCAATCATCTGTTTATGGTGTACGATTTTTAGTTACATCTGCTCTAAATGCCTGCTAAGTGCGAGGGCAATGTCTCCATATATATGTGCTATATACTGCAATTGTCGCTATTTTTTTTTATTATACCTGAATTGATATTAAATAACAGCATCTCAGATGTGTGAAGCACAGATTTGTTTCTTTTTAAAGGCTTTTGTAACAATGGCGTTTTTGATCCCGGCATTTAAACGGAATGGATGTGAAGAGATAACAGGCGTTTTGCCTTTTCATTTGCTTGTGTTGCTGTCTGCAACTAGCGGAAGCCATGTTGACCTTGAAAAATTCTGCCTTTTATTTTAGCAAATTTAACACATGGACCATGGCTGCTAAAAGAAAGCTGCACATTGTGCTTTAAAGGCACACTGACATCACGATAAACAGTTTTTTATACTTATCCTTCCAAATTATTTACATAGTTAATTTTCTTATTCTTAAAATCCGGATTTCCTGACATTTATCCACAAATTTAAAGTAAAGTATATGCTTTAAAGTCAGCTGAAGCTTTTAAAGCTGCAATGATATAAATATGATAAGGCCTGTCTAGATTACAGTAAACTAGGGATGCACTGAATCGAAATTTTGGATTTGGTCGAACCCTTTGGCCGAATACCGAACCAATGGGAAGGGGAAAAACATTTTTACTTCCTTGTTTTGTGACAAAAAGTCATGCAATTTCCCACCCTGCCCCTAATTTGCATATGCAAATTAGGATTCAGATTCTGTTAGGCCGGGCAGAAGGGTTCTGGCGAATCTGCATCCTGCTGAGAAAGGCCGGGGGTCCCCAACCTTTTTTATTTTTATTTATTTAATTTTTTTTTAACCATGAGCCACAGTGGTAGCTTCTATGTGAAGCCAAGAATTTAAAAATAAGCATCTACTTGAAGGCCATTGATAACAACATCCAAGGGGTCAGAGAGCAACAGGTTACTCACGAGCCACTGCTTGGGGATCACTACAATAAACTAAGTTCCTGAGTTATTACGTGGAAAGGACATTGATCTCAACATGAATCTTGTGATACTCTTGCTCTAATTGTGACCATATCATTTAATTAAAGGTGCACAGTTTGCTCAGGTAACGGTTGATCTGGAAACTCATAGCAACTAATCAGATATTTGTTTTCAAAATTATGAAAACTTTTGAAAAAGATGCATCATTTGTAGAAATAGCAGAAAAATGCTATTTGCCTTGAAAAAATACCTGTAGATTCTTTTTGCGGGATTGTTGCAGCCAAATCCTATAAATATGAATGATCTAAAGCTGGCATGTATGTAGTGATAGAAATTGCCAACTTGGGCCCCCCAGAACGAATCAGCAGCTTATTGGCCACTGTATGAAACCCTCGGGCTGGTTTGAAGGTCTTGTTAGGCAAGCATGGACTGAATTTTGTGCACTTATGCAGTCCTGTCTTGGGTCTTTGTGGCCCCCATTATGGTCCAATGGTAGGTTCAGGGACCAAATTGGGTAAAGATCTTTGTTGACCTTGCCAATGAGTAGATCTTACCAAGTATGGGCAGCTTAAAGGAAAACTATACCCCCCAAACAATGTAGGTCTCTATTAAAAGATACTGAGTAAAACAGCTCATGTGTAAAACTCTGCTTCATGTAAATGAACCATTATCATAATAATATACTTTTTTAGTAGTATGTGCCATTGGGTAATCATAAATAGAAAATTGCCATTTTAAAAAATAAGGGCCGCCCCCTGAGATCGTAAGATTCACTGTGCACACATACAGACCACATGTAAGGTCACATGAGCCAATTAACAGACAGAGTTCTGCCTTTTGCTTCCTCACTTATTCCTGTTACAGTTAGTGTTGTAGTATTTCTGGTCAGGTGATCTCTGAGGCAGCACAGATAGAGTCACGAAATGGTGGTTCAAGGCAAGAGATGTAAAAGGGCAATATTTATGTAAATATATATTCCAGTTTGGTAAGATTCTTTAATATGTCATTCAATTTGATATAAACTATCTGTTGCTTAAGTATTCATTTTGGGGGTATAGTTTTCCTTTAAAGGGGTTGTTCATCTTCAAACAACTAGTTGTTTTCAGATAGATCACCAGAAATAATGACTTTTTACAATAATTTTCTATAAGACACTGTCGCTCTGGGATGAGGGGGTCGCCGACCCTGTAAATTGTTCTAAATCGATATATTTAGTTGATACATTTCTTATCTTTGTCCCTGCTGAGCAGAATCTCTGGGTTTCATTACAGGCAGCTGTTAGACTTGATACAATAGTCACTAATATTCCAGAGATGCTGCTGAGAAATGGATCAACTAAATGTTGCAAAATTGTAACCGTTCAGAAGCTGCACCTGAATTACTGAACTGCCAGACTCAAACACCAGGGATATTCAACTTTAAGGGGGTTATTAATCCGAATTTATCTCCATATCGGCTGCTACAAACTCCGAAATAACCCGCTCAGGGTTTTTAACCCTTATGTATTATTTCATTTTCCCAAAAATTTGCTTTGCTGGAAAAGCTCAGATTTTCACTATTTTTTCGTGAATTTTCCCCGAAATCTTTGAATTTTTCACCCGAAAGCTCCGAAAACATTGTGAAATTGCCCAAAACCCCATACAACCAAAAATCAATGGGACTGTTCCCATTGACTTTTATGCAACCTCGACAGGTTTGAGATACCATGTTTTTTATATTCGTGCTTTTTAGCCCTCTGGGTTTAATAAATTCAGAAAAATTCATGATTTTTTTTAAAAGTCCGATTTTTATAAAAAAAAAATCATGGATTTCCGGGAATTTCGGGTATTGGGAGCTTAGTAAATAACCCCCTAAACTTAGATTCTGGAAAAACTGTAAAAAATAATAAATGGAAGGTAATTGACAAAAGTCTTGGGGGCAAATTCACTAAAGCGCGAAGTGGCTAGCGCAAATTCACCAGCGTGATGTCATTTCGTTACTTTGCCGATTTACTAACGGGCACTGGCGTGAATTAGCTAGCGAAGTGAACCTACTCTAGTGCTACTTTGCACCCTTACGCCAGGCTAAGTTGCGCTATGGCGAAGAGATGTAACTACGCTAATTCACTAACTTGCGGATTTTCGTGAACGTTAACTCTTGCGCCAGACTTGCCTTCGCCACCTCAGACCAGGCAAAGTGCAATAGAGTAGATAGGGATTGCTTCAAAAAAGGTTGACATTTTTTCTAAGTCCCAAAAAACGCTGGCGTCTTTTCCTTTTTTATGGATGATAGGCTGAAAAAGATTGTACATTTTTTTGGGGGTACCCTCCTTCCCCCCCTACATTTCCTAACATATGGCACCTAAACTATACAGTGGGCACATGTATAGGGCAAAATAACAACTTTATTTTATTAAGGTTTCCCAGGCTGGTGTAATGTATTTGCTGCACATAAGTCCATTGTACTTTAACTTGGCACCGTATGCAAATTAGGCATCGCTAGAGTAACTTCGCTTTGCTTGACGAATTAACGGTAGTGCAACTTCGCTACCGTTCGACTCCCTGAGCACAACTTCGCATTTTAGTGAATTTGCGTAGCGCTGGCGAAACTACGCCTGGCGGAGTGTGGCGAAGGCATTGCTAGCGCATTTTCGCTGCTTAATGTATTTGCCCCTTTATTTCTGGGGAACAATCTGATAACTGAAATAAAAAAAAAGTGTTTTTGATCACAATAGGCCAGCCATTGGTTAGACAACGTACGGTAACATATTAAAAATTCAACCAAAACAGAATAGAAATAACTTGTTTATTAGTTTGAAAGCATAATATTCATGTTAAAGTGTTACTTGCCCTTTAAAGCAAATCCTAGTTTCCCAGTGACACTTTCCCTTCCATTTTCCAGGAGTGTCTCTTTAGTTCACACAGTCCAGTTGTACATAATTTTCAGATGAGTTACTACATCCGTCCTGTACTATTTGAAACAATGTGACATTTTTTTTTCCTTCCCTTCGTCTATTGAATTGAATTGGAGAATGCAGTTACAGAGTAACAAAGCTGGCTGCTCTTTCCTCCCTCTTGGCAAAAAACGTGCATAACTCTTTTTGAAGGCAGGTTCTGCTGCTGAGGAAGGAAGGTGGCATTTTAAAGTTGGTAGGTAGTCCAGATACACAGGTGGAAAAGCAACAGATGCCTATTTTGTTTTAAAGTGAACTGTGTTTAAAGGGATACTGTCATGGGAAAACATGTTTTTTTCAAAACACATCAGTTAATAGTGCTGCTCCAGCAGAAATCTGCACTGAAATCCATTTCTTAAAAGAGCAAACTGATTTTTTAATATTTAATTTTGAAATCTGATATGGGGCTAGACATATTGTTAGTTTCTCAGGTGCCCCCAGTCATGTGACTTGTGCTCTGATAAACTTCAGTCACTCTTTACTGCTGTACTGCAAGTTGGAGTGATATCACCCCCTCCCTTCCCCCCCCCCCAGCAGCCTAACAACAGAACAAGGGGAAGGTAACCAGATAGCAGCTCCCTAACACAAGATAACAGCTGCCTGGTAGATCTAAGAACAACACTCAATAGTAAAATCCAGGTCCCACTGAGACATTCAGTTACATTGAGTAGGAGAAACAACAGCCTGCCAGAAAGCAGTTTCATCCTAAAGTGCTGGCTCTTTCTGAAAGCACATGACGTGGCAAAATGCCCTGAGATGCACCTACACACCAATATTACAACTAAAAAAATACACTTACTGGTTCAGGAATGAAATTTTATATTGTGGAGTGAATTATTTGCAGTGTAATTTAGAAATTAAAACTACACCATGAAAATCATGACAGAATCCCTTTAAGTCAGAGAACATTTAGTGATGAGCAGTTACTAGAATGCAAGCCCTGGCTCTACAGATGTTGCTAAACTACAGTTCCCAGAATGCCACGTAAACCAAAAGCAACAGAGAGCAGGTGTGGGTGCCGAAGGGTTACCTTTGTTGTGTTCCTTGTTTAGGAGAGGTCTTGTTATAAATCTGATTCGTGTGTATATAAAATATCAGATATATAATGGAATATGGAAAGACAAGATATACTTCCTGGCAGGAAGACGGAAGAAGAGAAATTCTTCTGTGAGTTGCTCTTTTTATATCTCAGTGTGACCTATTAAAACAGTCGGCTGTGGAACAGACAGACTTCCAGAATGAGGGAGCTGGATGGTTGGCTAATGCCTTAGCAAAACAAACAAACAATGTTTAAAGCCCTGACACTGCTTATCTCTGTTATTGTGGGAAATGACAGCACATTATTTTCTAGATAAAACAGCTGCGTCTAAGCTCGTTATTAGGAAAATCCAAACGAAAGAGGCAAACTGTAAATATTTCTGCTCTAACATTATACAGTAAGAAAGCACGATAACAGTGGTGAAACCATATCATTGACTGTATAACTATCCCCCTGACCATATCTATAAAAATATTACATGCAACGCCTTTTCGTGAAAATGTATTTTCTAATATTATGTGCCATTGGATAATCCCACGTAAAAAGTCATTTTAAGTATATTTTTGTGTGGCAGTGTGCTTGCACACAAACCAAGGGGGCACATACATGACCAATGAATAGACACAGGGGGGCAAATTCACCAATTCGCACTTCGCCAGGCGTATTTTCGGCAGCGCTCCGCAAATTCACTAAAATCCGAAGTTGCGCACAGGGGTAGCGTAAGTTTGCAAAGTTGCGCTAGCGTTAATTCGCCAAGTGAAGCGAAGTTTCGCTAGCGATGGTTCATTTGCATACGGCGCCAAATTCAAATTTCAATGGAGGAACACGTATCAGCACTACAAATGCCTAGAAAACCTTCACATGTGCCCACTGTCTAGGTAAGTTGCCATGAGTCAGGAAATGTAGGGGGGAAGGAGGGGAGCCCCAAAAATATTTTCGATCTTTTTCAGCCTATCACCCATCATGTAGAAAACACGCCAGCGTTTTTTGTGACTTAGAAAAAATGTTGACTTTTTTTGAAGCAAACCCTATCTACTCTATTGCGCTTCGCCAGGTCTGAGGTGGCGAAGGAAGTCTAGCGTAAAAGGTAGCGTTCAGTACACTGCGCAAGTTAGTGAATTTGCGTAGTTACGTCCCTAGCGAAAATTCGCCTGGCGTAAGGGTGCGAAGTAACACTAGCGAATTTACGCCAGCGTTCGTTAGTGAATTTGCGAAGTACCGAAAATGCCAAACGCTAGCAAATTGACGCTTCGGCGCTTAGTGAATTTGCGCCATGGTCGACTGGGCAGTGGCGGGACACCGGGGAAAAACCCCAGTGGGCTCAGGCCAAAATGTATATTTTGTTTATATATTTTGGATATTTTTATGTTCTTCATTTAGAAGGTATGGTTCTGACACACCAAATCACTTTTCTTTCCTATGCATTATTTTTGTATTCATTATCCTTTTATTCTGCAGCTGCTCCCACCACAACAGTGCTGCAGAAAATACAGTTTTATCCCTGGAACATTCATATACAGAGGGAAAAACCTAATATGCTTGATAATATAAATTGTATTTTGGGAGCATCTGGATAGCCAGAGGCTACTGGCCGTGGTATATCCGATAGTAAGTAAGTGGCCAAATGTTGATATTTATAGATGGAAGCATTTGTCACCCAGCTGTAGATGTTCTTATTGTTGGACGAGTGATAACGTGAGTCACAACTCGCCGATCACACAGGGTGTCCGTCCATTCATCAGCAGATTTTTTTTTTGTTGCCGTTGAGCACCAGGATTGTATAAAGTGTGGGAGCTGCGACTCAGCTTATGAGAAAAAGCTGCAGAATAAATCTGCACAAAATAGGTCTTGGGAAGAGGGGGTTAAAGGCCCTGAAACACCCTTGCAGGTAAAGAGCTAGACTGCAGACAGGGAACAAAGAAACTGGGCAGAGCGAATGGAATGACTGAATCTATTTAACCTAATGAGGAGACCATGAAAAATGAACGTTTCGGGGGACAAGCTTTTGTCAACAAGGGGGTTTTCTCAGATCGGTTTCTCATAGTCTCTGCCTTTCATTAAATACTCTTCATCTCCGTGTCACAGCATTAATGTTCCGGGCAGGGCTCTGCTTGGCGGGCCTGGTGCTGTAAAGCTTTTATGGCCTGGGAAACTTGTGCACAGAAGCCTAACCAGACGGCTGGATTAGCAGCACAACTGCATCACATCTAACCAGCTATTCTTCCCATGCTACACTGAATATTCATTTCTAAGTCATAAAACTCTTAAGTCTGCCTTAATATAGGCAGTGATGCAGCACTGGTATTCTAAGGAAGATTACATATAGTTTTGTTTTTGTTAAATAGCACTCTTCTTTAGTATTTAAACGTATCCAGAATCCTATCCTATTAAACTTCCATCCAGAACAATCTTGGTTTTAAGGTGATGAACTTTTCTTTTAATATCTCCTTAAACTGTCAAAATAATTCTTAAAATTTGTTTTGTCTTTACTTTTAAGCAAAGTACAAGAAAATGCAGTGGCGGAACTACCGGGGGAGCAGGGGGTGCGAGCGGGCCAGGGCCCACACCCCCTCAGGGCCCCCCGGCAGTCCGTTCGCTGCTGAAAATGTGGCCAAATGCGGCGGTACGGAGGGGGCGGGGCATGGCTGCGCGTCACACACCAGGGCCCGCCCCTCTCAACGAACGCTACTGAGAAAATGAATATATAGAGGCACATTTATCAAGGGTCGAACTTCGAATTCATGTAGGTTTTTTTTTTTTTTTAAAACTCCCATAAACACCCATGAACTCGAAATTCGACCATTCGAAATTTATTCTAAAAAATATTTTTAAACTGTGAATAGGATCAACCCGAAAAAAAAATTGAATGTCAGGAAGGCTGTGAACAACACCAAATTGATCCCTGGATGTCTCCTGTTGACTTAAACAGCAATTCGGCAGGTTTTAAGTGGCGACTAGTCGAATTCGAGTAGGATAGGATAAATCTCGAAAATGTATTTAGAATTTTTGTAAAAACTCAAATGGAATTTGAATTACTCCCTAGTCGAGTTTTGACCATAAAAAAATCGAAAATTCAAATTTTCAATTCAACCCTTGATAAAACTGCCCCATAGTGTCGTATTATAGGTTTGCAGGTGCAGATTGGTATTATTAGCTCCAAATAATGCTAGCTTCTATTATAGAAAATAGGCGACGTATAACTCTTAAGGGCAGAGACACATTCTCTGATTCGGAGAGATTAGTCGCCCAGTGACAACTAATCTCCCCAAACTGCCTCCCGCTAGTTTGAATGTAAATCGCCAGCGGGATGGCAATCTGTGCGCTTCGTTTTCTGAAATTGCTTCACGAGAAAACTTTGTGCGACTCGAAGCGTTCCGAATGCCATCCCGCGGGCAATTTAGTTTCTAGCCAGTGGGAGGCAGTTCGGGGAGATTAGTCGTCCCGAAGAAGAGGCGATTTATCGAATCTGAGCGTGTCTCTGGCCTAAGGGGTAACGGTACAGCCCTGGCACCCGAAACGTTGCACTCTGCATTAAACACGCAAGGCAATCTTACTGGCATCAATCCTGTGTGCCATTGGATTTCTTTCTATGCCCACCTACGTTGTAAAAGGAAATACTGGGATCAGAAATGTACAATAAACTTTTTTTTATTTTAAACAATTAAATTACATACATACCTGTACAGCATAGTTTAAGAAATAGATATCTTAAAAAGGAACATCCCACCATACATAATTAAAACCCCCATCAATTTACATTCCCTTAATGTGATATTATTTAATAAGTGTCCCTGTTTAAACCGGCTACCAATATTATTACAATTTAAGGATGCACCGAATCCACTTTTTTGGATTCGGCCGAACCCCCGAATCCTTTGCAAAAGATTTGGCCGAATACTGAACCGAACCCTAATTTGCATATGCAAATTAGGGGTGGGAAGGGGAAAACATTTTTAATTCCTTGTTTTGTGTCAAAGTCACGTGATTTCCCTCCCCGCCCCTAATTTACATATGCAAATTAGGATTCGGTTCGGCCGGCAGAAGGATTTGGCCGAATCCGAATCCAGCTGAAAAAGGCCGAATCCAGCTGAAAAAGGCCGAATCCCGAACCGAATCCTGGATTCGGTGCATCCCTATTACAATTTACCATAACTATACAATAAATACCTGTGCATTTATCAAAATTGAATACCAGTGTTATTGTGAATTTAACATATAGTTCATTTATAAAACGTATGTCATTTTATTTTATTTCTTCTTCTTCCCCTTCAAGAACCAAGTGACAGTGCTAATAAAAAAAAAAAAAATATATATATATATATATATATATATATATATATATATATATATATATAAAAAGGGGGGGGCAGGGGGGTCGGTGGATGAGAGAGGGAGGGGAAAGGCCAGGGAAAAAAAAAAGGAGAAAGTGATTAAAAGTGCCAGAACTAATATATAAACCAATTCCGTGTAATACTACGGCGCATTACCCTTGTTATGTACAATAAACTTAGGGCAGTCAGAATGTGAACGAAATGTTTCTGATGCTCACAAGTGTGCCGAGCAGAAAGTGGGCTATGATTAGTAATGAAACCACTATGTGTGTTTGTTTATATATTCTGGAGTTTTTTGCTTTCACATGGAAATGAAAACAGTATATTTTGTCTGTTTACGATGATGAATAATTCATTGGTAACCTATTTTGTTGTCTTCTTGCACGCAGACGAAAACCACTGGATACATTTTTTTTTCTCTCTTTTTGTTATTATTCTATCTTTATTATCTGAATACAAAGACTTTGGTTTTTCTATTGTCCATCCTCTGACAAATTGGACTCTTAACATCAGCCTCATTAAGGCCGAGGGTAAAAAAAAAAAAAACCTGTTCAGAAGATATGATAATTAAGCAGGTGCCGGATATCGTAGCTTTGTCTGAGCGTGAGAATCGGTGCAAGTGCAGAATAGTCAGGGCAGTACTTCAGGCGAAAGCGTTTCTTCTTAACCTGTTGCCAGAAGTGTCAATCATTGTCATGCAAGCTGCTGCAGGGGCTTGAAATGTAATATACTACCATCCAGCTGCATGGAAAATGAGTAAGAATAAAGCAGGCAGCGGATTTGCCTAGCACTGAATTAGCTTTTTGTGACAGTGGACTGCCTTATATAGTCCGTGAAAGAGCTGGGATAAGCTGTGGAGCGTCAGTCTAGTGCAGACAGTCTGCTGACTCAGGCTTGACCTCCCCATTGGGAAGCACCCTTGACTGCAGTCTAAGCTCATTGAGATTCAGGGCACAGCCAAAGTGTCCGCAGCTGTATGCTGGAAGCAAAGGCTGAGAACACATCCAGAGAGTGGCCAGGAAAAAAAACATAACAAAGGGCTGGCCCCCTTCTGCACCACTGTGAATAGACAAACAAGCCAGAGGTCCTTGTCTCTTGGTGTGCGTATTGGGGAAAAAAACATTTGCATAGAGGTTTTATTTCCCAAGCTGTCCAAATCCTATAATAGGAAAATCTCTCTCGTTTGTTGGCCAATCTGGATTTTCTTTTTTTTTTTCTTCTGTAAACCTAAAGCGATTTCTCCATATCTATATAATCCGCATGGAGTAAAATAGAAATACATGTCATTTTAGCTTGGGTGTGTGTATCTTATTTATAGATTGATATTACTTGTGATTATTTTGCAGTTGAAATCATTTATTTGATTTATTAAAAGTTCTCGATTCCCGAAAAGTCACCTTGTAGAATCATATCCAGTATTAATTGATGTGTAAGTTCTATATCTTTCCCAATGTATTTCTCTGTAGACCGTGATGGATGCTGGGCTTGAAGTAAAAGTAGCAGGGTGGTTGTCCCTAATTTATACGGATATTGACCAAAAAAACACAAAGTTCCCTAAAACAATAAAGTTGCTGGAAATTGTGTATAAAGATTCATTGAATGCTGGTTCACAATTAAAACATGGGAACTGTGGGTAGACATATAGCCCACTAGATTTTTGTACAGCTAAATACTACGCACTTTTGAAAATAATTCAATTACAGGATATTATTTTAGAGACTGGATGTGAACTGTTTGGAGACCTAGGTCAATATATATATATATATATATAATACACAAAAGCCATGAACATCCTGTAAATTATATCCTTATAAACGGTGAGTTCTGATGTCATCAGTTATAAACGGTGAGTTCTGATGTCATTTCTGTCACATGACTCACTGAAATTGGTGTATTATAATAAATAAAGTACCCCCAGTTGTAAAATATGAGGATTTAAAAGTTACTTCGGAGTTCCATGACCTGTATAAAAACACTCGGCCTTCGGCCTAGTTGTAGCCAAAAGTCAACAACACTAATAGCAACATTTACTATGGATTAGATCAGCGCCAATAAGCAATGTGATGAGCAGCTACCCTGGCTGTGCTGCAAAACCCGATGAATGAGCTTTAGCCTATAAGGGTCAGGGCACATAAGGGTCGCCCGGCGACAAATCTCCTCTTCTTCGGTGCGACTAATCTACCGAACTACCTCCTCAGCCTTCCCGCCAGCTAAAATGTAAATCGCCGGTGGGATGGCACTCTGAGCGATTCGTTTTCCGAAGCCGCCTCACAAGGAAACTTCAAGCAACTTCGGAAAACGAATCGCTCCACCGGCTAAAATGCAAATCGCCGGCGGGATGGCACTCAGAGTGTTTCGTTTTCCGAAGTTTCGAGTGCCATCCCACCGGGGATTTACATTATACCCGGTGGACCAATTCGTTTTTCGTTTCCTTGTGAGGCGACTTTGGGAAAACGAAGAATGATCCCGGCGGTGATTTACATTTTAGCCAGCGGGGAGGCAGTTCGGGGAGATTTTTGTGCCCCGAATAAGAGGAGATTTGTCGCCGGGTGACTATTCTCCCCGAATCTGCCTGTGTGCCCTGACCCTTAGGTATTCCCTGGAAATGGAGATTTTAGGAGCAAAACTTGGTTTTCTTCCCAAGATTCCTTGTGTTTTGCATACAGATGATAGGGTCTTCTTACTTTCTTTAGAACAGCCAAGTGATCAATTGTATTTGTTGGCCCATTAAATTCTTTCAGTAAAGCATGTTAAAGTTTATTTCTACACGTACAGTGTATTTAAGGCTAGGACCAAATGGGGCCATAATCAGCCTACTGAAATTCACAGTCCCATTTCAGCCCCTGACTGGTAGCTGTATCCTCTTCTGTATTCGCATCTGGAAGCCCTGTTGGCTCCAGTGAGAGCACACTAAATGGATTACGATAGAGAAACGTGAGAGTATGCGTTCCAAGCTGAAATCCACCGAGTGCGCGCAGCTGAACTAAAAAAAGGCTTCCGGATGCGAACGCAGAAGAGGATTCCGCTAATGGTCTGGGGCTGAAATCGGCCTGTGGATTTCGGTAGGCTGATTTTGGCCCCATCTGGCCCTAGCACAGAAAAATCACTTGTAATCACTTGGTGTAACTCATGCTGTAGCACTGCCCACCTGCTAGAACAAAATGCAAGTGCTGGTGTAACCAAACATCTATTGTTCGCCAGTTGTTATGTGTGATACACAACCATCATTTGAAGACTTAAACAAAAAATATTCAGCCTATGTAAATATATGTTTTAACTATTCTACGTAAAAATAGGTTAGTAACACACACTGGCCAAAATGTGTTTGTGCTTATCAACTTCCTTGTGTGCATCACTAAAGATCCCTTAGTAAACTATAAACAAACATGAATCAACATTTGACTGCGTATTTATGTATATTGCTGCTGAAAGGTTCAGGGATGCATTTCCGCGTTTTGTACGCCAATAGGCTAGTGTGGAACTCGTGTAATTCTGGCACCTGAGCCTACTTATTTAGGCCAAACAGTGGTGCAAACATCTCACATTTATACAATAAAATACTCCTGTTTACAGAGGCTGCATTTTATATAAGCAATTACTTTTGTTTTTATAGTTGTAATATTGGTGTGTAAGTGATTTTAGATCATTTTGCCTGGTCATGCACTAGGATGGAACTACTTTCTGGCAGGCTGTTATTTCTCCTACTCAATGTAACTGAATGTGTCTCAGTGGGACCTGGATTTTACTATTGAGTGCTGTTCTTAGATCTACCAGGCAGCTGTTATGTTGTGTTAGGGAGCCGTTATCTGGTTACCTTCCCATTGTTCTGTTGTTAGGCTGCTGGGGGTGGGGGAGGGGAAGGGAGGGGTTGATATCACTCCAACTTACAGTGCAGCAGTAAAGAGTGACTGAAGTTTATCAGAGCACAAGTCACATGACTGGAGGCACCTGGGAAACACACTGTGAAAATGGATTTCAGTGCAGAATTCTGCTGGAGCAGCACAATTAACTGATGTGTTTTGAAAAAAACATGTCTTCCCATGACTGTATCCCTTTTAAAGGGCTTGTTCACTTTCCAACACTTTTTTCAGTTCAGTTTGTTTTGGACAGATCATCAGAAATAAAGACTTTTTTTCCAATTATTTTCTATTTGCGATTGTTTTTCTAATATTGAAGTGTAAAGTGTCATTTTTCACCTTCTAAAGCAACTCTGGGAGGGGGTCGCTGACTCTCTAAACTTATACATTTAGTTGATAAATTTCTTATCTTTGTCCATGCTGAGCAGAATCTCTGGGTTTCTTTACAGGCAGCTGTTAGAATTGATACAATAGTTGCTGATACTCCAGAGATGCTGCTGAGAAATGGATCAACTAAATGTTGCAAAATTGGAACAGTTTAGAGTCTGCGCCTGAATTACTGAGCTGCGAGACTCAAACACAACTTCAACTTTAAGATTTTGGAAAAACCGTAAAAAAAATTAAAAGTAAATGAAAAAAGTCTTTATTCCTAGAGAACAATCTGAAAGCAACTCAACTGAAAAAGTGTTTGAAAGATAAACAACCCTTTTAAAATAAAATGATGTTCACCCATAGCTAATATCCAGGACAATCTCATTTTGACTCCTAGCAATAATTAATGAATGTGGCTGCTCAAAAGGTTAAAGGGATCCTGTCATTGGAAAACATGTTTTTTTCAAAACGCATCAGTTAATAGTGCTGCTCCAGCAGAATTCTGCACTGAAATCCATTTCTCAAAAGAGCAAACAGATTTTTTTATATTCAATTTTGAAATCTGACATGGGGCTAGACATTTTGTCAATTTCCCAGCTGCCCCCAGTCATGTGACTTGTGCCTGCACTTTAGGAGAGAAATGCTTTCTGGCAGGCTGCTGTTTTTCCTTCTCAATGTAACTGAATGTGTCTCAGTGAGACATGGGTTTTTACTATTGAGTGTTGTTCTTAGATCTACCAGGCAGCTGTTATCTTGTGTTAGGGAGCTGCTATCTGGTTACCTTCCCATTGTTCTTTTGTTTGGCTGCTGGGGGGGAAAAGGGAGGGGGTGATATCACTCCAACTTGCAGTACAGCAGTAAAGAGTGATTGAAGTTTATCAGAGCACAAGTCACATGACTTGGGGCAGCTGGGAAATTTACAAAATGTCTAGCCCCATGTCAGATTTCAAAATTGAATATAAAAAAATCTGTTTGCTCTATTGAGAAATGGATTTCAGTGCAGAATTCTGCTGGAGCAGCACTATTAACTGATTCATTTTGAAAAAATTTTTTTTTCCCATGACCGTATTCCTTTAAGCATGGGCCATTGAGCCCCAGTTTAGAAAATGTTGCACCATAGATATTGGCAACTTACTGCTAATAGAGCGGTAGAATGGGAAAATCTTTGCAAATCGTCTTTAAGGAAAGTCCCACACTCATTTGTGCTTTTCATATACAGTTTAATGGCTGTCTATGTTTTTAGTGCAGTTTCTTGGGTGCTTCTGAAAATGCAAAGTGCCGAGTCGGAGGGCGTGACGGGGGTCTGTCTAATAGAGTGCTGCTGCAACAAGCGAGGAGCAGTTGGTAAATAAAGATGGATATTCTTTTGTTCTGCGGGAGCTTGCTGCTCGTTATACTTCACTTACCCAGTGTGCTTCCCAGAGAGTGGCAGCTGTTTTTTGTGTACGGCACTTTGTCAGGGCCAGACAGCTCCTGATTGTCAAAGCCATTGTTGGTTGTTAAATTCTCAGTAGGATTAACTTTTCCCTGTGCCAAGTGGGCAGCAGCGTCTCTCAAGCCCTGTACCCTGGAAAAAAAACCCAAGATGTGTTGGTTCCGCTTTTACACGTGATGCCCAAATTATAAAAGGGTGTGTTTTTGTGCACTGCAAATAGTTCCTGCAAAAGTTAATGTTCCCTTGTTGAGGGGTGTACGCGACAGCGACAAATTGTAAACAAATTCACCTTCCACGCTCTGGTGAATCATGAAACACCTTTGTTAGGGAGCGGGGCAGTTTTTATGGGAATTTTATTCACACTGTAATCAAAAAAAAATTGTAAGAGCTAAACAGGGTAAATGTGATACTCTAACAGGAAGGACAACTGAAGTTCGAAAAAAGGGATCAAGTCTAACAAAGGCTGCCTTGTTCTGGGACGTTTTCATCTCTGTAATCTCCATCGTGCTCATTGTGAAGCTCTTTCTCCTCAAAGCCTTTAGGGTATTTTCTTCCCTTAAAGGGAAACTGTCATGGCAAAACATGTTGTTTTTAAAAAAAACAAACAAACACATCCGTTGATAGTGCTGCTCCAGCAGAATTCTGCACTGAAATCCAATTCTCAAAAGAGCAAACAAATTCTTTTATATTTAATTTTGAAATCTGACATGGGGCTAGACATATTGCCAGTTTCCCAGCTGCCCCAGTCATGTGACTTGTGCCTGCACTTTAGGATGGAACTACTTTCTGGCAGGCTGTTATTTCTCCTACTTACTGTAACTGAATCAGTCTCAGTGGGACTTGGTTTTTACTATTGAGTGTTGTTTTTAGATCTACCAGGCAGCTGATTTCTCTTGCGGAACGACCAATTTTAGCGAAGTGTGACCAATCCTTCAAAATTATTGTGCAGTTAGTAGGATTCGAACGATCGAACATCTTACGATTTTTCGGCCGACATCTGTCAGGAAATTGATCGGCCAGGTTAAAAAAATCTTTTTCGGTCCCAGTGCAATCTATCTATGTTTGCAGGGCCAAGCAGGCAGCTCCCCTTTGTTTTCCTGGCAAATTGGTCTCTTTAGTTGATGGACAATTCGTACAATCGTACGATCATCTCACGATGATGATCGGATCTTTTAAAAATCTCAACATATATGGCCATTTTAAGGGAGCTGCTATCTGGTTACCTTCCCATTGTTCCTTTGTTATGCTGGGGGGGGGTGATATCACTCCAATTTGCAGTACAGTAGTAAAGAGTGATTGAAGTTTATCAGAGCACAAGTCACATGACTGTGGGCAGCTGGGAAACTGACAATATGTCTAGCCCCATGTTCTATATTTCACTTATATTTATTTATCAATAATTCCTTACTTAAAGGGGTGGTTTAAGTAAGTAACTTTTATGTTATAGAACAACCAAATCTAAGCAACTTTTCAATTAGTTTTATTTTTTATAGTTTCTTAGTTATTTGACTTTTTATTTGCAGCTTTTTAGTGCAGCTTTCAAATGGGTGTCGCTGACTCCCTTCTAAAAAAACAAATGCTCTGTAATAGTGATGGGCAAATTCCCGCGATTCGTGAAACCGCAGCGAAAATTCGCCGGCGTTAAAAAAAAATTGCTAATTAAGAAATCCATGGGAACGTGTTTTTTTTTTTTTTTTTTTTAGTTAAGAAAAATAATCTATAGAAGGAAGATCTTTATTGTTATTATGATAGGGCTTGGAGTTTTTTCTATTCCTGTAGTGATTAATTTCTCTTGCAGCAGAATTGTGTTACTTGACTATTAAATCTGTTCCTTAGATTAGCAAATTGCCTATAGTTGTGCAAAGTACTTGCATTGCAAAATGTAAATGAAAAAGTTCTCCATATGTCACTGTGAAAAATGACAACGGCAACAATAAAACATTGGACATCTGCACAAAGTCTTACACTTGCTTTGCTTTTTAGGATCAGCCCAAAGTGTTTTATTTATCTCTGGGTATGACTTTCATGGATGGAGCCTGTTGAAATGGCAAAACCTGGTTATTTATTTGAAAAGGAAAATCTTTCGATTCTCGAGAAACAGAAAAGGGTTGCTTTCCATGTATAAAAGTCCTGCATAGAATTATGTGCCTTTCAGCATCTCAACGGTGTGAAGCTTGTGCCCTCCAGCTGTTCTAGAACTTTTGGTCCACAACACCTAGAGCAGGGATCCCCAACCTTTTTCACCCGTGAGCAACATTCGGATGTAAAAAGAGTTGGGGAGCAACACAAGCATGAAAAATGTTCCTGGATGGAGCCAAATAAGGGCTGTGATTGACTATTGGTAGCCCATATGTGGGCTAGCAGCCTACAGGAGGCTCTGTTTGGCAGCGCACCTGGTTTTTATACAACCAAAACTTGCCTCCAAGCCTGGAATTCAAAAATAAGCACCTGCTTTGAGGCCACTGGGAGCAACAGCCAAGGGTTTGGGGAGCAACATGTTACTCACGAGCTACTGGTTGGGGATCAGTGACCTAGAGGGTTGGGAAATCTGTCACCTTCGGCTTTTGTTCAGCACCCATTAAGGTGACCATAGTCGCAAAGATCCGCTCGTTTGGCAACATCGCCAAATGAGCGGATCTTTCCCGATATGCCATTAACAAACATGGCTATATCGGGCCGAACGATCAGATTACGATGTGCCATGAGCTCCGGCGGGATCGGTCGGGTCAAAATCAAACCTGACCGATCGACCAAACGACAGATCTCCGCCGGACGAAAGATGTCGGCACACGATCCGAAAATCGTACGAATCGAGGATTCGTACGATAGGATCTGTGTGTCTATGGCCACCATTACTCTCCAAATAAGCAGCTGGGTAGCTATTTATTAAACAGCAGCCATACCTGTCTTCTGTGGATATATGCCCTTAACCTATTCTTATACAGTCCAGGATAAAAAATGAAAGCTTCAGTAATGCTTTGAGGTCAGGCATGTTTTCAGTGAAGAAAATATGCCTGGATATGAGGAGCCTGCATACAAAAATTTGGGGATGGGGGGGCGGAAGAGGAAACTAGAGAGAAACACTGTGTGACATTTTTCATCATATTCACTATTCCGTGCCCGCAGGAAGAAGTTGGTCTGAAGTTTCCAAAAGATCTTCGGCTTCAAGCCACAAAAACTTTTCTTGGGGAGTAACAGCTTCAAAATGTTTTGAATTAGAGCTTCCATTTTCCAGGTTGTCGATATGGGCAAATAACTTGCACTTGTTTGGTATATCTGGTGTATGTTGAGGTTGACACACCGGAACATGTGGGGCCAATAATGACATTTTTGCACAATTCATTTGTTGGTAGGGATGCACCTAATCCAGGATCCGGCCTTTTTCAGCAGGATTCGGATTTGGCCGAATCCTTCTGCCTGGCCGAACTGAATCCTAATTTGCATATGGAATTGCATGACTTTTTGTCAGAAAACAAGGAAGTAGAAAATGTTTTTCCCTTCCCATCCCTAATTTTCCTATGCAAATTAGGGTTCGGTATTCGGCCGAATCTTTCGCGAAGGGTTCGGCCGAATCCAAAAATGTGGATTCGGTGCATCCCTAATTGTTGGAGTTAGGAGCACCTAGTTGTACACTTCACAAAAGGAAACCTTGAACTAACTCCTGCCCAAGATACAGATATTTCACTTGCACCAGTCATGCAGAGTAGGGGCAATTGGTATATTGATTTACGGCCCATTTGCACGTAGGCACAAATACTTAAAGGGGTTGTTCACCTTCCAACTTTTTCCAGTTGGTTTCAGATAGTTCACCAGAAATAATGACATTTTCCAATAACTTTCTATTTTCTCTGAGTGACCATTCTTCTGATATTGAAGTGTAAATCAAATTTTTCACCTTTCTAAAGCAGCTCTAGAAGGGGGGTCGCCGACCCTACAAATTGTTCAGAATGGATACATTTAGTTGATACATTTCTTATCTTTGTCCCTGCTGAGCAGAATCTCTGGGTTTCATTACAGGCAGCTGTTAGAATTGATACAATAGTTGCTTATGTTCCAGATATGCTGCTGAGAAATGGATCAACTAAATAGTAACAGTTTAGAGTCTGCACCTGAATTACTGAGCTGTCAGACTCAAACACTAGAGACACAAACATTCAACTTTAAACTTAGATTTTGGAAAAACAGTAAAAAAATAAAAAATGGAAAGTAATTGAAAAACGTCTTTATTTCTGGGCAACAATCTGAAAACAACTCCACTGAATATGTGTTTGGAAGGGGACCAGCCCATTTAATAGCATTTTACTGGCGCAATTCTGTGTTGAGTTTTGCACCTAGCACTCTGCCTAGGTAGTTTCTTACATTTTTATGACATATTGAATTGGTAAGTATTAGTGATATTCGGGCCGGCCTGATACCCACGAGACCTGAGGGTTTGGGCCGACCTCACACTCCTCTTCGCAGGTGCGGGTTGAGCTCTTCTCCTGCTCGTGCCGCCACCTTCAACTGCCGGCTTTATGCGATGCACCTGCTCGCCCCGCCCATTTTGTGACATAATCTCTGTGGCGGGTCTATAAAAGGAAGCTGCTAGGCGGGTGTGGGTGGAGGGAGGGTGGGCTTAGGGTGGGTCGGGAAAACCCCAACCTGCACAACACTAGTAAGTATAAAACTGGCGATCTCACCAAATAAATGCACTTATTAAGTAAATTCTGGGATGCACCATATCCATTCATCGTTGGGGAAAAAGTGATTTACACTGTGACAAAATACTTGTGTTTTCGTTCAGATAATGTTCTTTCATGGCCACGCTTAGCACTGAGACTTTGCTCTGTCTGCTTTACAGGTGAATACATAAAGACCTGGCGTCCCCGCTACTTCCTCCTCAAATCTGACGGTACTTTCATTGGGTACAAAGAGCGTCCACAGGATGTTGACCAGTTGGAAACTCCTTTAAATAATTTCTCTGTAGCCAGTAAGTATTCCTGTGTTTCGATATTACAGGGTAGTGATGTGCCAGCTGACCCGATACAGGCGGGTTCGGGCCATCCTCGTACTCCTCTTCGCTGATGGAGGGTTGGCTTCGACTTCCGGCTTTATAGCTGCACACCTGCTCGCTCCGCCTCTTTTGTGAAATCATTGAAGGGGCGGGTCTATAAAAGGAAGCCGGTAGGCAGGTGTGGGTGGAGGGAGGGCGGGCTTCGGACTTCAGGGGGTTTTTACTCAACCAGTACATCACTATTACAGGGGTCCACTGCTTCTAGGGATCAACTGAAATTTGGTTTTGCTGTTTTTATTCTACAGAAAACAAATGTAACAACTAGTAACATTTGAGGGATAGAGAAACTAGAGTTAGAATTGAACTGGAGACAGTGCTTGCAGGTGACTAGTTGGGCTAGTAGGCCAAGAGAGTCCATCAGATTTTACATGTGTGTGCACAATTCAAACAGACAGGACTTACAAAAGTGAAGTATCCAGTATCACTTCCAGATGTAATATGTAAACTCCTTGAGGCAGGGACGTCATCCCAACTGTGTTTTGAAAGTAGGGATGCACCAAGTCCAGGATTCGGTTCGGGATTCGGCCAGGATTCTGCGTTTCTTCTGCCCGGCCCAACCAAATCCGAATTTGCATAAGCAAATTAGGGATGGGGAGGGAAAAAAACAAGGAAGTAAAAAATTTTTCCCCTGCCCACCCATAATTTGCATATGCAAATTAGGATTTGGTACAGTATTTGGCCGAATCTTTTGCGAAGGATTCAGGGGTTCGGCCGATTTCAAATAGTGGATACGGTGCCTCCCTATTTGAAAGCTCTAATCTCTTAAGCATAGATTTACGGTATCTTTTGGTGCTGTATAACTTATATACTATACCCCTGTCTGTGCTCACAACTTGTAAAGCACTACGTACATTTGTGGGGCTATATAAATAAATATACTGTATATGAACATATTAAATATGTCTTGAACATACAGTTTTGTTCACTTGATTCCTTCCACCTTTTGAAGAAATGAAGGGACAGAAGTTGCACCACTTTGCTTATTGTTTCTCTCCCTGATGGGTTTTATGGCTACACTGGATCCTCCGTAACCGTTCTGATGCCAATTCCCACAATGAATGGAGATAGGGAAACAAAGCTGTTCACTTCCTAAGAACTGTCATTGGGTGAATGTCTGTGCTGGAGATACAGCCTCCTTCCTCCTTGGCTTTCCTCCTATTCTTTCTCTAGCAGATCCAGTGGTACATTTCCTACTTTTGTTTATCCTCACCGTTATACTGGGGGAATAGGGGTGTAAGTCTGACATCCCACAGAATAACTTTTTGGCTGTGATACCAAGGGGCCCATTTACTTAGCTCGAGTGAAGGATTCGAATGCAAATAACGTCGAATTTCGAATGGGCTACTTCGACCTTCGACTACGACTTTGAATCGTACAATTCGAACTATTCGATAGTCGAAGTACTGTCTCTTTAAAAAAAAAAACTTTGACCCCCTAGTTCGCCACCTGAAAACTACCGAAGTTACAGTTAGCCTATGGGGAAGGTCCCCGTAGGCTTTCTAATTTTTTTTTGGTTGAAGAAAAATCGTTCGTTCGATGGATTAAAATCCTTTGAATCAAATATTCGAAGGATTTAATCATTCCGATCAAATGAATTGCGGTAAATCCTTCGGCTTCGAAGTCGAAGGATTTCAATTCGGCAGTCGAATATCAAGGGTTAATTAACCCTCGATATTCGACCATACGGAAATCTGCCCCCTAGTGTCTAGGAAACTGTACTGTTGTGAACTGGAATGGCGTGTAGAATTGTTTCTCAAAGCCCGTCTTAAATGTAAGCAAAATGTCAGAATTCTGTATATAATCTCATATCTCTCAATTTGTAGGTGCTCAATTTGGCTCCCTCCAGTGCTTTAAAGGACAAACTGCACAATGCTATTAAGTAGAGGTTATCTTTAGTTTTTCTTAAATATTAATGTATCGTGTCATAGGATACTTGGTGCAGAGAGCATTCGTTATCTGCCCGACTGCATTTATACCTTTTAACCCTTACAGTAGAGTTCTGTGGTTCATGTGCGACCATCAGATTTGTACCTTTTTATTAAATTAGAAAAACACAAACCACCCCACTGTCCCTTTGTTTTTATCCTTCGGATTCAAGCAGAGGTCTGACTGCAGTCAGTGTTCAAATTTCACAATATCAGAAGGGATAGAAAAGAGCCCCCACTTGATCAGTTAAACTAAAGCAGTCACAATGTATTTTTTACACACTTATTAAATCCCAATCCCAAAGCACAGAATATAAATATATAAATAATTCAATCATAGGTTAAAAAACTAGTCCATATACATTGGTGATTTGTAAAAATAGAAATGTTCCACAACATTCCTGTCTATATGGAAACTCCTGGTTTAGGATCATAAGCGCAATATCGGCATGTAGAAAGTTTAAACTAACCAGGGTGAATGACAGGGGTGTTCTATTGCGTTGTATAACACTGGGTTACGGCGTGGGTGTCATGACAACGGCGGAGCCAATAGGAGAGAGGCACACGTACTCCAGGAGGTCCTCGCGATAGGTGTATGGGGAGCGAGTGAGCGCGTGTGATCGAGTGGTAAGCAGGGATGGGCGAATTTTTTCGCCTTGTTTCATCGAAAAAATGACGCCCATAGACTTGTATGGCGGCGCGCGTCAAAACAGTTTCGCCGCGCGACAATTTTTTTGACGCCCATAGACTTTAATGGGCGTCTGCGACATTTCGACAGCGGCGAATTTTTGGCGAAGCGAAATGGGTCAAATTCGCCCATCCCTAGTGGTAAGGTCTTGCGATAACTTAACCACGCGACGTAGGACGCGGAAGTAATTTAAACCACGCGTCTGAGGGAACATTTTCATTACGCCTTGACAAAGCCAACATTGTGAAACGCGCGTCGGCGTTCTTATCCATTGATCTTTGGCTATTTTTAATTTTAATTCAAAAACCTTGGCTAAAAATTTTTTTTTTGGGGGGGGGGGGGGTGGTGGAAATAATCCTTGCTCGGTTCAGCTCTTTCTCCTTCTCTGTATACTAAACTCCCAGGAGACCGTGGAATTGTGGTTTTATCTCAAACCAGCTTAGGGCCCAGCTAAAAACTGAGACCACAGTCCCGGTTACTCTGCCTTCTCCATCTTTGTAGTGTCCCAGGGATAGAAACAATTTAGGCAACAGTTTTGTGACAACTCTACCTCCTCTCATTTCATTTTCCTCCTTTTTTCATGAATTTGAGCATTGATTTTAGTTTTTATCCTATCCAATGGCCGTCTACTTAATTTAATCAATTGAACCTTGCTACTCACGTAGGAGCATTAAAGATTATAACTTAACTGGGATTTAATAAGTGTGTAAAAAATACATTGTGACTGCTTTAGTTTAACTGGTCAAGTGGGGGCTCTTTTCTATCCCTTCTGATACCTTTTATTAAATGCTCCCACAATGCACAACTGAGTCAAAATTAGGGATGCACCGAATCCACTTTTTTGGATTCGGCCAAATCCACTTTTTTGGATTCGGCCGAATCCACTTTTTTGGATTCGGCCGAATCCACTTTTTTGCCGAATACCGAACCGAATCCGAACCCTAATTTGCATATGCAATTAGGGGTGGGAAGGGGAAAACATTTTTTACTTCCTTGTTTTCTGACAAAAAGTCACGCAATTTCCCTTCCCGCCCCTAATTTGCATATGCAAATTAGGATTCGGTTCGGCCAGACAGAAGGATTCGGCCGAATCCGAATCCTGCTGAAAAAGGCCGAATCCCGAACCGAATCCTGGATTCGGTGCATCCCTAGTCAAAATCCTTCTTTGCAGTGCACTGTACTTGGCATAGGTATTACTTGTATATCCGTGTAAGCAATGCCCTACAACCCCTTATTCTCTCATTCCAGTCTGTGCACAAGATCAGGCATCCCATTCTGTGTATAATACTGTGTATAAACAAAAAAAGGAAAATTGCAGGTCTATTCATAGCTCTCTGGTGGCAGAGACTCCCGTGTGGAACAGCTGCAAGGAGACAAGCGGAGCTGCTTTCCAGAAAGAAACGGGGTCTCCAGACAAAGCCCTATTAACACACATAGCAGGGCACCTAGTGAAAGACAAGGACTAGTGCCACCAACAAGTGCAAGCTATTTATTTGAATTGTCATAATAGTTATTCCTGTCCAGTATTTGTGTGGATTTTTTGAGGCAAAAGTCCTTTATAATATGCTCTGGTGCCTGTAGGTCTCTTTTATCTGTGTAACCAAAGCCCAAGTTGTTCTATCTACTTTAATAAATCTAAATACCTTCTTCCTCTATTAGCCACTTCCCCGTCTAACAAATTGAAAAATTTTGCCCCATTGCATACCTCTCAACTGTCCCATTTTCATACGGAACAGTCCCAATTTTACAGCTCAGCCCACAGTTCCCAGTGTCTTACTGAAATGTCCCGACTTTCTCTTTGATCTCCTGCACTGACTCGAGAAAAAGATACAAAGTTTCTGTAAAAATAAGAGCCTTTTTGACAGAGAGCCAAGAACAGCCAGCGACTGCACTTAGATGCTTTTGTAACAATTTAGGATAAGCAAAGAAACCATTGTAACTATTTAAGATATTCAAGTCTCTTGGGAGAACGGAGACTCGCTGCATAAGGGGCAATTCACTTCCATTACTGCTATAACACATAAAACATTGCACTAAAACTCCCAAATTTTGTAAAATGGCCATGGTAATTAGGGGGTGTGACTATAAAATGGGCGTGGACAAAAAATTGTCGCCCTACGCGCAGCACAAGTTTTTGTCCCTCTTTTCGTTTTTCAAATGTTGGGAGGTATGTCATGGTGCCCTAAGGAAGAGTTGCAGGCAAACTTAGAATTGTGTATTGCTGAGTTAGGGCAGAGACACGCGTGGAGATTCGGGGAGTTTAGTTGCCCGGCGACGAATCACCTCTTGCAACTAATTTTCCCGAACTGCCTTCCCAGTGGCTAGAATCTAAATCACCCGCGGAATGGCACTCTGAGCGCTTCGTTTTCTAAAGTCGCCCAAAGTTTCCTCGTGAGGCAGCTTCGGGTATCTTCGGAAAGCGAAGCGCTCCGAGTGCCATCCCGCCGGCGATTTCGATTCTAGCCACTGGGAAGGCAGTTCGGGGAGATTATTCGCCCTTTCATTGTAATAAGCATTGTTCTTTTGCACTTGGGGTTATTGATAAAACAGGGCACGGTACAAAGGTATTTTCCAGGTCCAGTATCCCAAAGCAACCAATCAGGTGATTTCCTTCAAACAGCAGACCAGTAAATGCTGTCTTCTGATTGGCCGCAGTATCATAGCTGTGTATTCAGCTGGAGGTGCACACTTTGCAAACTTGTGTTGACGGCAATCTTTATTCTTTAGCCTCGTAGCTGTGGTTGAGCTACAAATGCCTCTATCCCACTGTTGTCCCAGCCTGACAAAGAATGAGAGGAGCTGGAGTTTGAGAACAGTTGAAATGTTACAAGTTGAAGCATTCTGTTTTCTAAATGAGAAACATAAGGCAAGTTATTTCCTGCAACATTAATCACCGTTTATATATAAAATGTGTAATTGAGTGAACCGCCGTGCCTCTAGATAGAAAAAAAATGATTTGTTTTAATGTTCTTGAAATTAAAAAGGACACCAGAGCAACATTGTCTTACACCACTGAGTGCCAGGCTTAACACATTTCAGATAATTACAGTTGTATTGCCAGTATGCTTCCACTTCTGGGCAAGGAAAATTATTTGTTCGGCTATTTGTTTGTCGGTATTTCTATTATTAACCTGTAAAATATGTGTCTGAGCCTACAACATCCAGGTTAGGTGTTAAATTACCTTTTATTGTTAAAGGAGAAGGAAAGCTATGGAGGCATTTTATTGCCAATAGATTAGCTGCAATAGTGCAAGCTAGAATGCTATATTTATTCTGTAGAATGTTTTACCATACCCGAGTAAAAAGCTCAAGAAACTCTCTATTTGTTTAGAATAGGAGCTGCAGTATTAATGTGGTGTGACATCACTTCCTGCCTGAGTCTCTCCCTGCTCTGGGCTCAGATTACAGTAGAGAAGGGAGGGGTGGGGGGAGAGGAGCAAACTGAGCATGCTCTTGCCCAGGGCAATGAGGTTTAAGCTGAAGGCAGGAAGTCTGATACAGAAGCCCATGTGTACACAATAGAAGGAAAGAAATGCAGTGTTTCTTTTGACAAGGGACTCAGAGCAACATTACTTTGGGGGTTTACTGGTATATTTAGATGGACCTTTCTGATAAGGCTTACTTAGTTTTAACCTTTCCTTCTCCTTTAAAGGATATTTTCATCAGAATAAGTGCTGGAAAAAAAAACATTATATCCCATATTATTCAATTAGTACTAAAAGAATTGCAATATAAATGTTAAAGACCCAACAGGCTTGGCTTCTGAGATAAGAGTATGACTAAGGGTAAGGGCACACCTGGCGATTCAGGGGGATTTTGTTGCCTGGCGATTAATCGCCTCTTCTTTGGGGCAGCTAATCTTCCTGAATGCCTTCCCCCTGTCTTGCGCCAGCTCTAATGAAAAGTCGCCTGTGGCATGGCACATGCGGAACTTCGTATTCCGACTTTGGGCGACTTCGGAATATGAAGCGCCACGTGTGCCATGCCACATGCGACTTTTCATTATAGCTGGCACAAGACAGGGGGAAAGCGTTAGTTGCCCCAAAGAAGAGGCGCTTAGTCGCCAGGTGACTATATTTCCCCGAATAGTCAGGTGTGCCCTTACCCTAAAGGTGGCCATAAACATAATAATTACGATCTTTCCAAGAAAGATCATTTGTTTCAATACACACATGTAGAGCTGAATTGTCAGATATACAGGTAGATAAAATAGAATTATACCTGTATGTGACAATCCAGCACTTAAGGTGGTCGTAAACGCACAAATAATATAACACAAAACTAATTTTCGTGCGATATTCGGTGCGTGTACAGTGGGGAAATAGCCGACCGTTATCGGCAGAAGACTTGGATATCGGTCGGCTCGTTGATCGGGCTGGACGGAAAATTTTGATCGGGTGGATTTGAAGGGACCTAAACATTGACCATTGTTAGTGCTGAACCGTCAGATACAGGTAGAATTCTATTGTTTCTAACTGTATATCTGACGATTCCGCTCTACACGTGTGTATTGATACGAACGATCTTTCTTGGAAAGATCTTTTCCAAGAAAGATTGTAATTGTTACGTCTATGGCCACCTTAACAGTGGGCGATGTTCGGGTGCCTACAAATGTGCCCATTCATTTTCCGCCTGGGCCGATCGAGGAGCTGACCGATATCCAAGTCTTCTGCTGATATCGCTCTCCCGCCATACACGCACCGGATATCGTCTGAAAATTATTTTTGTGTGATAATATCTGTGCGTCTATGGCCACCTTTACACTTGGAGATCTACCCATATGGCAAGGTTTCCAAATGAATGGATCTTTGCTCACTTTGACCACCCAGGTGGTGGGTGATATTGGGCTGATCCACCCCATGGAAGTGATGTGAAGACATGGCGGAGCATGTACAGCAGATCTGAGGGGAGAGGGACATATCCACAGCTCAAAGTCTTCCTCTCCGAACAAGACTTTCCAAAAGGCCCAATAAATATGTCTCCTAGCTCCAATCAGATTTCAGGTGCTGTACATAGACCAGTAACCTGCCAACTCGATAATAAGGGGCAGATTTACTAAGGGTCGAATGTAAAGAGTTAAAAAAACCCTCGAAGTAAAATCCTTCGAATATCGAATTCAAAAGATTTACCGCAAATACTTCGATCGAATAAAAACCGATGGAACGATTCGACCGATTTTAATCGATTGATCGAAGGATTTTTATTCGACCACAAAAAACTTAGAAAAGTGGTGGGGAAGGTCCCCATAGGCTAACATTGAACCTCGGTAGGTTTAAACTGGCGAAGTATGTAGTCAAAGTATTTTTTAAAGAGACAGTACTTCGACTATCGAATAGTCAAACTATTCTATTTGATCGAATTTGACCCATTCCATGGTCGAAGTACCCAAAAAATACTTCGAAATTCGATTTTTTTTTTTTCATTCGAATCCTTCACTCGAGCTTAGTAAATCTGCCCTTAAGTGACCGATTTGGCAGACAATATTGACCCATGCACAGCCATCTTAACCTGTCCTGTTTCTAAAAACACTTTTATCACTACTGCAGCCTGTACAGACTAAGATTCAATAGGAAATTATGATGGATTAATACAGTTCAATGACTGCCAACATAAAAAATTACTCACCCCATGAATATTCTAATGTCTTCCATATGGTTAGCTATAAGATGCTAACATTTCCGTATCTAATATACTGTGTGAATGTAAGCAGTACATTCACATATAGTTTGGCATTTTACAATTTAACAAACAATTCTGTTTTTTTTTTTTCATTTATTGTCACTTGATCACCTGCAAACACCATATCTTTTATTTGAATGATGGTTTACTTAAAATTAAGATCGAAGTCCAAGGACGCTTCAGTAAAAGCAAAAGATATTTTCTATTCGGCTATTAACAAGAATCCCTCCTAGGCTGCACCTGAACTAGTTAACTGGAGGATTGCAGGAGGGATACAGAAGCAATTATGTGTTCCACCTTGTATTTGCTCAATAGATATATATGCTGTATAAATGGTCTGTTATGTGTATAGATAGGGAAACCCACTGCAACAAAAAAATCCGGTTTTCAGCACCAGAAACCATGTTTAAAGGGAAACTATCGCGGAAATGAAAATTTAATATAAGCTTCAGCATACTGAAGTAAAGACACTTTCTGAATATAATCAATTAATAAGTCTGCATTGTTTCTGAAATAATCAAGTTTATCTTCACTATCCCTCTCTCAGCATCTGTTTCTCTTCATTCTGTCTTCATGCAGCAGTTGGGTGTCGGATGAATGATCCAATATATCTTATAGGGGGGCTCCTTTCCTAGCAGATGTATTAGAGCTCCCTCAAATAACTAATTCCAGTACAAACAAAATTTAACAAAATAACTGCCTTTTGCATAAATCCTGCATGTAGAGAGACACAATTTCTGGTGATTTTAATAGAGTGAGCTCTAATACATCTTCTAGGCTAAAGGAGCCCCCCTATAAGCTATATTGGATCATTCATCTGACGCCCAACTCCTGAATGAAGACGAGGAGAAACAGATAAACTTCATTATTTCAGAAACGGTACAGAATTTTTAATTGATTGTATTTAGAAAGTTTCTTATTTCAGTATGATGACACTTATATAAAATTTTAATATTCACGATATAGTTCCCCTTTAAGCATACTAGATAGGAGTACTGGAAGTATCCATAAGTTCCATTGGGTCAATATTATTAATATAATGAATATTCATGGTCTTTATTAGAAGCAGGGATACCAGATCTACATTATACTTACAATATAACTAATAAAATGCTAACAAAGCTGCCCAGCACTACCTTTCCCTGGTAAGTTCAATTTCGGAGTGATTATTATTGGAGGATAATATCCCTTTAAAGATGTACTCTTGCAGAATTTGTGGCTGATTACTAGTGTGTGCTGGATAAAATCAAGACAAATGAGTGTTTAAAGAGGCTTATGAGGCATCCCTCTCTCCCCTTGTATGTGATAGAATGTCAGCTGATGAAGACAGAACGACCAAAACCAAACACATTTATCATTCGGTGCCTCCAGTGGACCACAGTAATTGAAAGAACATTTCATGTGGATTCTCCAGAGGAGCGGTATGTTCTACTCGCATTGCTATTCAAACACGGCTGTGCATATTTAATACTGTTGGCGCTGGCCGTTAATCCAGCTGTTGGGAAAGACGCAATTTCTCTGGGAAGTAACAGTGTAGCCGTGTCCTTTGTTGCCGAGATCTGTGATACACAATAAAGCTGGGCTCTTAAACATGTGGCTCCGAGCTGCCCTTCTAGGCATCGTTCAGCACTGCCTGGAGATGCTGAAAGGTAAGTTTCAAGTACAGCAAGATGAAAATATTTCTACGTTTGGTGTTCACCTCTGTATCTTGTGTGGTATGCATTGCAGAACAGCTTGTATCATTTGTCCCTGTAGCCAATAACCTCCATGTATACAAACACAGAACGGGATCATAGATCAAGACCTAAAAAAAATCAAATATGCATGTTGGGTGTAAAGCAGAAATATATTACTACTCACAACACATAAACAAGTGAATTGCCCATGCGTATTTACCCATAGGGCTGTATTGCCAATTATTGCCAAAAGGTTTCTCTTCCTGGCACAGTATTTCTATTCATTGGAGACTTGGGCTTGGCGGCCTGATGTTAAAAAATGGACGTATTACCTGACTCCGAGAAGTCATTGTTTACATCCATTGCCTGTTGGACACCAAAAACTTTGAAAGATGACCAACACATGGTCAGTCTCTTTCTGAAGCTAAGCTGTAAATGATAGTTTCATTGGAAATTTGGTGTAGATTTGCAACTGACAATGATTTATATCCTGTACTTGCCCAATACTGAACCCCCATTGTACAAAGGTTTTCTTGATGCACTTAATTCACATGGAGATTTTGTGACTTGGGCTAAAATAGTGATAACTGAAGCTGACTCAAATCCATTGGGTTCTCTGGGGCATTAGAGTATATCAATCCCAAAAAATTCAAGCTAGGATGGAGATAACAAGCTGCTTGGTAAATATGCTGTGAGCCGCAAACAGTTTGGGAGCAACGCAAGCATGCAAAAAGTTCCTGCCAGTGCCAAATATTGGCTCTGATTGTCTATTGCAGGAGTCCCCAACCTTTTTTTTTTTTTTTTTCTCCATGAGCCACATTCAATTGTAAAAAGAGTTGGAAAGCAACACATGCATGAAAAAAGTTTGTGGGGGTGCCAAATATGTGCTGTAATTGGCTATTTGGTAGCCCCTATATGGACTGACAGCCTACAGGAGGCACCGTTTAGATGTAAACATGGTTTTATGCAACCAAAACTTGCCTCTAAGATAGGAATTCAAAAATAAGCACCTGCTTTGAGGCCACTGGGAGCAACATACAAGGGGTTGGAGAGCAACATGTTACTCACGAGCCACTGGTTGGGGATCACAGGTCTATTGGTAGCCCCTATGTGGAGTGGTAGCCTACACGAGACTCTATTTGGCAATAAACCTGGTTTTTATGAGAACCAAAACTTGCCTCCAAGCCTGGAATTCAAAAATAAGCCCCTGCTTCGAAGGCCACTGGGAGCAACATCCAAGGGGTTGGTGAGCAACATGTTACTCACGAGCTACTGGTTGGAGATCACTGCTTTGTTGCATTGTAATTATTCTGGGAATCTTACCAACATATAATAAGCCTAATGCAAAGTGTCAGACGGGATGAGTGTTTTAGAGTAGGATCAAGGTTACATTTCTTGGAATCACCTTGGGTTTTTCCTGCCAAAAAGTACTCCTCATAAATCCTTCCTTATACAGGTATGGGTTCTCTTATCTGGAAACCAGATGCACACAGGAAGCCCATGTCCCGTTAGATTCCGTTTTAAGCAAATCAATTTTTTAAATTATTTCTTTTTTTCTGTTTAATAATAAAACAGTAGTTTGTACTTGATGGTAGCTAAGCAGCCTCAATCCATATTGGTGGCAAAACCAAAAAGGATCTGCAGCTGGGTAGACCACCAATTGTTACTACCCCCCTGCTCTCTTTATTTTTTGGGATGTTCTAAAAAAATTGTCATGAAGATTGTATTTCTCCGATACTTCTCTAGCAGTGCGAGTATTTTTTCACGGTTTCATTTCAGGGAAGAATGGATTCAGGTGATACAACATGTAGCCGACAACCTCAAGAAGCAGGAAGAAGAAATGATGGAGGTTCGGTCCGGCGACTCGCCAAGTGATAATTCTGGAGCTGAGGAAATGGAAGTTTCTCATTCGAAACCAAAACATAAAGTTGTAAGTGTCGTTTGAATCTTAAAGGGATACTGTCATGGGGAAAAAACATTTTTTTCCAAATGAATCAGTTAATAGTGCTGCTCCAGCAGAATTCTGCACTGAAATCCATTTCTCAAAAGAGCAAACTGATTTTTTTATATTCAATTTTGAAATCTGACATGGGGCTAGACATTTTGTCAATTTCCCAGCTGCCCCATGTCATGTGACTTGTGCTCTGATAAACTTCAAACACTCTTTACTGCTGTACTGCAAGTTGGAGTGATATCACCCCCTCCCTTTCCCCCCCAGCAGCCAAACAAAAGAACAATGGGAAGGTAACCAGATAACAGCTCCCTTTACTATTTTACTCAATAGTAAAAACCCATGTATCACTGAGACACATTCAGTTACATTCAGGCCCGGATTTGTGGAAAGGCCACCTAGGCCCGGGCCTAGGGCGGCAGGATTTTAGGGGGCGGCATGCTGCCCAACCACACCCACATTGGTTCAAAAACACTGGGGATGCACAGAAGATACAATAATTTTGTAAATTTCCCATGCCCAATCCACAATGCTCCAGTCCCGATTATGAAAATTTGCATGAATAAAGGGGGGTGACAAACAGCAGTGGGCCTAGGGGCACCCGCTATGTAAATCCGGCCCTGGTTACATTGAGAAGGAAAAACAGCAGCCTGCCAGAAAGCATTTCTCTCCTAAAGTCACATGACCAGGGGCAGCTGGGAAATTGACAAAATGTCTAGCCCCATGTCAGATTTCAAAATTGAATATAAAAAAATCTGTTTGCTCTTTTGAGAAATGGATTTCAGTGCAGAATTCTGCTGGAGTAGCACTATTAACTGATGTGTTTTGAAAAAAAACATGTTTTCCGATGACGGGATCCCTTTAAATCTACACGTTTGTAGGTGAGGTCTCTTTAATCAAAGGGCATGCGACTAATTATTAGTGATGGGCGAATTTCTCCTGTGTCACTTCAAAAATCGTCGAAAATATTTTGAAAAAACTCATGACGCCCATGTCAATTTTGACGCCATCGTTAAAGTGTCAAATAGTGTTGACACATGTCGATTTTGACGCAAGCGACTTTTCGGATGTGCGTCCAAATTTTTTTGACACCGCTGAGTTTTTTCGGCAGTGGTGAAACGTGGAATTTCGCTATGAATTCACGCCAGGCCGGCCAGATGTACATAATATGTGACTAAATCAAGCTATTGGCCCAGCTGTAGTTAAACTGGGAGCATTTGGCAAAGTGTTGAAGTCTCCAAAATACTTTTCATTTCATCTCAACAGACAATGAATGAATTTGAGTATCTCAAGCTTTTGGGGAAAGGAACGTTTGGAAAAGTTATTTTAGTAAAAGAGAAAGCAATGGGAAGATATTACGCTATGAAAATTTTAAAAAAAGAAGTTATCGTTGCAAAGGTAAGTGACGCAGAATTCCTCCAGGTTTTCCGTTTTCTCCCTGGAATAACTTTCACTTTCTTGTAGGAGCTTTTGGCCAGCACTTGTCCATACGTTTTCATAATTTTCTAAAAAACAAAAGAAAAACGTTTCCTCCTTAATTAGAAAATGCTGCACATTGGGGCTTCATAGGGGCAGTTAGGAGGAATGCAGTGTCCGTAGTACTTTAGCTCTAAATTGAAGCAATACGGAGGGATTGTTTTAGTAGGACAAAACAGATTTGTTATATAAGGGATGCATGCCTAACATATATATGAACTGAATCTGATTTAATCAGCTCTAGAGTGAGTATTCTATGCTTTTAAAGGTTTCCTTTTCATTTTCAGGATGAAGTAGCCCACACGCTTACGGAAAACCGCGTCCTACAGAATTCTAGGCATCCCTTCCTAACAGTAAGTGTTGAATAGAAATTACACCGTTTTCCAACGATATATAGTAATGTTGAACATAATTCCACACGTAAGTAAATCATTTTGGTCAGAGTACACAGGTCCCTTCCAAACTGCATCATCTCCACTGTTCTTAACTTAAAGGAGAACTAAAGCTTAACTAAAGAAGTAGTTAGAAATGTTGTAGATTATGTTTTAGGTTTCTGTTCCAGCCCAAGGCAACCACAGCCCTTCAGCAGTAAAGATCTGTGTCTCCAAAGATGCCCCAGTAGCTCCCCATCTTCTTTTCTGCTGATTCACTGCACATGCTCTGTGCTGCTGTCACGTACTGAGCTTAGGGAGCCACTCACAATATACAGTACACATAGAATAGAAATGTCACAATATAGGCTGAGCTTTATGTTTGATTTGATAGCAATGTATCAAGGTCAGAAGCTGTTGGACACTCAACTTTCATTTCTTGCAGGCATTAAAATATTCTTTTCAGACTCATGATCGCTTATGTTTTGTGATGGAGTATGCCAATGGAGGAGAGGTCAGTACTAAGCAAATATGGCTGCTTATTGCCATTTCTTTCACCGTTCTACACACACGTTTTTCTTACAGATTGACAACATTAAATGGGTTTTCTGACAGCAGCCAACTGCTAGTCCATAAACTTGAACAGTGCACTCGTCGACAGATGCTGATGCTCGATGATCGATTTTATTCGCCAGCCATGGATTTGTGGCGAAATTCAGAATTTCCGAAGAAAATAACGCCCATTGACCTTAATGCATTAGGACAAAAAAGTTGCTATAAGAAAAAAATGCCCATTGACTTTAAGGGCAGAGAGAGACACACGCTGCAATTCGGGGAGATTAGTAGCCCGGCGACCAATCTCCTCTTCTTCGTGTCGACTAATCTCCCCGAACTGCATTCTCGCCAGCTAGAATGTAAATAGCCGACGGGATGGCACTCTGAGTGCTTCGTTTTCCGAAGCCGCCCGAAGTTGCCTCACGATGAAACTTTGGACGACTTCGGAAAACAAAGCACTCAGAGTGCCATCCCGCCGGCGATTTCCATTCGAGCTGGCGGGGAGGAAGTTCGGGGAGATTAGTCACCATGAAAAAGAGATTTGTCGCCAGGGGACTAATCTACCCGAATTGCAGCATGTCTCTGCCCTAATGCATTAGGAGAAAAAAAGTCGCCATAAGAAAATAAAAGCACATTGACTTGAATGCATTTGGCGAAAAAGTCGCCATAAGAAAAAACGCACATTAAAGGGTGAAAACAACATAGCTACTTGTAGCAGCTACTTTTTGTGGCTACAAAATACACTGCCATAGATGATACTGAGAATTGCCTTTTCTAAAACACAAGTAGCAAAGCCAGTTTTCACTATTGCCTGTTTTGTAGCCATGACAAGTTGCTGGTACTAGTAGCTCTGTGTGTCTTCACCCTAAGGGTTAGTTCACACGAGGAGATTCGGGGAGATTTTGTTGCCTGCCGACTTATCGCCTCATCTTCTGAGCGACTATCTCCCCGAACTGCCTCAGCGTTTTTCCCATAGGCTATAGTGAAAAGTCGCCTGCGCTAATGCACACGTGCCGATGCGTTTTCTATAGTTGCCCGAAGTTGCCTGTGTGAGACAACTTCGGGCAACTACAGAAATTTCGCCGTTTTGCAAATTTTTCCGCAGTTTCGCAAATTTTTCAGTGAAGCAAAATGGGACAGATTCGCTCCTCACTACTAATTAACTCCCATCCTGCTGCTGCTTCAAAACCGGAACCTCCAACCTACAAACAATACATTTTACATGCAACAAATCCACTGCTATAAAACTGAAATACTTTCTCTCTCCCTACTTTATCTCTTCATGTCCTGATCAGTGATAGAACTTGTCAGAATATCAGTTAATAGAGGCTATGCAGTGTTTTTTAACCCCATGGCACACATTTATATCTGTCACTCATTGGGTAAAAGCCCCCATACACAGGCCGATAAAAGCTGCAGCTTAATGGCCCTTGTGTGGCGCCATCCGACGGCTTCCGCGATCGATATCTGGCCGAAAGTCGGCCAGATCTTGATCGGGCAGGTTAAAAAAATTGAGGTGGGCGATATCGGGCTGATCCGATAGGGTCCAACGATGGGATCACAATGCATCCGATATGGGGGGTCGGATCGCGGGACCACATAAACGCACAGATGCGACTGCAATCCGACCGCTCATATCGGATGTATTATGATCCGATCATTGGGCCCTATCGGATCAGCCCGATATCGTGGACCTCATTGTGGGCATATCGGCGAGAGATGAGCGGATCTCTACGTCTATAAGGAAACATAATGATCCAATAGGCTTGTACAAATGTAATCAGTAATTCAGCCTATCACTGCACAATGTTACAATACTATGTGTTTTGCTTATCAGAAAATTCCTTTGTGAAATTCAATCCTTTTTTTTTTTTTTGTCTCTAGTTATTCTTCCACTTATCAAGAGAACGTATATTCTCTGAAGATCGTGCCCGGTTTTATGGGGCAGAGATTGTTTCTGCTTTAGATTATCTTCATTCTGAGAAAAATGTAGTTTACAGAGACTTGAAGGTAAGTGCGTTTGCGAGTTGTTTTTACCATTTTATTTGAACTCGTTAATCATATTCAGAGACAGAGAGCTGTTCTAAATGTTCAGGTCCCTTTCTAGCTGTGTCCAAACACTATCCCTAAATACAGGGAATTGAGTGGAGTGTTGGATAAATGAAGGAAAGCAGGAGTAAAGCCACATGGGGCTGTTTCATGGGGAGCTTGAAGCATTGCATTTACTAGTTCAAAAATGTGTAGTTAAAGGGATCCTGTCATCGGAAAACATGTTTTTTTCAAAATGCATCAGTTAACTCCAGCAGAATTCTGCACTGAAATCCATTTCTCAAAAGAGCAAACAGATTTTTTTATATTCAATTTTGAAATCTGACATGGGGCTAGACATATTGTCAATTTCCCAGCTGCCCCAAGTCATGTGACTTGTGCTCTGATAAACTTCAATCACTCTTTACTGCTGTACTGCAAGTTGGAGTGATATCACCCCCTCCCTTTTTTCCCCCAGCAGCCAAACAAAAGAACAATGGGAAGGTAACCAGATAGCAGCTCCCTAACACAAGATAACAGCTGCCTGGTAGATCTAAGAACAACACTCAATAGTAAAAACCCATGCCTCACTGAGACACATTCAGTTACATTGAGAAAGAAAAACAGCAGCCTGCCAGAAAGCATTTCTCTCCTAAAGTGCAGGCACAAGTCACATGACTTGGGGCAGCTGGGAAATTGACAATATGTCTAGCCCCATGTCAGATTTCAATATTGAATACAAAAAAATCTGTTTGCTCTTTTGAGAAATGGATTTCAGTGCAGAATTCTGCTGGAGCAGCACTATTAACTGATTCATTTTGAAAAAAAAAAATTTTCCCATGAAAGTATCCCTTTAAATGTGTAAGGCAGCCCCGCTATTGGTCAACTTTTAACATATATATCTGTACAAACTTCAGTTTTAGGGACATACGATTGCAATAACATTGTAATTGCTTGGCAAGTGCTAGTATCAATGCTTGTCATGTGTCACATTCCGGGGGTCCTAGGTTTGATTCCAGTCAGGGCACTATCTGCAAATTAGTTTGTATGCCCCCCCCCCCATGTTTGTGTGGTGGTTATCTGGTAAGGGGTACTCCTGTTTCCACCCACAATCCAAAAACTTGGGTTCATTTTCTCCTGATAAAATTGTCTCTAGTGTGTGTGATAGGGACCTTAGATTGTAACCCCCATTGAGCCAGGGACTGAATGATTTATGATGTTTTTATGGTGGTGGCACACACTGCGATTGGGGGAGATTAGTTACAGAGCGACATATCTTCTCATCTTCGGGCGACTAATCTCCCCGAAATGCCTTCCTGCCGGCGATTCACTTTCTAGCCTTGGATCGCTACGGCTTTCCAAAGTCACCCGAAGTTTCCTCATGAGGCAACTTCGGAGAACGAATCGATACAAGTGCCATCTGGCCTGCGATTCACATTCTAGCTGTCTGGAAGGCATTCTGGGGAGATTAGTCGCCCGAAGAAGAGGAGATTTGTCGCTGGGTCAACACCCTTAAAGTACTGCCCTGGTGCAGTATATAAATACAAACATTTAAGTGTAAGGGCACACGCTAAGATTCGGGGAGGTTTAGTCGCCCGGAAATAAATCGCCTCTTCTTCTAATCTCCCTGAAAAGCCTTTACTGACGGCTAGAATCTAAATGGCCGGCGATTTACATTCTAGCCAGCGGGAGGCAGTTAGGGGAGATTAGTCGCCCCAAAGAAGAGGAGATTTGTCGCTCGCCGACTAATCTCCCCGAATCTGAGCGTGTCTGCCCTCAACCATTCTTTTACACCCACGAGTGTAGAACAATAGTTATTGTCGTCTGATCAAAACTAGGCTACTATTACACTGCACAATGTTTGCAGGCAAAAGTGAAACCTTTTTTTCCATTTTATTGTCCCCTTAAAGGGATCCTGTCATTGGAAAACATGTTTTTTTCAAAACACATCAGTTAATAGTGCTACTCCAGCAGAATTCTGCACTGAAATCCATTTCTCAAATGAGCAAACAGATTTTTTTATATTCAATTTTGAAATCTGACATGGGGCTAGACATTTTGTCAATTTCCCAGCTGCCCCTGGTCATGTGACTTGTGCCTGCACTTTAGGAGAAAAATGCTTTCTGGCAGGCTGCTGTTTTTCCTTCTCAATGTAAAGGTGGCCATACACGGGCCGATAAAAGCTGCCGACAGACCGTGTCGGCAGCTTATTGGCCCGTGTATGGGGGTCCCCGACGGGCTTCCCCGATCAAGATCTGGCCGAAAGTTGGCCAGATCTCGATCGGATGGGGTTAAAAATCCCGTCGGATCGCGGCCGCATCTGTTCGTTGATGCGGTCCCGCAATCCGACCGCCCGTTAGTGAAAGCTAGGATCCGATCGTTGGGCCCTAGGGCCCACGATCTGATCTGCCCGATATTGCCCACCTCAAGGTGGGCATATCGGAGGGAGATCCGCTCATTTGGCGACATCGCCAAACGAGCGGATCTATCCATGTATGGCCACCTTAACTGAATGTGTCTCAGTGAGACATGGGTTTTTACTATTGAGTGTTGTTCTTAGATCTACCAGGCAGCTATTATCTTGTGTTAGGGAGCTGCTATCTGGTTACCTTCCCATTGTTCTTTTGTTTGGCTGCTGGGGGGGGAAAGGGATGGGGTGATATCACTCCAACTTGCAGTACAGCAATAAAGAGGGATTGAAGTTTATCAGAGCACAAGTCACATGACTTGGGGCAGCTGGGAAATTGACAATATGTCTAGCCCCATGTCAGATTTCAAAATTGAATATAAAAAAATCTGTTTGCTCTTTTGAGAAATGGATTTCAGTGCAGAATTCTGCTGGAGCAGCACTATTAACTGATGCGTTTTGAAAAAAATGTTTTTTTCCCATGACAGTATCCCTTTAAGACTGACCTCTATTCTTTGCCTTGGCAAATAATGCAGAGTCTGCAGCCAATGTTTTCTGCTGGTGATGAGTGACTGTTTTCTCAACAGCGTGGAACTGTAGGGATCACTGGCTTTACCTGTTACACACAAGCAATAAAACACTTCCTGGTCACATTTTCAGCAGTTTGATGTGGGACAAAAGAATTTCCTTTGTGTTTTGACAATGTCCATGACACTCTACTGGCTGGGTTATCTAAGGCGACAGGCACTAGACAGATGCAAGATAAGAGAGTGGCGAGAAGTAACATCTGTTTATGTGCTTCTATTCAGAATACAAATGCCGCTGTTCTGTGTGTAAAGCAACTGATTTCTTTGCCGTGGTTTATTTTTTTAGTTGGAAAATCTAATGCTGGACAAAGACGGACACATAAAGATAACAGATTTTGGACTGTGCAAAGAAGGAATAAAAGATGGAGCAACCATGAAGACCTTCTGTGGAACACCAGAATATCTTGCTCCTGAGGTAGGAAATTGTTCATTCTTTATACAGTGCCTGTTTTTTTATATTGGGGTTATTGTGAACCACACAATCTGCATTGCTGGGGAAGTGATGGGGTGAGACGGTGATGTGGACTGACCTCATTGGAGATATAATGGGAGGAAACATAACGAGAGAGCTGTTAGAATTACAAGATTAAGGGCAATGACAGACAGGAAGTTTTGTTGCCTGTGATTAATCTCGGTTACATCAGATGACTGTCCTGTCTGTCATTGTCATTCTATATTTTGTTGTCCTATAGTTCCCCAGTTTATGGTTTTGTTCAATCTACCAGTATGCGTATACATTAAACCCTATTATTTATTCTGCCTCTAGGCACAGAAAATCTCCTCTTCTTCGGGCAGCTAATCTCCCCGAACTGCCTTCCCGCCGGCTAGAATCTAAACCGCCGGCGAGATGGCACTCGGATTGCTTTGTTTATGAAATCGCCCGATTTTGTGTCATGTCAAACTTCAGGCGACTTCAGAAATGAAGCGTTTCGAGTGCCATCCTGCTGGCGGTTAAGTCGCCCCGAAGAAGAGTCGCCGGTCGACTAATCTCCCCGAATCTCCGCGTGTGTCTCTGCCCTAAAGATTCGGTCATGATTTTTATGATGTTGTTTTTGTTTCTAAATTACACCACGTACACTGCAAATAATTCACTCTTATTAAATGCCATCCCTGAACCAGCAAGTGGATTTTTTTTTTAGTTGTAATATTGGTGTGTAGGTGCATCTCAGGTCATTTTGCCTGGTCATGTGCTTTCAGAAAGAGCCAGCACTTTAGGGTGGAACTGCTTTCTGGCAGGCTGTTGTTTCTCCTACTCAATGTAACTGAATGTGTCTCAGTGGGACCTGGATTTTACTATTGAGTGTTGTTCTTAGATCTACCAGGCAGCTGTTATCTTGTGTTAGGGAGCTGCTATCTGGTTACCTTCCCGTTGTTCTGTTGTTAGGCTGCTTGGGAGGAAAGGGAGGGGGTGATATCAGTCCAACTTGCAGTACAGCAGTAAAGAGTGACTGAAGTTTATCAGAGCACAAGTCACATGACTGGGGGCAGCTGGGAAACTGACATTGTCAGATTTTAAAGAGAAATCTAAAAAAAAAAACTGTTTGCTCTTTTGAGAAACGGATTTAAATGCAGAATTCTGCTGGAGCAGCACTATTAACTGATTCATTTTGAAAAAAACATTTTTCCCATGACAGTATCCCTTTAAGTCAGTGACTGGGTAACTCATGGTCTGGTTTTAGAGAAATGATTCTTGTAATGGATATTATAGTTCACGGGCTGCTGTACTTGCCCTACTGCTCACAGTCCTCCTATACCGCTTACATGTGCCCATCTCAGATCTCAGCAGATTTACAGGTGAAAGAAAGGCACTTTGTTTGCCATATTTCAATTTGCCCAAATGCAACCAGAACTGCCAATAATTCTGACCACTTTCAGCCCACCCAACCTTTTCATTTGGCTGCACTGCCACCTCCCATTACCTTTGCCGAGAATTCTGTCTTTTCCACAGGCCGCAAAAAAAAAACAGACCGTTGTCTTGATTTGTGTTGCAGACAAATGCAACAGATGTTTAAAAGGAATATATTTGGGTTCCCTTTAATAAATGACCCCCTATGAACCCCATAATAGCAAGTTAGGAATGTGGACGTAGGTATTTGCGGTTTGGTTGCTGTATTAAATCACACATACAAATCTCATATAGGTTGGTTCCAGATGCGAATGCTGGCATTTTTCCAGACATGCTGTATAAAGTTTAACCCATTTTGTTCAAGCGTGATATGACAGTTTATTATAAACCCCAAACTGCAAACATCTGTGTTGTTTGCTGGGCTGATTCCAGCAGTGCGTCATTGGGGGGCAGGGAGGTAAAACTGGTGACTTGTAATGGGCCAAGATACACTAGAGTCAGCGGAGAGGGATCCCATTTGTATAGGTTTCCTATGAGTCAAGCAGCTCACTTTGCATTATTGTCATTTGAGCATTAAAGCGATACTGTCATGGGAAAAAAAAAATTTTCAAAATTAATCAGTTAATAGTGCTTCTCCAGCAGAATTCTGCATTGAAATCCATTTCTCAAAAGAGCAAACAGATTTTTTTTATATTAAATTTTGAAATCTGACATGGGGCTAGACATATTGTCAATTTCCCAGCTGCCCCAAGTCATGTGACTTGTGCTCTGATAAACTTCAATCACTCTTTACTGCTGTACTGCAAGTTGGAGTGATATCACCCCCTCCCTTCCCCCCCCCCCCCCCAGCAGCCAAACAAAAGAACAATGGGAAGGTAACCAGATAGCAGCTCCCTAACACAAGATAACAGCTGCCTGGTAGATCTAAGAACAACACTCAATAGTAAAAACCCATGTCTCACTGAGACACATTCAGTTACATTGAGAAGGAAAAACAGCACGCTGCCAGAAAGCATTTCTTTCCTAAAGTGCAGGCACAAGTCACATGACCAGGGGCAGCTGGGAAATTGACAAAATTTCTAGCCCCATGTATGATTTCAAAATTGAATATAAAAAAAATCTGCTCGTTTGAGAAATGGATTTCAGTGCAGAATTCTGCTGGAGCAGCATTATTAACTGATGTGTTTTGAAAAAACAGGATTCCTTTAAATTACTTGCAGATTTGTAGGCGGCCAGTTTGGGGTATTATTGCTGAGGATCTCTGCAATTTAGTTTTGTTACTCATGCCCACCCCTCCATGTGCATAGCCTAGAAACAGAGATTGCTTCTCACAAGAGCAAATCATAGTTCCTATTGTTCGTAAATTCTGAAATCCTTGCTGCATTCTGGAGTGAGTGCCGAAATTCACTTCCCTTGTGTGGCCGCAGCATTGCTACAGGCATTCGTGGCCATGCAAAGTAATTGTGTGCTGTTCTTAGGGCAGAGACACACGCAGCAATTTGGGGAGATTAGTCGTCCGGTGACAAATCTCCTCTTCTTCAGGGATGAGCAGATTATTAGTGGAAGTGGAAGAAGGCTTTCCTTCTCCTTTAATTCATGGGCTGCTCTGTGACGTGAATGTAGTATAATGCAGCCGTGTTTGTGCAGTTGTTGCTTGTTTTTTTTTGTTCTGGTTGGAATCTGGTGCACGAGAGCCAGTGCTGGGGATCTGTCTGCTTTGATGTATCCATGATAATAGTGACTACAGCTGTTGTGCCCTCTCTTGTAAATTCCATTGTACAGCTGTCGGGAGCTGCTCTGCGTGGATTGATGATCAGCCATGTTTAGCATATGACTTTGCTACACAGAAATTGTCTGTTATTGTAACCAAACATCATAAAAGACACTGATCTGCCTCTGCACAGGGACTATGTCCAATATCTAATGCTTTGACATTTAGAAGTTCCAAGTCTCACATATTGGAATGCGCCTCGTGTGTTAGAAACCCTTTTATTATGATACAGTATTTATATAGTGCCGGCACTGTGTCCCAGGGTTTGCCCACATTCACAATGGAGGGCTCTACTCTATAGAACTCGGTATTGAAACCCCACCTAAAGGGGCCTGTTGTGGATTTGGAAGTGTATAAAAGTTGTTTGTATTTTTTTCCTATTTGCATAAAACAACATTCACACCCTGAGTTGTAGCTCAGTTGTAGTTGCAGCTGCTTCTCCTTTAATCAATAAGTGAATGCAAATAAAGGATGATGATTGGCCAGTGCCCATATGCTCGAATGAATATTAATTGTAGAAAGTCAGGTTTTATCACTGTACCACGTTACAGTATGTTTGTAATAGTTACAGCTCTTTAATTTCTTAATAAAAATTAAAGACGTTTTATATCTGAAACTTACATACCTCCCAACTGTCCCGTTTTTAGAGGGACAAGTCCCTCTTTTGACAGCTCAACCCGCACTCCCTCGTTTGTACTGGAAAGTCACGGGTTTCTCTGCAACGAACAGCCAGAAAAATAAACAACGTTTCTAACTTAATTGGCTTTTGGCAGAGAGCCCAGAACAGCCACAGCAGGAGATAAGATACTTTTGTAACAATTTTGAGATAAGCAAATAAGTAATTGTAACAATATAAGATAACAGGTCCCTTGGGAGAAGTTAGACTCACAGCTTAAAGGGCAATTCACCTTCATTAGCAAAACTGTAATAACTGAAAAAAGGCACAGAAATATGTTCAAACTTTCATAACCTGCCGAAATTTGTAAAATGAACATGGTAATTTGGGGGTGTGGCCACAACATGGGCGTGGTCAAAAAAAAACTTTTTTTTTTTGTCCCTCTTTTTATTTCCAAAATGTTGGGAGGTATGGGAACAGACGACCCATAAAATGTAATTGCTCTACTTTCCCATATATTGCTGGTTATACATTTGGAGCATCCTTGATGGGTCTCCATGTTAATGTCGCTTTTTGTTGAAATACAGGACCTGTGATGATTTTGTTCTGGGTTGTTGGTGAATATTTTTCGCAGCCTGTTGGATTGATGTATTGAGCCAAAGAAAGCACAAAGCAATGGTTTCCATTACTTCCAGAAGAGCATTTGATTATGGACCATGAATAATAAACGTGTGCTGCTGGGGAGATTGGGCCGACCACAAGCCACATTTAATCATATTAAACAAGAAGGCAGCATTATAATATGATTTCCTATATCACTCCCAGGTTACGCAGAATATTCCTGGAACAATGAAACCCCGAGGCACAAAAAGAACAGAACCGGCAACTAGAAAGAAATTGTCAGGGCCAGAGAAAGGAACATGTGGGGCCTAGGAAGTAGGAAAAGGTTTTTTTTGGAAGACTAGTTCAACAGATTTTTCAGGGGTCTAATGAAATTGCGTCAGCCTAGTAAAGTTATTAAAGGGGAAGTAAAGTCTAAACTAGAATAAGGCTAAAAATGCTGTATTTTGTATACTAAACATAAACATGAACTTACTGAACCACAAGCCTAATTAAACAAATGATTTATGCAAAGTTGGCTGCAGGGGGTCACCATCTTGTAACTTTGTAATACATCTTTGCAAGACCAAGACTGTGCACATGCTCGGTGTGGTCTGGACTTCAGTTGGGAGGTTAAGCTTAGGGATGGTCCTAAATTATCAAAACAGCACAAGTCAAATAATATCTGCCATAGAGGCTGATACAGCAAGACTGATTAATAATCAGAATATACAGACTGCACTGGGTCTACACAGTTGCCGGCTGCTTTATAGGGAAACAAACAAAGCTGCTTGAGTTCTGAGAAGTAAGGTGGGGGCTCCCCCCTGCTGTTTGAAAGTATGATCAGTTTTCCTGCAGAGCAGTTAGGGACCGTCTGACGTTTCCTATCCGCAGCAGTCAGAGCAAATAAAACGGAGGGGGAATTTCACTGCATACAGTCAGGTTTATTATAAAAACGGTACCCATTTTTTAATGAAAGCATATTGGAGATAGATTTCTTTTTCATTAAGGAAAGTAAAAAATGGGATTTTATTTTTTTTTTGCCTTTACATCCCCATTAACACCCACCATTCGTACGAGAGGTCATGTGACTCAGATGTGAAGACTCTTCAGTTTCTCTGTTGGCTCCTGTTCATTCTGTAGGCAGTGCAGTGTAGCATTGGAGCTATTTATAGGTGTGGCAAAATATTTCATCATTGGCTGTATTACCCCCAAAATGAGCCAATGAAAATAGGTTGATGCCTTATCTTGATTCCAGGGAATTTATGAGCAGTGCTTGTCCACTCCCCCCCCCCCCCCGCCCTGGGATAAATGGCCAAATACTCCTGTTACACAAGGTCCAGGCTGTTCTGTGGCTTTTCTAGGAAGGCCCTTGCTACACATACTACACTGCTCCTCAGGCTAGTTCTGGAGGCCATCTGTACTTCTCAATGATCCCATTCTCTTTAATAGACAACATATTTCCAATTACAATGAACCAGCTCTTCCTTCTGTACCAACGGGACAAACCGTTCTTTGTAGTGAACTCCGTATAATTTCTGGCAGCGTCCCCGTTACTGCATGTCACAAACCACTTGGAACTTCAAGGAAAACCCAAGCATAGTACATACCCTTTTATACGTAATGAGTTCACTTGCCTAATTGTAAACGTTCAAAGGGAACGGATTTCTCTAGCTGCCAGGCAAAACACAATGTCCACCAAGATGCTTTTGCACAACTGGAGAACACTTGGCTGAGATTTAAAGGGGAAGTACAGTCTAAAATACTTTTTATTAAAGTCCGGTGGTGTTGAAAGTCAGATGAAAAAAATACTCCATCTCAGACCTGCCGAGAACATGTAAAAGACAATGGAAGATGTCCCATTAAAGGGGAAGTAAAGTCTAAATTAGAATAAGGCTAGAAATGCTAAATTTTGTATACTAAACATAAACATGAACTTTCTGCACCACAAGCCTAACCAAACAAATGATTTATGCTTTCAAAGTTGGCCACAGGGGGTCACCATCTTGTAACTTTGTTGAACATCTTTGCAAGACCAAGACTGTGCACATGCTCAGTGTGGTCTGGGCTGCTTATGGATCGTCATAAATTATCAGAACAGCACAAGTCAAATAATATCTGCCAGAAGCCGATACAGCAAGACTGATTAATAATCAGAATATACAGACTGCACTGGGTCCTGTGTTGTTATGTAATCTAATGTGGGTTTTATAGTTTTTGTATTGTTTAATACACAGTGGCTGCAGCAAAATAATCCTCCAAATAGAATCCCAGTTTATCTGTTTTAAATCTGGTTCCATGATCTTTGTCCCTGCAGCTGGAGTTGGAAACAGTAAAGGGGATGTAAAGGCAAAAATAAAATCCAATACAAATCTCTACACAGTCGCCGACTGCTCTATAGGGAAACAAACAAAGCTGCTTGAGTTCTGCATGGCTGGGAAGTAAGGCGGGGGCTCCCCCTGCTGTTCATAAGTATGATTGTTTCCCTGCAGAGCAGTTAGGGACCGTCTGACAATTCCTATCCACAGCAGTAAATGAAGGGGCAATTTCACTGCATACAGTCAGGTTTCTTATAAAAACAGTACACATTTTTTAATTAAAGTATATTGGAGATAGGTTTCTTTTTCATTAAAGAAAGTAAAAATGGGATTTTATTTTTCTTGCTTTTATATGCCCTTTAAAGGAAAAGTATATCCTGGAAGATGGCTTGGATCAGGTTCTCGCCAGATTACTATGTGCCAATTACCAGGGGGTCCTCCAGCTGCAACAAATGTATACACAATACTTATTTTTTTATTGCCATCAGTTCACGTTTTTGTCATCTCTTTGGGTATATTCAAGACTTTAAACTTCAAGCACAAATATTTATAGAAAAATAAAGGTAATAATTGTGCAGAACTATAGGTTCCATGCAGGATGCTGCCACTTTGCACAGTGATTTGTCTAAATTGGAAAACTGGGCAGCAAACTGGAAAACGAGGTTCAATGTTGATAAATGCAGGTTATGCACTTTGGCAAAAATAATATAAATGCAAGTTATACACTAAATGGCAGTGTGTTGGGAGTTTCCTTAAATGAGAAGGATCTTGGGGTCTTTGTAGATAACACGTTGTCTAATTCTGGGCAGTGTCATTCTGTGGCTACTAAAGCAAATAAAGTTCTGTCTTGTATAAAAAAGGGCATTAACTCAAGGGATGAAAACATAATTGTGTCTCTTTATAGGTCCCTGGTGAGGCCTCATCTGGAGTATGGGGGCAGTTTTGGACTCCAGTCCTTAAGAGGGATATAAATGAGCTGGAGAGAGTGCAGAGACTAAGTGCAACTAAATTGGTTAGAGGGAGGGAAGAGTTAAATTATGAGGGGAGACTGTCAAGGTTGGGGTTGTTTTCTCTGGAAAAAAGCCGCTTGCGAGGGGACATAATTAGACTTTACAAGTACATTAGAGGACATTATAGACAAATGGCAGGGGACCTTTTTACCCATAAAGTGGATCACCGTACCAGAGGCCTCCCCTTCAGACTAGAAGAAAAGAACTTTCATTTGAAGCAACGTAGGGGGTTCTTCACAGTCAGGACAGTGAGGTTGTGGAATGCACTGCCGGGTGATGTTGTGATGCTGATTCAGTTAATGACTATAAGAGGGACTTGGATAATTTTTTGGACAGACATAATATCAAAGGCTATTGTGATACTAAACTCTATAGTTAGTATAGGTATGGGTATATAGAATTTTTGTGAAGTATGGAGGTGTGTGTGTATGAATGCTGGGTTTCATTTGGAGGGGTAAAAATTATTATTATTTGAGAATATTAAAGTGCATAATAGTATTGGGGATCAGCATCTAAAGATAGTAGGGATCATTCACAATACCCCAGGGTGCAAGTGCTCTGGTTCTCCCTATACTACTTGCGTTAGAGGAGGGCTTGGCTTTTCTATGAGTGGTTTTACATTCCCCATCCTTCTGCTTTCTCTGGACTAGCAGATTAGCCTGTGGGATGTCCCCAGTGTTGTGACAGGATGGGTTCAGTGTGATTGATAGTCCATATTCAACTCTGGCACATTGCCAGGAAAGCAGGTTGGGGTCTTTATTTACTGCCGAATATTGTTGGGACTAGTCAGATTCTTGGATCGGTATCTCAGCCACTCGTGTGTCTGGCTCCATAGGGGTCTGTTTGGGCAACTTTTCCAGGGTGATCAAATGCCGTGAGAAGGCAGCCCTTCTGACTCTAGTCTTGTTTAGCGCCCAGTCAATAACTGCGCTTGTATATAAAGCTAACTCGGGTCTCCTCCTGCCTGTCTGCTATCTCTAATTGGATGTCACAACGCTACCTTAAATTAAACTTCTCTAAAATGGAAATGGTTCTCTTTCCTCCAACTAATACCAGTAACATCCCGGAGGTATCTATCATAGCTAACAATTCAACTATAACTCCATCTCCCCAGGCCCGGTGCCTTGGGGCAGGTCCGGACTGAGAATTAAAATAGGCCCTGGCATTCCAGGTACACAGAGGCCCAAACAGCCCCCACCAGCCCACTAAATACTGACTTTCTACGGCACCTTATAGCAGAACCCACAGATTGTCAGTCCGGGCCTGCCTTAGGGTTAGCCTAGATTCTGCCCTGTCCTTTACTCCTCATATCCAGTCACTTATTAAATCATGTCACTTCCACCTAAGGAACATATCTAAAATACAATCATTTATCACCCAAGATGCTGCCAAAATTCTTATTCACTCTCTTGTCATATCACGTCTAGATTACTGTAACTCTCTTTTAATTGGCCTTCCTCTCCAGAGACGGTCACCTCTCCAGTCCATAATGAACACTGCTGCGAGGCTCATACACCTCAGCAACCGCTCCTCCTCTGCCTCGCCATTCTGTCAATCCCTGCACTGGCTTCCGCTACCAGAATAACATTCAAATGAATGACCCTGACATTCAAAGCACTTCATAACTCTTCCCCATCCTCTACTGACCTGCTCCACAACTCTTTTCCCATTATCTCCTCACACACTCACATTCAAGACTTTGTAAGGGCTGCACCCCTCCTCTGGAATTCTCTCCCACGGTCTGTCCGACTTTGTCCCCACCTTTCTGCCTTCCAAAGATCTCTTAAAACGCACTTATTTAAAGAAACCTACCCTCACTCTGCTTAACTACCAAACGCAATACCACATACAGTACTACATCAATCACTTAATTCTGATCTTGCCCACTCCCACACCTTGTGTCTTATTCCCTTCCCTTTAGATTGTAAGCTCTTTTGCACAGGGCCTTCCTCACCTTTTGTACTGGTATCGGTTGTGATATATGTAACTCCATATGTTCTATGTATTTAATTCATGTGATTTAGTTGTATAAACACATTTACTTTACAGCAGTGCAAAATATGCTGACACTCTATTATTAAATTCACTATTATTAAATTCTAATAATAATAAAAATAAACTCTATAATGCACACTGTATTCATTGTGCAGGATCAAACTCCAGCATCATGATACACAAAAGAACCAAACAGCCGGCAAATAAAAAAATTGTACAGGGCACTGGTTTATATGTCTGGTAAGTGACTTTGTCAGAGAATGCATCACAAGACTCGTCTGAACTGTACCTCACTGATAAAGGATGAGTTTGGCTCCTGGAATCCTAGCAGGCCGGCAGCTGTGTTGCTCTTCTACATATATGGGGCAGCTGTAGAACCAGCTGTCATTTGGTGTGAATCATCCTGCTGGAGATGCTGTAAATAGACCTGTGTGGGGTAATCTAATACCTGGCAGCTTCTTGGTTTTAAGAGCAGGCCTTATGCCTTCTTTCTTTTCCTTTGAACATGTTAACATGCGCAGGGAGCAAAACTAAACGGGCGAGGGTCTTCTATTTCTCAAATAAGATTTTCTCTGCATTAAGCGGTTGCTGTAATTCAGCCACATCCCTAGTTAGAATTTATCAAGGGTTCCATTCATGAGATGTTCCGGTGAATGAGAATAACGATAACGAACAGATCTGGTGATCATTAGGCGCGTTTAGTACAGTAACGTGAATTTAGGAGCCATTAACAATCTTGTAATAGAATTAATGGGCCGTAATGCTTTCTAGCTCTTATCGGTACAGACGGGCAGTACAGCAGGAACATGTGGAAAGATATAAAGTGCCATATGTAACATAGAAACGTCTCAAATTAACAGCGACAACAGTAGCAAGATGAGATTTAGAGGGCCATAAAGAAAGACTTGTTAACCTCCTGTTCTAGCGTGTGCCATCTTTGCACTAAATCAAAGCCTCCTATTGCCTAGGTCAGCCAACTGCTCTGAACTACAACTCCCACAAACACTTAGCAGCTGAAAGAACATAGAAATGGACAGACATTGACTTATGTGTAATATTAAGGTGCTATTAAGTTTGGGTCATGACACTAAATTACCACCTATGTAGCGCTGGCCTGGGACATTCAATTTGCCAGTGTAATAAAGAGATACATGGTGCTTTCTGTTTCTATTAGATCTAAGCTGAAGATTATTTAGACAGTGGGTTAAAGGAGAAACAAACACCTTATTTAAAAAAAAACCTACCCCACCCCAAATAGACCCTCTCCCTCCTCCTCCCCAGCCTGTGTTACCCTGGGCAAATACCCCTCACTTTTTACTCACCCCTCGGTGCAGATTCAGGCATCGGAGTTCACGGGCGGCATCTTCTTCTCATTGGTAATCTTCAGAATGAGACTGGCGTGGCGGCGCATGCGCAGTTGGAGCAATTTTCTGTTAACCGACAACTGCGCATGCGCCAGAACTCACAAAAATTGCCAAAGCGCCGGTTTCATTCCGAAGATTACCGAAGCAGCTGAAGATGGCGCCTGTGAACTCCAATGCCTGAATCTGCACCGAGGGGTAAAAACGTTAGGGGCATTTGTCCAGGGTAACACTTAGGCTGGAGGGGAGGAGGGTCTATGTGGGGTGGGGGGAGTTTATTCCCCCCCCTCCCTTCTCTGCTGTAATCTGAGCCCAGAGCTATAAGTGAGCAGGGAGAGACTCAGACAGGAAGTGATGTCACACCAAGCTAATATGGGAGCTGCTATCCTAAACAAACAGAGAGCTTCTAGAGCTTTTTACTCAGGTATGGCAAAACATTCTACAGATTAAATATAGCATTCTAGCTTGCACTATTGCAGCTAATCTATTGGCAATAAAATACCTCCATAGCTTTCCTTCTCCTTTAAAGGAAAACTATACCCCTCAAACAATGTAGGTCTCTATAAAGATATATTGCATAAAACAGCTCATATGTAAAACCCTGCTTCATGTAAATAAACAATTTTCTTAATAATATACTTTTTTAGTAGTATGTGCCATTGGATAAATAGAACACTGCCATTTTAAAAAATAAGTACAGCCCCCTGGGATCGTATGATTCACGGTGCACACAAACAAACCATACATGTTAAGTCACATGAGCCAATTAACAGACAGAGTTGTGTCTTTAGCTTCCTCACTTCTTCCTGTTACAGTTAGAGCTGCAGTATTTCTGGTCAGGTGATCTCTGAGGCAGCACACAGACCATCACAAAATGGTGGTTCAAGGCAAGAGATGTAAAATGGCAATATTTACTTAAATATATATATATCGGTATGACAAGATTCTTTAATATGCCACTTAATTTGATTTAAACTATATGTTGCTCAAGTATTCATTTTGGGGGTATAGTTTTCCTTTAAGCATGTGAGAAATGGCAGCTTAAAGACATAGGAGGTTAAATTTCAGCGATACAACATTACAGTTATTCTTAATTACGTCATCATTTCACTAATGATTTTGTTTTAAAAAGTTACATTGTGTTTAACCCCTTGGTAGACAACACATCCTGATCCTCTGACGGTGTGCCTTTTTTGCAGGTGCTAGAAGATAATGACTATGGTCGTGCTGTAGACTGGTGGGGCTTGGGCGTAGTGATGTACGAGATGATGTGCGGGCGCCTCCCTTTCTACAATCAAGACCATGAAAAATTGTTTGAACTTATTCTTATGGAAGAAATTAGATTCCCACGCACTTTATTGCCAGAAGCCAAGTCTTTGCTGTCTGGTTTGTTGAAGAAGGACCCTAAGCAAAGGTTTGTGAGAAGATTCTGACTGTAAAATGTTTCACATCTAATATTCTAGTAACATTCATGCAAATTGTTCTTCATTAAGTTGATCCTGCTTCTATTTTGTCTGGTTTTGTCCCCATGCTTCAAATAATTTTTTGCGTTGACCCTGAAAGTTTGGCTGCTGAACCTTTGGTGTGGTTTTACAAAGTAGATGAGCCAAAACGTGAAGCCCTGTGTCCAATGACCCATATTGGGTCAGTAAATGTTATTGACTTCTATTTAGGGATGCACCGAATCCAGGATTCGTTTTGGGATTCGGCCTTTTTCAGAAGGATTCGGATTCGGCTGAATCCTTCTGCCTGGCCGAACCGAATCCTAATTTGCATACGCAAATTAGGGGCGTGGAGGGAAATTGTGTGACGTTTTGTCACAAAACAAGGAAGTAAAAAATGTTTTCCCCCACCCCTAATTTACATATGCAAATTAGGGTTCGAATTCGGTTCGGTATTCGCCCGAATCTTTTGTGAAGGATTCGGGGGTTCGGCCGAATCCAAAATAGTGGATTCGGTGCATTCCTCGTTCTATTGTAAGTAAAACATGTGGCCAATCATTTGGGAGCAAACACAGGCTTAATGGGGTTGTTCACCTTCAAACAACTAGTTGTTTTCAGATAGTTCACCAGAAATAATAACTTTTTCCAATTTTTCTATTTTCTATGTGTGACGGTTTTTCTAATATTGAAGTGTAAAGTGTAATTTTTCGCCTTCTGAAGCAGCCCTGGGAGGGGGGGTCGCTGACCCTGTAAACTTTTCTAAATTGATATATTTAGTTGATACATTTCTTATCTTTGTCCCTGCTGAGCAGAATCTCTGAGTTTCATTACAGGCAGCTGTTAGAATTGATACAATAGTCGCTGATACTCCAGAGATGCTGCTGAGAAATGGATCAACTAAATGTTGTAAAATTGTAACAGTTCAGAGTCTGCGCCTGAATTACCGAGCTGTCAGACTCAAACACCAGAGACACGAACATTCAACTTTAAACTTAGATTTTAGATAAACCGTAAACTATAAATAATGGAAAGTAATTGAAAAAAGTCTTTATTTCTGGGGAACAATCTAAAAACAACTGAATAAAAAAAAAAAAAAAAGTGTTTGGAAGGTGAACAACCCCTTTAAGCTGGTCATACACAGGGCGATCTCTCCCCGATATGCTCACACTGAAGTGGGAGATATTGGGCTGATCCAATCGTGGGCCCAACGATTGGATCAGAATGGAGGGAATACGGGCGGTCGGATCGCGGGACCGCATCAATGAAAAGATGCGGCTGTGATCCAACGGGATTTTTTAACCGGTCCGATCGGCATCTACACGACTTTCGGCCAGATATCGGGGAAGCCCGTCGGATGGCCCCACACACGGGCCAATAAGCTGCCTACTTGGTCTGACAGCAGCTTTTATCGTCCGTCGCTGTGTAGTTCCAAAGAGCAGCAGCATTACAGCAATGGATGTCCAGCCTGGATCTGCAACCTGTGGTTTTCCAGTTTTTACTAAATCACACGCCCCAGGACAATCACTTGTTCAGCAAGAAGCAAAAATTCATTGTCTGTCCTTGATGTAGAATTTTGGAAATGTAATTCCAAAAAGAAGCTTTAACAAGGAGTAGAAACTATTTGTGCCATTGCTGTCCTGTGCCCCTGTGCTCAAGCTGTATTCTCCTGACCAATTGTCCCCTTTATTCTGTGCAGGTTAGGTGGTGGGCCAGACGATGCAAAAGAAATCATGCAACACAAATTTTTTGCTGGAATAGTATGGCAAGATGTTTATGAGAAGAAGGTAATTAAGAAATACACTTACTCTTTGAAGGACGAGGAAAGTTAAACTAAAGAAGTAGCTCGAAATGTTGTACATTATGTTTTGTATTTCTGTACCAGCCCAAGGCAACCACAGCCCTTTAGCAGTAAAGATCTGTGTCTCCAAAGATGCCCCAGTAGCTCCCCATCTTCTTTTCTGCTGATTCACTGCACATGCTCTGTGCTGCTGTCACTTACTGAGCTTAGGGAGCCACTCACAATATACAGTACACATAGAATAGAAATGTCACAATATAAGACTGATTAGTAATTAATACACATAATTACTACATGGCAGCACAGAAACCAGTACAATTAGCATCAGAATTGAATAATCAGCAAACTTGTAGCATCAGCTTATATTACAGCCAGGGAAGCTCATTTTCTGCTGGATAATTAGTGACGAGCCCTAAGCTTAGCTTCTCAACAGCCAATCAGAGCCCACTGAGCATGTGAGTGTCACAGACACTTTCCAAGATGGTGACCCCCTGTGACAAGTTTGAAGTCCTGGATCATTGCTGCTATTGACAAGCTGAAACTTTAGGCTTGTGCAATAAGTTCAATATATAAAATATGGTGTTTTTAGCCCTATTCATTTTTAGGGTTTAGTTCTCCTTTAAGCAAACAGAGGAACAGTTAGCAAAACTTCTGTTCACAATTTAATATTCTTTATAAAAGAACATTTTTCGAATCACTTCATAATATTATTTGTTATGTGTGCCAAATCACAAATTGCAGCCAGGAATGGATAATACAGGTATAGGATCCCTTATCCGGAAACCCGATATCCAGAAAGCTCCGAATTACGGAATGGCTGTCTCCCATAGACTATATTTTATCCAAATAATCCAAATTTTTAAAAATGATTTCCTTTTCTGTGTAATAATAAAACAGTAGCTTGTACTTGATCCCAACTAAGATATAATTAATCCTTATTGGAAGCAAAACCAGCCTATTGGGTTTATTTAATGTTTAAATGAATTTCTAGTAGACTTAAGGCATGAAGACCCAAATTACAGAAAGATCTGTTATCCAGAAAACCCCAGGTCCCATACCTGTACTGTAAATGTTGACTGCTGTAATGCTCTAAAACACCAATTGGACACAACTCAAACACTGAAATAGTAAAAGAAATGCTTTCTTATGCTAAGCTCGCCTACTGAGAGATGGCTGTATGAAGATCCAAATTATGGAAGGATCTGTTATCTAGAAAGCCCCAGGTACAGAGCATTCTGGATAACAGGTCCCATACCTGTATATAACATATAAAACATTGTTCCAAGTTTCTAGTTTGAGTTACAAGGGCATAAAAGCTCTCCTGACACGTATACAAAATCCACAGAAATGCCGTTTTGTTTTTCAGCTTGTTCCCCCATTTAAGCCACAAGTAACGTCAGAAACAGACACAAGGTATTTTGATGAAGAATTCACAGCGCAGATGATCACCATCACACCACCTGACCAAGGTATTCGTTTCATATTTTTTACTTTAGAAAAATATCAAAGAGTCATTTCAAGACATTTCCAAGAATTCTTTCAAGAACAATGACTTGAAAGTAAACTGTAACTGAAAACAGACTACAGGGGTTATTTACTAAACTCTGAATGCCAAAAAACAGAAAAATCGGTTATTTTTAGTGGGAAAAAACCCCCACAAATTTTTAGGGATTTATTATACCACGAGGATGGAAAAAGTCAGAAAAAGAGAACTGGAGTAATTAATGACTTATATCTTAAAATATAGTTCTGCACAATTGTTTCTTTACTTCAGATCCCCCATTTTCATAAAAGTACATGGTTTTTCCCAATAATTAAAGGCTCTTGGGAAGCTGCAGTGATATAAAATGTAGCCAAATATATTGTATAATATATATAGTGGATAATGTACCCCCTACTGTAATTTATAAAGATATTATGTCACCAAGGAGTTATGTGACCATATAAAAGCACGAGGCCGAGAGCCGGGTGCTTTTATACAGGTCACACAACCCAGAGGTGACTTCTAATATCTTTCAGAAGGGGGGTACATTATTCATTATAATCTACATTTTGTGTGAAATGTTGGGAGAGGGGTCGGCATCCTATTCTGGTTGCCGTCGTCCAAATTCGGATGATCTGCATC